>VWZZ01002295.1:2033253-2076908 GCA_013399095.1 Psophia crepitans
GCAGGGGCGGGCGCGGCGCGGAGCGGGCAGCGCGGTCCTCTCCGGCGGCGGCGGCGGCTTGCAGCGCTGCGGGGCGGCTTCAGCTGGGTCGCTTTCGTGCTCTGCCTGCATCATGGAGCCTAGAACTGCAGGAATGTTTAAAAAAAAAACAAAACAAACCCCAAACAAACAAAAAAGTAAATCCCACTATTAAATTAAGAAACTGTACGTATGTGCATACATATATATAAGCTGCTGGTTAGATAAAATGCTAAAAATGTTAAAAAACAAACAGCGTTTCAAGTTCCTAGATGGTATGAGGAAAACTTACTTGTTTTTTTCTGTTGCATAAGCAGAAAAACATACACCTGTGCAGAGAGAGCTGTAAGAGATGGCAGCACGAAGTTTTGCCGCGTGTGCCCTGTCCATGCGTGTAAGCACCCTCCTGACTGTTGCCTACACTGGCTTACACGGGCTGGGGCTGGGGGCCTGGAAGCGGCTCCCAAAAAAGCTCTGAAAACTGAGTCGCAGCCTGCTCGGTGACCGGCTGGAAGAGCGGCTCTGTCATCTGCCGCAGAAATAGTTAGCTGTGAAAGTGGGTGATCGCAGTGAGCCCTGTCCTGAACAGCCTCGATACTTCTTCTGGGATATTAATGTAATTAATTTCTAGGAGAATATTTAGTCCCTTGCAGGACTTAACCAGGTGTACAATAGCGTACTTAAGTCAGGTGGTATTGTTGGCATCTGTCTTACAGGAAATTTTGAATCACAGGGCATGCAAAGTTCAGGAAACTGTTCAGTGAAAGAAAAAAAAAAGTCAAAAGATACAATGATTATTATCCTTATTTTTTACTTCCTGATTATTTGCTGCTCATTTATTGAAGTGTTCTGATTAATACCTCTAGGGGTAAGCTGTTAATTGGGTACTTGGGATGAATTTGGGTTTGTGCGATAGTCTTTTGATTGATTTGATTTTATTAAGTTAACAAGCTGGTTGGGGTAGCTGAGTGTTTGTTGTTGTAAGCCTGCTCCTGCAGTGGCAATGAGGAAACGTTTCCGTTAGCGCTGGGAAATTCGAGGATAACATGAAACTTAATGAAGTGAAACAGGATTGCATTTTGCTCAGAGTGATTCTGTTATGCCTCAGTTAAGGCTGTATTATTACTCACGTCAAACCATTAGCTGTTAATGTCTTTTCACGTGATTTTTTTTAGCTATATATTGCTCATTATGTGCTGTTTGGTTTATACGTTTTCACTTGCATTATATTTAATTTTTACTTTTTTGCCTTTTGCAACAGTGTAACAGAACCTGTATTTTCATGGAAGGTTTGTCAGAGCTTCCCTTAGGGGATTCCGTGTTAATGCCTTTAAAATTCAATCATTAACTTTTGCCTTAAACTCCAGATGGACAGTGACAATGAAAGACAATATTACACAGTGTGTAGATGTGTTTTATAAAGCTTTACCTGATATGTAAAGCAGGCAAACCTCAGAAGCCTTCTTTTCCCCCAGCTTGCATATTCACTGTATTTCGTTCACCTAATGAGCAGCTTGCTACAGTAGATCTCCTGACTGGATTTGTGTTGGTTCTTGCCCACAGCTGTGAGGAAGGGGACTAGGAGACCCCCCAGGGATCCTTTCCAGATCTGTGTTCCTGGGCCAAGATCCTATGGACTGGGCACGGGAGGGGAGATTTTTCAGATGTTTTGATGCAAGCACAATTGCTTCCTCAGGGAGAAATTTGGCATGTGTTTCCTTAGACACCCGTGCTTGCGTAAGCAGCCCCCTGCCACCCTCTGAGCTGTACTAGTACAACCATTTGTGGGGCTGGTGGTGAACCGCATCGGAGAGCTGCCACGGGTTCAAAACCACGTTTTTTCTTTAGTTGTTGATTACTTTTAACTCTTATCTGTTTGGCTGTGTGGCTGCTGTGTCCGGGCTGAGAAGGTGGCCTGGGAGGAGGGAACGTGTGGCAGGGAGCAGGAGGTAAGGGCTGTTTCTGCTGGCATCGCTGCTGCTGAAAGAAGTAATTGCTTATCAAATTGTGGTCAGTGGTAGGTGACATGGTTATGGCAGCCGCTTGGTAAATGTAGCTGAATGCTCAGATACCTTAATGCAGTTCTGTGCACATGCAGTTAGCTGTGTACAGGAAGAAATGATTCTTTATTTCTGTTGTAACACCGAGTTTTCACGTAAAGACTTTGCTTTTGTGATATATGGCTATGTGTTTGTATAATTTCAGGATATACTTCCTATATTATTCTGTCTTGCAGTATGAGGGTTTCAAAAGCCCTTTTTTTTCTCTGGAAAAGAGACCTAGGCATTATAAGGGTATGAGTTTTATTAAGCGGATTATATTCAGCTGGATAGGTGGATGCCTAAAATTCTAAAAGGGAAGATTAACCACCTCTGAAAGGGTGCCTCTAACCCTAGGAAGCATAATTGTCACCTGCATGCAATTTGCTTTCTTCTGTGTGTACATATAATGTTAAATACACTTTTGAATGTAGCATAGACCTGCTGTTAAATTCTGAATGGTAGAAGTAATTAGGCAAATAGCACTGTTTTGGTGTGGTGAGTCTGAAAAGTCAGTGGAGCATAAGCTTTCCATCATCTGCTGTAACTTACTTCAGCCTGGAGAGCACTGATGCTTTGGTGCATTGTTTTAGGACTTGTTCTCATTCTTATTGTAGACACTTTGTTCCTCTGTCATGATTCAGTTGTAGCCAGACAAAAACACTTCCAGCACATCAACTCCTGTGTGTGTTTATATAGAGAATGATGGTATACTTTCTCATTTTCAGAACCTGAAGGAGTAATTACTTGCTGTTACAGTCTTTTTCAACAGAGAAAAATTGCAGAGGAGTTCTAATCTAAACCAAGATACTGTATTACAGTTAAGAAAAATGTTACCTTTACTGTTTGTCCTATGGTGAGTCACTACAACTGCAGTGTGGATTAATTTCTTAGTCTCATGTAGATTAAAAAAAGAAAAAAAATCTTCATTTTACCTATTCTTTCTAGGAGGTTTCTTGCCAGCAGCCTTATGAGAGCCAAATACATCTTTAATATACTATATTGTTGCCTGTATTAATTGACATATATTGATGTGCCTGCGAGCACTAAAACTGCAAGCTGCAGCTCACCTGCAGGTGGTAAGCTTCCAGCCTGGGGTACGGAGAAATTTGGAAAGGTGCAATCCTTTAAAACCAAAATCAAAGACATCCAGGCTCATAGCTCAATTTTTCTTCACTGAAGATGAAGGTATTTTCTGTTTGGCTTGTTGAGCTGCAAAGATGGTTTTGTTTTCTTCTCCAGAAGCTATCTGCACTTGCTATGATGTGGTAAGTGGAAGAGCTGTTGCCAGCAGGACTAAGTACCAATTCAGCTGCTCTGGATGAAGGTGCCTGGTTCCAGACTGTCTTTTTCTGGATTGTCCCCTTGTCTCTCAGCTTGTAGGATGCTGGGTGTAACTATGCGCAGGGCAAGCTATAATCTTCTGAGTACAAAATCTTTAGAGTTAAGGTCCCTCATCCGTCTGGTTTAAGAAGAAGCATTCTCTGTTTTCAGTGTCAGAGGGCGAGGTGGTGCTGCATGCCTGGCTGCTCAGGTGGCACCGCTGGAGGTATGGATCAGGATCCCGCAGAATGCAGGTATAGCCAGGAGGCACAGACAGTATCTTTCCTGTCACTGTAAAGGCAAAATCCATCACTGTTGTTTCTGCAGCATTTTCAGCTGTGCAGGCCCTTGAGGCATCAGATCATCACTTCAGCAGCAAGATACAGGTAAGATTAGGCTGCAGTTTGTGGAGACTTCTTCCCCAGAGCCTGTGGCAGAACAGAGTTGTGGAACTGGCTTGAGGGAATGAGACAATATATTTTGTTAGTGAGCTGGAATGAGTTTAGTATTCATTAGTAAAGCTCTATCAGTTACTTTGCATACGATACAAAAGCCATTGAATAGTTGTTTCTCAGCTGTAGTTCAGTGTTGGAGTATTGCAGGTTATCCACAAAGCAGGATTCTTGCTGCTTTTCCTTGGGACTTAAATGAAGCAGCAATTTTGTTGTTTGGTTTGCGTGTCATATGTATTAGTTTCTGCTTGTTTCATTTGATGGCATAATGAAATGAGAAGACAGTAAATGAAGTGATCTTTCATCCTTTTGGATAATGTTACCTGTTTTCACTGAAGAACTGTTGATCTCTTTCTTTTTTTTTTCCCTTTTCTGGTGTTTTATTGCAAGATGATTTTCTGGGCTTTGGTGTGAATGCATAACACTTGGAGTGATCTGAAAATAACAGAGAAGAATGAAGCAACTGTCTTTTTTGTGTTGTATGTCTGGTCTATGTTGTGGATGTACCTCCAACACTTCCGTTCACTAGGAAACAGATTTGCAAGTTGAAGCAAAGTGTAAGTTGGGTAATGCTATTTAAGTGAATAGAATTAAAATTAATGTAAAAACAATACATCTGAGATAAACTGGGCTCCTTTTACTATTAAAATTATTTTCTTTAACTGTTCTTGTTGTCACAAGAATCTATTCAGTTTCTGGGGAATATTGTTCTTGAATGTTTTTGAATGGTAAGTGTATTAGCTTCTGTCAAAGGATTGTCATAAGTGTCCAGAAATAGTGGTAACATGCAGCCCTAGGACATATGTGGGTATTTAGTTATAATGTACATTACTGCTTTTTTAACTCACTGGTGGGTTATTTATGGAGAACTAATTTGTCACCGTTTTCCTTCCAACTTTCCAAGTTTTTTGTGTCATCTGGAAGGGACTAGAGACTGCTAGATGAGAGCTGGCCTGTGCTTGTCAGGAGAAATGTCCCTTCTGGTCTTGGTACTTGGCAATACCACCGAAATTATATCCATAGCTTGCCAAGAGATGCAATGAAACTTCTGGTATTCCTCAACTGTCTCAGTGTGTCCTTGCCTACACACACTATTTATACTCCATTTCTTCTGGGGTGACAGTGTACCTAATCTTTGGAAGTGTCTCTTGAATTCATTTTAGGCATTAGGTAAGAGTTCAGATGAAAATACGGGAAAAGAAATTTCAGTTCTTGATTGCAAAGTTCCAGGTAGGAGGTAAATAGAATAAGAAAAGATTGCCTTTGGATATTTAGAAAAATGTGTTTCTGAGTCATTGTAGAAGATCCTAGAGGCAAATTTTGAGTACAAAAACTGAGAAGACTTTTTGGCTAACAACCACCAAATTCCTGCATCCCCTTTTCTGAACAGAACCTGAAAGTAGTTTTAAAGTTGGGAATTTAACTACTCATCTTCAGTCCTCAGCAGGACAGTGACAACCTCTTTCTCTCCCTTTGTTCAAGATGGAAACAGTCTCCTGTCTTTCACATAGTTTAAACTCAAAGCTTCCTTCAGTTTCTGGACTTCTCCCAATGTGGATGTGATGACTCACATTTCCCAGATGTGAAATGCAAATGTGGGAAGTGGGATCTTTCCCCTGCCTCTCTAGGGATTTCTAGGAGTCTGTGATGCTGTTGAGTTTCTTAATTAATGTGTCTCTCCTGATTCAAATGGTTTTCCTGCTGGCCACAGTGGTTTTGGGGCTGTTACAGTACTTAATAAGTCATGTCTTGGAGCGTTCATTGTACACGCGTCTTGAACTTGGTTGGCTTTGAGAGCTTCTTGAAGACTACACAAAACTTCCTAATTTAGTCCATTGGTATAGGCAAATACCTCCTCCTGCCTAGTTGGTTTTAAAATGCATTGCAGCACTGAACTTGGTGGGAGCAGAGAGCCTGCCTTCTTCATCATATGGGCTAACTTCTGAGTTTGTAACCTAATGTTTTGAGTTGGCACTTAACGAATTGATGTGATACTCCTATTTGAATGTGCTTATGTCGTTAGACCTCATTAGAAGCAGCTTTTTTTTTTTTTAAATTTTTTTAGAGAAAGAAACATTTCCGGTAGTTCACATTTCTTATTTTAAGCATTGCACCCTTCCAGATGAGATCCTGCCACTTTGGATAACAAACCGCTATCCATCTCTTCTCATCATAACCGTGTCCTGGAGAGTTCTCTCCCTATTGAGTGCATCTGTTGGCAACCCTACTTTCATGCAAATATCCCCTTAAATTACACTTTCTTCCATAAAAGCTTGAAAGTTACAGTAGATGACCTGCTTAATCTAACAAACCAACATTAATTGTTTTATATAACAGCAAGAGGCATTTGAGAAGCTCCTGCATAAAGTGTCTTTGGCCTGTTGACTCCCTTTCTACCTCTTTGCTAAACTTCTGTAATAGAGTTTCTTTAATTAGTCTGAATGATCCTTGGGGCAGCTATAGCATGATATCAGCAGGAGCAAGCAAAAGTGCCTTTTTTTGAAGGGGCTGAAAAAAGTTGTCCTGTGGGCAGAGGGAATATTGAAATGGAAATCAGCTGAGCAAGAAGAGGCAGCTGAGAGGAGCAGCACTTCCCCTCTTGAAGGCACGGACTTAATACAAAGACCAGGTAATTTCTGCACTTGAGCGATATTAGTGCAGTAGTATCTGGGACTTTTTTGTACAAAAGCTGTTTTCCTTATTAAGCATAGAATTAATATTTTCTGTTTCCTCATCTAAAACAGTTCAGACTATCTCTCTGTGCATCCAGTTAGAAATGGCCCAAATATTTAATGTGAGAAATGTAGATGCCATAAACCACAATTTGACTGCAGAGAAATTGGCATCAGGTGAAAAATGTACTGAGGGTGGCATCACAGCTGATCACAAAGGGCCCTCAAACTCTCAGCAAATTATGCAGTTTGTGTCATTATGTACTGAAGGACCTGGCTTCTGCCCTAAATATGTGAATATCTCAGCAGTAAAAATGGGATGTAATTGAAGAACAATTATAATTGGTCAAATTTCATTTTCATTCGTGCAAAATGACATGTGGCTGCAATGCAAATTGGCAGGGCAAAAAAGCTTTGTAGCAGAGACATCCCTGTGCATCCCAGCCAGAGCCGGCTTCCTGTAGAAGCAAACACTGTTATTTCTATACTGTGTTCTTTAGCTCAGTGGAGCACAGCACAGATCCCAAGCTTTGAACAGTTACCATTTCGATTTGCTCAGGGATCCGGATGCAGAGTATGTAGGGCAGTAGAGCAAGGCAGTGCAAGAGAGAGTGGGAAATTTAGGATGAACTGTGACCCGTACTCTGCTCATCATGAAGCCAGTGTTTCTTCTCTTCCTTGTTTGTGGTCACAGTTTGTTCTATCAGTGACCATTGGATTTAGCCTGATGGAGTAGCAAGCTGGAAAGAATACAAAGAATTATCCCACACAGCTAATTTATTCTTAATGGAGTGGAGAGTAATCACTGGGGAGTTGGAACCCCCATGACATAATTCTGCCTTTTGGTGATGGTGCACGCTACATAGAAACAGCCCACGTAAGACTGATGATAAAACGATGCTTGTCAGAGTTTCCAAGTCCTGCTTGTTTGCCAGAAAAGATGGGATAACAAAATTCTTCAAATAAGAGATCTTGCATGGGCATCTCAGGCATATCGGCAGAGGTATTTTGCAGAGGACTCCTTTAGCAGGTAACTTTATTCTTTTATTCAAATGAGAAAGTAAATCTTGGGAGCCAGTTGTGAAAACCTTGTACATGAAGCTACTCCTTGGACCAACTTGAAAATTAAAAAAGTTAGTTTTATTGCTTCTAGAGAACATAGGAAGCATGTAAATGATGTTGCTAATGCACCAATACTTCCTGACAGGGAAGGACTATGCAGTTGGCACTGAAGCACTAAATAAAAACTCAGTGGGGAAAACACGAGAAAAAAACCAGAGAGCATGTGAAGGCAGTGACGGGCAGGATAATGTGTGAAACAAGTCAAGTGGAGTGTGTTTTAGAGTGACCGTGAAGGAGGAAAAGGAAATCAGCTAGCACTTGAGGACTGATTAAAAGTTGGTTGGGATTTTTTTTTTTCTTCAGGTGAATTTGGAAGTTTGTAGTAATTTAAAATTTATCAAATGCAACCTGCCTTAGTTTGAAATGCTTCCTCAAGAAGAAAAACAACCTAACGATGCAGGATTTGGAGGGTGCAATAAAGGTTTTTTTAGGAAGGTTCATAGGCAGACATTGCTGGCAACATCTTTCAGATGTTTTTCAGGCTACCAACATACACAGGCGTTACTTAACTGGAAACGGAAACTCAGCTCAGTGAGAGATCTCTTAACTGAGAAACAGATATTAATTCAATTTGGTTTTATTTTTTGTTTATCACTTTTAACGTGAGATCAAGATTATCCTTTTGTTGTTATGGTGTTCATGAACTGTAACAACTGTTCTTTGGGATATTCCAGGTTACTCTTTCAGGTAGTTTAGATGATGCAATTTAAATAGTGCTGTCATAATAGTTACAGTTTATTCCTTAGGTGAGGTGAATTTCCATTGTAAATAGATGATGTTCTTGGAAAAAATCACCAGGGCCTGTTCTGTTTTGGAGAAAAAAGCTTAATTTCACCTAGAGAAGATATTAAGGAATATCATCCTCTGTGTATCAAGATATAAACACTGGGTTTAGACACAATTTTTGTTGCCTGATAAGTCTTGAGTTATTTTTGCTTCTTTTGTCATCCATGTAATAATCTGTTTAAAGTGAAACTGATCCCACTAAAAGGATTATTGATAATGGGATCTAGTTAAGGGACAATTACAAGGTTGGCTGGAATAACAGGATAAGAGGATAAATGTTGAGTCCTCCTTTGAAGTCTTGTTTTTTGGTTCCCAAGTTGACATGTGGTGAGACTTTGACCAAGCGATACTCATATGACTGTCCAATCTGAACAACTAGTAAATGCATTTCTTCATGATGGCTTCTTGACCAGTAATGTCAATAAGGAAGCTGAGATAGAGGACACAGGACCACTTTAAAAAAAAACAAAAAAACAAACCAACAAACAAAAGAACCCCAATAACTTTCTCATAACTCCTGTTGGAGCGTGGTACCAGGCTGAAAGCTTCTACTTATTTCTACGATCTTTCCCTGAATTTCTTAGCCAGGTGTTTGTTTCTATAAACTTTCTAATGCGGTGGTTCCAGATGCTGTGATAATGGCCTGCAGTTGGTCTGTAGGATCACATGAAGCAGCAGAGCCTGCATAGTTTGCTTCTGAAGTGTTTCCATTTGACAATTTGCTGATAGGAGTGATCGGGTGTTTCACGGGACATTTGGCAGGCTGGGCTGGTTCTCTGGTTGTAAATGCTCTGCTGCTCTCAGCTTCTGTAATTAGGACCGAGTTTAATAATAAGAAGAGATGGAGCATTTGTATAAATTTTTATGAGCAGTTCTTAGATAAATTTCTAGGTTTTTTTTTTTCTTAGATAGTATCATCCTCTTTCTCTCTTTTTTTCCTTTTCAAGCCATTTAAAATTTCCCTTTTTATGGGCTCTCTTATCATTGCTGTCTGACATTTAACAAGATGCCTCCCTAACATCTTGTCTTACTGCTCCACATTGGTTCTCTTCCTCTTTCTTTTACATCTACCTGCTTTTTCAGTGTAGCTGTTGAAGAGAAAAGTCATACATGACACAATCTGGAGAAACTGGTTTCCTAATTTTCTTCATATTGTCTCATTCCTCCTAACATAACTCAAACTTCTATTCTGAAAAAATTTCTGCCCTCCCCACTTCCAGGTTAGTTTTCCTGCCAGAGGCACCCTTGAGTCCTTTGCTGCAGAGTCCTTGGTCTCGTGCTTTTTCTGAGTTAAGCTAATTCCATTCTTCTTGTGGTCAGTTATTTTTTCAAGCATTCTCTCCAATTACATCTCCATTCCTTCAGTGTGAACACAGGCATGTTTGAATGCATCCTGTAATATTCTGCCTGCTGACAGTTCTGTGTGTCTATGGAGCCGAGACGGTACAAGCTAAGGAGCTGTATGGGAACACCAGAGAAAATTAAAATGGAAATTGACTTTTAAAGAATTAAAATAACCAGAAATATGCAGAGCAAAGGTAAAATGTATTTAATAGGACAGGTATATTTTGGGTTTTTTTTCATGTTTCACTTACCAAAACAGAAATGTTCTTTATGGAGAGAAATGTTCTTTAACATAAAATTGAGAAACAGTATTTCTGACCTACTGCACCAATTAGCAGAAGTACACCCTTAAGTAGTATGGAAAGTTCCTGCTGATCATTACTGAAAATGATGTAATCAAGCAGCTGCACCAGTACACTCAGCAGAGGGAACCTGAGGCACTTTTCTCAAAGCTTTAAAGATTCCCTAAAAGCTAAAATAGCTATTAAGGAAGGATCTAGGTGAAATATGGAAGGCTTGGTGAGTCTGAATGGAAGACTGAACATGAAGAGTGTGCTGATCTGCCCAAGACGTGTCGGTTGGCTATTAACTTTCAGTGTGTGATTTCCCCAAGACAAACAGTTACTTGTGAGTAGGTGCATGTTTTCACAATGTGCATGCTGTCAAATATGTTCTTCCTGGCCAGAGATTTTTTTTTTATGGCACACTAGAGTTTTTCCTCTTGACCTCCATCTGTTTCCTTGTCTTTCATTTTAGTATTTGATGTTTCCTTCCCAGCTTAGTAGTTTCCCTGCTGTTATTTTCTGAAGCTTGTGTGCAGTGGCACACATTTAAGCCATCTTGTACAGAGATGTGTTTATTGGTAGGTACCTATGGCTACATTATTTACATATTATATATATTATTATGAGGGTTTTTTTAGTAGAGTACATGTGATCTGTGCAATGACTTCTCAGGTATCCTGTTTCTTGTCCGAACCTGTTCTCTTTCCAGTATTGAGAGAGATTTCTTCCATTCCTGCTGGGGATTATATTACTGAACCATTGTATATACCATGATTATATATTTTCATTATTAAAGGGAAAATTAATAGTGGCTTTGAAATGATAGTAGAGCTATCTTAATTTTAGAGTTCAAGGTTTCAGCTGAAAACCTCCCAAGAAAATGAATGGTTACCATGACAGTTTGCTGTCATATGGTGCATATGGTCCATTAGAAGAGCAGGTACACCATTAAGTATCCTAATAGGTTTGTTTCAGAACATAAGCTTGTGTGAATGGAAGGAAATAACCTGCCTTGCCTTTTCATGCCTGATTAGTTTTTGCAAACAAATCTCGCATATTGAAGAAGATGATGAATTGATGCCAACAGCAGCCCTAGAACATCAGATAAATAGAGGCAATCTTCTAGATAGCTTGTTCTGTAGGTACAGAAGTTGTTTTCTAAAATAGTCATCTCCTTTCCCTTTAGAAAGCACTTGTGTAAGATTCACGTCTTGAAAATTAACAGCAAAAAGTATTTTTCCACGTGAATTGTTAAAAGCCCGACAGTGCTAGTCAGGCTCTGAACATTTCAAGATCGGGGAAAAAGAGGTCTTTAAGTGCAGTTCCTCATTTTCTTAAAACCCAGCCAGGAACCTCAAGGACATTATAAACCAAATTAGTTTTCCATAACTTGAATAAGGCTTTTCCATAAACGGAAGGGCTGAAACGATGACACCTGCGAAAGAGCTCAAAGTACAAGTACATTTTCTGTAAGTACATCACTGAGGTTTCCAGGTGAGAACATCAGTGTCCCATCAGCCTGCCTCCTGCTTTCTTGGCTTCTTTAAGTATATAACAGGATATTAATAAGTGCCTGATGATTCAGAAAAGGATTGGACTATCGCACACTTAAGTTTAACTGTAAACGAGAATTGCTTGGCAAAATGTTTAGTCATCATTAATGATATAAATCTTAAAAGTAAAAGATAAATGCAATGTAATTATAAATCAATAAACATATAGGTAGCTCTGTAAACAAAGAAACCTTTCACAACTGTTGCCTACTCACCATGTGTTGAAAATAGTTATTAGGAATAAATATTAGAAATATTAGGAAAATGTAGAGATACTAGAAAAACAATAAGCATCAGGTAATTCTGACATTATCTTATGTTCTCAATATAAACCAATGCGTCATGATCAACCCCTCAACATCAAAAATTCCACAACGTTGCCTTAGAACTATTGTTGTTTATTTGCAGTTACTGGACAGCAGAGACTGATTGTTTCCTCCCCAAAAGGTTTCCTGATATTTTTTGTAATTTTTTTTTCGCTATTCTCACTTATTTACAGAAAAGGGAAGGAAAGATGTTAAAATGGAGACAGTGATGGTACCATATCCCTGCCCCCAGCATCTTGGCTGTTGGCTATTAATTATTGCTCTTGGATAAAACACCCACCTCTCTTCTGCACCACCCCCCTCACCTATGGCCCTCTCTGAAACCTCCCTTCTCTACCAGCTGTTTAACATCCCTTTGGTTTTCACGTTTCTTCTCCTGTTCCCACACCTATGCCCTGTTCAGTCTGTCCTCTTCCACAGCCGTCTCTCTCCCTCATACGCACAAACTGAAGTCAATGAAGAACATTTGCCGCTTGGCAGAGCGGTGGGAGTTAATAAGCTAGGCTCTTGTATGATTCATCTTCTCTATCTTGGTATGCTTTGGATGGCTGGCAAGTTTTATTAGGTAGTTGTATGATGCCCAGCATGGTGACACCTGCTCTCTGATTAGAAGTCCCGAAGTAGTACTAGAATACCAATAGGTTATTAATGGTGCTCTTACTTTGTATCATAGGGAAATCCCTTCTTAAATGTATAAAAGAGGTTGAAGATTTTCACAGTAAACAATGAGATTTATGCAGGTATATTATAGATAGAAACAGGAAAAAGTTATTACAAACTGTCTTAATATGCCTCTTGTGTTGGTGCTGTGACAGAAACTAAAAATCAGTTTGGTTTTGTTTGTTTTTAATTTTTTTGTTAGTACTATTTTTATTTTTCTTTGGTTCTTGGCACAGTTCCCTAAATGAACTTTCAGGTAAGTGGTTCTTGTTGTTAACCATTTGTAACAGTGCTGGAGAGGTACTGAATTTATGGAGATGAGAAGCTGAATGTGTATCCTAGTTACATATAATCCTCAGGCTTACTGGCTTGCACTAGCAAAATTTTAGTGCACCAACCTGCCAATCTTCTCAGAAAAGCCTAAACTTTGGTTTTATGGAGAGGCTGGACAGAGGCATCTTTAAGCAGAGAACACTGAGGATGTAGAGTAGCAGCCTTAAGATGATGTTATTATTATTGAGTTGGGGTTTTTAGGAACATGGGGTTGGAAAGGACCTTTTGAGTTGTTTTTAAACAAGCTAAAGTCATAATCGTGCAGCTCTTGATAAACAGTCTCTGCTGAAAGCTGTATTTCTCCAGTGAAACAGCTAACACAGGTGCAGACTGGGACAGCTCTTTATTGGAGAAAATAGATTAGATTAGATTAGATTAGAAACAGTTTTTGAATCCCAAGAGCTGTACAGAATTAAAGAGTCTTTACTTCCCATGTATTTAAGAACATCGTGGAATTTAGGGGCCTGCCAGACTGCTGACTGGAGCGCCTACCATGGTATGTAGTTGCTGGGGAGAGGGGTGAAAAAGTGCTGTTTCTTGACAATGCTGTTGATAGAAGCTTCTGCAGCTGTTGGCATCTTCTGTGCTCATATCAAGTACTGTGTCCCACTTAGGTGTGCTCTGCAGTATTTGATGAGATGTAGGAAATGAGGTAAGGGGCTAGCAAGCCTCTGGGGAGGACGCTGGTCAATGGGAAGGGAGATTCCTGACACTGTGGAATCAGAGAAACCTGTGACAAGAAGTTAATCAGCTATTAGTGGATAGTCAGTATTCTGCCAGTTTTCTGTCTTCCCTTTAACCTGCTACTTGTTTTAAGCTCATTTCTCTACTGCAGATTGGTGCAGATAAGGTCATCCTTGATCCCTCGAGACCTAAAAAATTAACTCTTTCAAAACACGTGAAATATTTAATCTTAATACATTTTTTATGATCCACTCTCACATAACACATACAATGCTTCTCTTTGTTATCTAACATTTTTCTTCTTTTATCCTTTGCTATTCATTCTGTGTCCTTTTTATTCTTTTTTATTCATAGCTCTTTTGAGTTTGGTTTTTTTATTAAAGATGCAGCAGTCAGAGAACAGAAAGGAAGAGTATCAGAATTAAAGCAACAGGTTAACATGAATGAATGTAGCAAATAACTGCAAATAATTAATGCTTGGTACAACCTTAAGGTCAAGAAAATAAGAAAGCTAGGAGAACTGTCCAAGAGCTACATAATTAGGGTAAATATAGGCAAATATTAAGACTGCCCTAGAGCTAGGTGCATAGGTTGGTAAATGTAGTAAGTATATGCCATTCCATTACCTTTCGCTCCAGGCATTAATGAATTTTCTCCAGCTATGCTTAAGCTGCTTTATACTTGTTCTTCACAAAACTCATCTGCACGAATGCTCTCAAAGTGACTTTGAAAGCTGTGTACAGTGTTGTTCACAAGAAAAACAGGGTTTAAATTCATTGGTGCGAATGAACCTGCTCTGGCAGTGTGCTGTGGCATTCTGCACACAGAGTGTCACAAGTTTCTCAGGCCTCGCCCAACCCGTGAAGGTGCAGTACCCAACCCGTGAAGGTGCAGTACCCAACCCGTGAAGGTGCAGTACCCAACCCGTGAAGGTACAGTTTGTGTGTGTATGTATCTTACAGTGATACAGAAATAAAACTCTAGATAAATCTCCTAATCTCTTTCTTGTTCTTCTCTCATGTGCATCTCTCTAAACAGATGAAAGTGTGGGATTCTGTGCTTATTTATGCTCATATACGTATTTGGGCCAGCTCCTTGGGATAAACTGCACAAAATCCTTCCGTACAGTTCTGAAAGAAATTGCAAAGGCACCTTAATGCACAGTCATTTTAATTTTGTGTAGCCAGGATACTAGGAAGAAGTAGAAAGTACTGGGGTGAGACCCCCCAGTATGGTGAGGGTCTATGTGTTCCCACCATGGGACAGCTGTGACACCAACCTAATGTTGTGCCTTGTTCCTCTGGCTGAACATATATCCTTCTACAAACTGAGTGTTTTCAGAAAGCATCCAAACTGTTTTGTACCTGAGGTAGCATTTCTTGAGCTGGTGGAGCTGCTCAGGTACATCAACACTGTAAATGGACCAGATGAACACGGTAGGAAATAAGTGACCCCCGATCCCCAGGCAGGCTGGTGTCACTCTGCCTGCTATTCCTCGGTCCTTCGTCACACAAATGCATCATGTCTTCATTGTGCATGGTTGCAGTATCATTACTGAATCAATTTGTTTAAAGGAGAAAATCTTTATGGTGGAAGGAGGAACAGACAGAGAGGGCAGCGAGTGCTTTGCTGGCTGCGTGCTGTGTTTTAAAAGGTCAGTGGCTCCTGATGTTGTGCTGGCCAGTTGCTAGGCTGCCATGGATTTCTGTGCTCCTTTCCCCAGCGAAAGGGACCTCGTGATGAGGAGCAAGGTTATGGTAGTGCCTTTTTAGTAACCTCACCCACTCTTTTCTGCTGGCTGAGTAGACCGAGTATGGGAGACGCTCTCAGGAGCAACTGTTTTCTTTCCAGAGTTCTCAAAAACAGCTGTCGAAGTAACTAATAGGTTATTTAGCCTGCCAAATTAAACTTAATGCATTAACTTGGCGAACAGAGTCACTGTTTAGTGAATGGTCAGGGCACACTGAGTAGTTAAGGCTTTCTTAGGGATCAGCAGAATCTGTTGCCACCTTCACCCCACTTACATCGTCTTTGCACTCACAGCAAAGCGCATTTACTTAACGCTTGAATGAAAATTACGTACCAAAGGTTGCAAAGTACATAGCTCTTTCATGAGCTTTTCTTTTAACCCTGCTTTCCTTTCGCTGTCTCAAGCAGCAGAAACTTTTATGCACACCTGAGACGTGTTATAACAGCAACCAGCGCTGCCAGGGGATCAGACCTTACGGTGCTAAAGGTGGGGCAGTTATGCAGAGAGTCTTACCCTGCACCAAAGAGATGAAGAAAAAGATGCTACATGAGAGCAAACCAAGGTAGGCCTGGGAAGCAGAGGACACAGTTGCTCAGACAAAGTACGTGCTTTCTGCCTGCTCAATTTCATTTGCAAAGTCCTCAATCTGGATATAGGTAATTAGAAAACAGCACCAGGGTGTAAGCAAATGAAGCTTTCTAACCTCAGAATAAAAGTGCCAGCATGCCACAATAGGTGTTTATTAGACATGTGCAGCAACAAGAAAGGTAATTGTTTAATTTACCTATTAGTGCAGTGGCTATGACAGGCATAGTACTCCCTGAAGCGAGCGTGAAGTCAAGGAGATGAGGTTTGCACTGATCCTACTATGGGGAGGTTGTGTGGCCTGTTTCTGTGGTGGCCAGGCATTTCTTACATCGTTGTTTTCAGTTGCTTGTAACCTCATTAAATGTTTGCTGTTCATGTGTGCGTTGGCAGGCAGCGTTCTGTGAAAACAACAGCAAGTGCTCGTGTAACTAAATACCTAATCTATGTTTGCTTAGCCTGATGTGTCATCAAATTCTTCCCAAGTATGTTAACGTACAGCTAAAATGCTAACTAGGGTCTCAGACCCAATCTGAAGCTTCACTGGGGCGTGGGGGCAGAGATCTAGGCTGAGGTCCTGGCACCCAGCTATTGCTCTATGTGCGTTAAAATTAGCTAGGGCTCCATGTGTGGGGACTGTTGAATCCTCTGAAAGATTTTGTGTATATTTCTGCTTATTGAAGGGTTACTGTTATTCTCTCTGGCATTCCTGGAACTTCCTCCTCCACCCTTAATAATCAGAACTCAAAACAAAATCTTCATCCATCCAGAAGGGGCAGTGAAAAGTACGTCTCGAATCCAAAGTAAGGAGTCGTGCCTTGCCGAGCCCGCAGAAGTGCTGCAGAGGCACATCTGAAATGCTCAGGATCTCTCTGTGATGTGTCATGGGCTTATGCAAACTCCACCAAATGGCATTATTTGTGATTGCCAGGAAACCCTTGAGCAAAATAATTTGAACTTTATGAGTGCCCTGTTAATTCAGGTGGCTGTCATGGATTCTTATGGGCTATTCAATCATCCAGGCATTTGAACGTAACATATTAAACTTGCAATAATGCAATAAATCACCTCTGAGACCGTTAGTGTAGATACAAAGTGTGGTCACTACATGGTGCAAAGCGCTGGTACTTGCTCTGTTTGTTCACGTGAACTTGGCAAGAAAATGCAATGGGAGACCTTATTGCCAAATAAGGGTGTCATCTCTTTGTGCTACTCTGCCTTCATGCTTTGTTGGCTATCAGCTTTTTTTTGTGGCTAGGTTAGACTCAGACACCCACAAAAGGGTTGAATTTTGTTTTCTAAGTAGACAAGGATATAGTGGTGGCTTGATCAAATTGCATTGCTTGATGATCTGGTCATTCACTGATCCAGCATCTGCCTTAGCCAGCTGTCAGATAACTTGTTGATCCAATATTTGCATGTATTTATTAAGACAGTTGTTGCTTAGAGCTGTACAGAAAGGGATGTATAAGTGACCCTATTAGTTAAAAGTAATCAGTCATTAGTTCATGTCAGCTTACTCAAAATGTAACATAAACCCTGCAAAATTGTCATCTGGATGGATTCAACACGAGTTGTATGGTCTGCTCACGAATTAGCCGCGCGTGCTGGGAGGGAAATAAGGAAAGTGCACGTCAAGTGGCAAGTCCATAGATGTATCTTTTGTATAATGTGCCTGTAATCCTCTAACTAACTTTTGGCTGCAGGCGTTTTCAGCCTCCCTCAGACTTTGTGAATAATGCCATACTTGCCTACCCCTGGGCTTTCTTATTTCACTGCATTAGCCAGTCTGTTGCACTTTTTTCCTCAATTTGTCTGCATTTGCGTCAGAGTTTGTTTCAGAACGTAGTGGGGAGAGGAGGAGGGTGCGGGTACGCACTGGCACTGCTGTATGCTTGTCCTGAAGCCAAGAGGTAAGGTCAAAAAATGAACTTTACACTTGGAGCAAAACGTCAGAAGGCTTGTGAAGAGGCCAGGGATGTCCTTGGGGTCATGTGGGCACCTGCAGAGGCTGCTCAGGAAGCTCTGTCAGCTGCATGGGCATTTTTTTGTTTCTTGTATTAAACAGTTGTGTCAGAAAAGGCAAACTGTTCTGGTCTCCATTCCAGAGCTTTCATTGATCTCTTATGTACGTATGTCCTAGCAGTTGAATACCTCAAAGATGAGGTTTGAAATCGTAAACTCATTTAGATCTCATTTGCTTTGTGTGGTTCTTCTAATCAGCTGTAGGAATGAACTTGCAAAGACTGAATCCAGCTGGGACCCTTCAAACTCACTTAGAGGAGCTTCTATGCCTGAGATACCAGGTTTGGTGGCTGCTTATGAAAGCTCTTGTAATCCCAGCCATGAATCCTTGTTTGATCTTTGTGAGCTGCTGTGACCATGACCATATAACCCAAACTGTAGCTATGCCAGCTGTCCCATCTGAGAGGTGGCCTATTCTTTATACAAAGAGGGAAGCATTCACGTAACCAGGCAGAGTGCAGCGCTGTGTATCTCTCCAAAGAGCCACGAAGTGACAAGCAAAGCAGGTTATTAGAGATTTTCTTTATATCATACCTGAGCTTTCTTCTAATTCATTACTGTGGGTTCTGCTGTGGTAGTACTTCATGCTGCAGTGAAGATCCCTGTTGTGCCAGACTCCATATAAACACAGAGAATAAAACAGACCTTGCAAAGGCTTTATAATACAATTTAATTCACAATGAAACAGATGTTTGTGACAGCAGAGGAGAAAAGATTATTAAAGACATCATTAGCACCTGTTCTAATGATTGTCATGGGCATTGCTTTGGGCTCTGAATCACGAGGTGGCTTTATACAGATATTTACTTATAAATAAATATTAGCAAAGCCTATTATATGAAGAGAGAAAATGGGACAATAATTTTTATTTCCAAATAGTATACAGCACTTTTGGCCTAAAGAAAAATGTGTGATAGCTAACAGGCTGATTAGTATAGAGGCAAAAATAAACGGCTCTTGAGGAGCACACAAAGACCTGGAACAGATACTTCACGGTAGCTTTTTTAGCTTGTGTAACTGGATGGCGATATAATGCAGCTTTGGCATCTTTTGTGGATATTTTTATTCACGGATGTTTTTCAAGGATTTTGTTTCAAACATGGTTAACTTAAATCACTACTCAAAAGCACTGACAAATACACATTTTGTTGTGAAGTGACAAATGGTTCTCTTCACTGTCCGCTTCCCGTGGCAGTTCGGTGTGTCCTACAACAGCACAGCCATTGGCTTTTGGATCTAACCCCACCTTTGAAAACTGCACTTGTTTTTTTCTGTTTTAACATTTAGGGTTGAGTTGTATTAGTATATAGGGCTTGAATGTACCCTGTACGATCAGCTGCAATTCTCAGTCTTTCAAAGCTAAGCAGGTAGATTAGGATAATGCTTCTTATCCTTTTTAAATCAGAAGACTATCAAATCTTTGAAAAAGAGTCCACTGATTCTCTTGTACAGTGTTGTTACAGGGTATTACTTACAGCCTAGTAGGCATTCAGCTAAGCTTTCAATGTGTTGTGGTTTTTGTTTTTCATTCCTATTTTCTCCTACTTTGTTCACCTTTCACTTTGGCAACATGTATGTTTCCTTGAAATAATTTTGTAATGGTTTTGAGATGCACCTTCTGATATCTCAGGGGAGGCAGCTGATGAATACTTCTTATCAGTTCATCTGTGGTGATATTTAGGGCTGGATCTGGGGTGCCTTCTTAGTTTTGGTCTGGAAGGTCTGGGGTTTGCAGAGCCAAGCCTTGAGCATCACCTGGCTGAGCAGCTTCAAGGACTGAGAAGGCACATTATTAGCCATGTAGCTGCTTTCTTGAGTTGAGCTTTTGAGTAGCTCTGCAGCTCTTGAGTGCTGTATTAGGTAACACGTCCTGGGAAGCCTGTGCTTCTTGTCAGTGGGAATGTTGCATGTTCAGCATCTGTCATATTAGGTGATGTAGAAGCTGTTTGGGGTTTCTCTCCCAGCAAAACTGAAAGACATCCCAGATAGTTTGCTCATGTCTTCTAGGTCTTTGGTTCATCCACGGGCCAGGTGCCAGCTGGTGATGGCAAAGACACTGTCTGAAATGTCGCAGTGCCAGGTGGCACTGCGTGTTCCTGCGCTGAGCAGAACGGGGTGTCCCAGGCCCCTCGGTCCAGCCCTGCCATGCAGTCTTGATGCAGAAAGGACCAAGGGTCCCATGCCACTGGTGACATGCACAGCATTAGCAAAGCTACTCCAACGTGCAGTTACTCATCCAGGGTCCAGTGGGTGTCATTTGGTCTCCTGCAGTACTCATTGTGCGTTTAGAGCCCATGTAGAGCCTGTTGCCTGGATGCAGATGCTACTTTGATGTAAATGGATGGAACAGGGGGACAGGCTAGCTCAATCCTTCAGTGAATTGTCCATGCTTGGAAAATGCAATCACCACATCCTGCTTGCTTACAGCCTTCATCTAGAGTTTGGCTTGTGACAACAAGGAGATCATTTCATCATCAGATCTGCTCTGATTTTGCAGTGAATGTTCCCTTTTCATACAAAGGTGGAAACTGTATTCCCTCGAACAAAAAATGTGCATTAAATTGTGTACAAGGAAATATAGCTTCTTTGAGTGGAGAAAATACAATTCAGGCCAGGGACTGGTATGAGCAGGGGGAACTCTACTGAAGGTAAATGAGCTGCAGTGATTGGCATCAGCAAAGTGTGTGACTTACATGGATGTGCTGCGACATTTGTGGGGAAAAAGGGTGTCACACACTAGGAGTTAACTGCTGGGCAAATCACCCTGAAATAAACGATACCAGACATAGGCCAAATTCTGATGGTGCTCTCGCTTCCAGCAAATTTTTGTAAACTGTATTGGAAAGAAAAACTTCGTTTTTATGGTGCAAAGCTGAAGCAGTATTTCCTAGCCCAGCCGTGCAGTTTCACAGCGCTTGTGATACACCCCAGCTCCCTCTCTGCCTGTTTTTTCTCTCTCTCTCTCCCTTCAGATGGCCAGTAACCCATGTGCCAGGCAGCCCCGGCACCCGCTCGGCGTGCCGGCTGGAGTCGGCCCCTGCCACTGAGGCGGGCAGAAGGGAGGAATCGCCCCAGCCTGCGCCATGGCCCCGCCACAGCGGGGCCGGCATGCTGGCCCTCCCGATGGAGGCTGGGGATGGATGATCGTTGCTGGATGCTTCCTTGTCACCATCTGTACCAGGGCCGTGACGAGGTAAAGGGGCTGCTTTTTGTCTTTGACCTGTTTGTGGTGTTACCTCTGCTCTTTTTTTNAGGAAGAGGGTTTGGGATCTTCCCTAATATCCCACAACTGCAAGGGTTATTCTGGCTCATTATAAACTTCTCTCTTCTATGTTTTTTAAGGCTTTCTGAAATCTCCAAGAGTGTGGGGATGGCTGAGGGATTATGAGTCCTCTGCTTTTAGTCTTGCCTCCTCTGACAGCTGTTCTATCTCACAACACCCTCTCCTTGGTTTTTCACAGAATCGAAGCCTCGAGCAGGCAGTGTTATTTCAGGCTGTGGTGGTTTGGTCAGGGAGGGAGGAATCATGCAGGGTTTCTTCAGGTCTGCTGTGTCCCTCTGACCCCACAGCTGTGCTCCTTTTTGCTCGTTCCAGTGGATTTACTCGGCTCCTAAGTCTGAGAAACCTGTAAATACCCCCTGCTCCTACTGCAAGCATGTTGGGTACCATCATGCCTGAAAAGGTCTGTGCCCTAAGGAGAGAGGCCCCTCTCTATACCCTTCTGGTATTCAAAATATGCAGAACATATTTTCTCAAAAATACTTCTCAAAAATAGGAAGAACAGGAATAGACTGCTGCCTTGCATAAACATGATGTATACATCTGGGGTGAGCTGGCTTCCGCAGCTGCTGTGGGGTGACTTTGATGTCGACTGGAGGCAGAGGAGCCTGGTGTGTGTGAACATGGACATTTAAGCTATATTAAGCAGAGAGATAGGCACCCTGGTAAGTGAGGAACACTGAGACAGTGTCTTGTTGGACAGTCAGTATAATGTAAATACAGTGTTTCTACCTAAATTTTACATTTCTTTTAAAATAAAGCCACCAGGTTTAGGGATCTAAAGTCTAGGGTCCTGGAGCCAACAGCATAAAAGGAACATGGAAATGTTGACACAGTGTTAGTTAATGTATGCAAACGTGCCAATTCTGTAATAACAGCAGAGATTTCCTAGTGGATTTAATTCCTTTTTCATGTGTGAAATGTGTTACATCCAAGAAATCATCTAATGGCTGGCACACATCTAGAGTATATACAAGAATGAAGTAAGTGCAAGAAAAAAGCTGAGGAAAGTGGTTGGTTGTTGATTTGCAAGAGGAAAAAAGGAGAAGGGGAAAGGGGATCTCTTGCTGATCCAGAAACCAGAATGAAACTATGCAGCGTTTTAATCCATTCCCCTGCAGAGATAGGTAGAATAGTAAACTCACTAAGCAGAGCAAAGTAACCTCTCCTGGAAGCATTTCAATAAGCTGTTGGAAAGTCCATGGGCTCCTGTTGCGTTTTGATTCTCTGCTCATGAGGAGTTGCTTTTCTCTTCCTTTGCGCTTGTGCATCCATGAGCACACAGCTATAGGCAGTGCTGGCTCTACAGGTACCGTGACGGCCCTGCCCTGCCCTGCCAGTTTGTGCAGATGTGAATGCCGCCGTTAGCAAGCAACCAGGTCAGTGAAGACCTGGGGAGCTGGTGCTTTGTGTACCAGGGAGGCAACATCATGATGTGTGCTATACATTGCTGGTGGTAATTACAACTTCAATGTCATTTCAGTTAATATGAATTATAAATATCTAGCAGTGGATACCACAGTGACAAACGTGGTGTTATAATGTTCAGAATCTCTCTGGAGTAGTTATCTGTCTGAATTAGGTTCTAAACCAGCCTAATTGTCTAATGCCACTGTTGGGATAATAGTTGGACACCAGTTTGTGATTCAGTTGTTGCTAGTGCAAAGCAAGGATTTTTCTCTGAACCACCCTAGCCTAGGTGCTTCACACAGAGTCCTGTTGGAATTTTTCAACTTGCACGCATCACTTCATGTCTTGTCCCTCATGCATTAAGGTAGCTCTTCATTTCCAATATCCCTTAGAAACTTTAAAGATTTCTCCTTCTCGTTGGGATTTAGGCAAACCACAGATTTTATTTTCCTGGGAGCTGGAGAGGACCTTCAAGTGGATACTTTTTATACCTGAAGAGTGAGACTGGTGTTTTCTGTCAGGCAAATATCCCATCTTCCACAGACTGGTGTTTGTTTTCTTTCCTAGGTGCATCTCCATTTTTTTTGTGGAGTTCCAGGCATACTTTGGACAGGATTATGCCAGAACGGCTTGGATCCACTCCATTGTCGATTGTGCTACGATGCTCTGTGGTGTGTATTACCCTTTTAAGACTAATGCGGCTGCTTTTTCTTCAGCTCCATCTGGTTTTAGTATGTTTGTAAGTTGGTGGAATCAGCTGGGAAAGATAGATACTGTGGGCTCTCTGGGGTATGGTATATCCAAGCTGCTTCCCTCAGCACAGTTGTGCAGGAAGGGAGTGTCTTCGTACTATAGAAAAGCAGCAGAACTTTGTTTTGTCAAATGATCTAAGTTTTCAGAAATGTACTTTTGTTGAGGTCTAGTGGGACAAGCAGTGTTTGAGAGCTACTAACTGAGCACTTGTTTCTTTTGCCTTTTGATGGGAATCAGATTTGAGGCTTAGCACAGGATGTACATCTTGCCTTCAGATCAAGTCACAGTCATCCTCCTTTTGGCAAATTTGCGTGTTTACAAATAGTCTTTTCCCCTAAAAGAAAATTCAGTGTTAGTAAAAACACATCAATGCACCAGTTGTACTGAATTTCTCATGGCTTTACTTTAAAACTACAGCAAGGTGAAAATCCATTCCTTAATCCTGTGGAAGAGGGTTAATCCATGAGGATTACTTTGAAGGCACAGGGCCACAGCTGGAATGAGACATCTTCTGTGTCAGCCAGGTTCTATCCTGGGGGAAAAAAAAAGAGAAATAAGGATAAACTTGCCCTGGCATTGCAGGTAGCAGAGAGGGAGAGGGCTAGTGATGATAACCCATGGTAGAGGCATCAACATTAGAGAAGTGCAGGAGAGAGGTTACAAGCAGCCCTGGAGATGGTCCAAATGATGAGAGACCTCTCCTGTTTGGGTCTGACGCAGAGCCCACAAGGCAAGGGAGGAGCAAGGAAGTACGCCTGAAGTTATTGAGGGCTGAAGTGCAAATTCCAGGTGGTGGAAGGTCTCAGTGTTGTAAGCGTGAAGTAATGAACAGTGTGGGCTGCTTGCTGTGGCCTCTCTTGACCCCAAAAACTGAAGAGCAGCTGTGTCCCATAATGACTTTGATCTACTAAAATGGCTGCTGAGAAAGCTACTGAAAATTTGTTTTATCCTGACTTTCAGGACAATGATTTTCAGAAGGTTTTTAGTGCTTACATCATTGTGATGGGGTGGATGTTGGAAGACCACTCTGTGTAGCTGTGATCACTGTTTCCTCCTGCTTGCCTACTGCTTTCTTTTCCTTGATGACTGTTGCAAAAACTGTGTGTGAGGACCTGCCATTAACTACCAGCTTTATTTGCTTCTTTGAAGCCCCACTTGGGAGTTTAATCAGTAATCATGTATCCTGCCAAGTTGGTATCATGCTAGGAGGCCTGCTTGCATCTACTGGACTAATTTTGAGTTCATTCGCCACCAGCCTGGAACATCTCTACTTATCCTTAGGAGTCCTTACAGGTAGGAAGCTTTCAGCCCCTTTGTTCCTGCCAGGAAAACAGCATGGGAATGTTAACAGTGATGGTCCTTCCTTTCAAGAGAGATGATCTCTTCTCCCTGTCATATTGCCACCACACTGGTTAATAGAGACACTCAGACCTGTCCCCTTCATTGTAAAAGAGAGGCTTTGGCAGCCCCTGTGAAGGCTTCAGCACTCAGTGAGTCTCATACAGCCCAAATGCAGCATCCTGCAAAAGCATCTCTCTAATTTCTGTTAGAGGATTATGAATAACGTTCTGAAATTACGGGAGGTCAGGAAGGACTCCTGTTGCAGGTGATACGCAAAAATGTTTCCTTTTTCGCCTGTGATTTGGGAGGAGTTTGTTATGGTAGGAGCTCTAGACTGCCCCAAAATATTTGCATATCTAAAAAAAAGTTTAAATTGAAAGAGTAAGCGGGCAGAGCAGCACCAGGTGAATACCTGATGACTCAGCTGCGCACCTGGTTTTTGTCTGCATTACATCCCATTTTGAAAAGCAAACAAATTGCTGGTTGGTAGTGTTGCCGTAGCGCTCCTCCTTTGGCGTTCAGGCATGGTGGTAACAAATTCCTCCGCTTTGTCCTGACTCCCTGTGTTTGCTCTGCACAGAGGGACTTGAGAGGTGCCCGTGGTCACACTGGCATTCCTTCCTCATTAATACTGACCTGGTAGCCACGGTGATATAAGCCTGTGTGCTTGGTCTCCTGCTGTTTAGTAACAAGTTGGTGGAATTACTGCAGTTCACATGCCAACAGCTTATTTGTTTAAAAAAAAATTAATAAAATCCTTATTGTAGTGAATGTCACTCCTGTATTACAATGTTAATCTTTGACAAATGTGTTCGTAACAAATAAAAAGGCTCCTTGTAACACAAGGGACTGTGCCACATACTGTGCTAATGCCACTGAGGCTTCCTTAGCAAGAACCGCTGAGGATATTGAGGGGGAAAAGCAGTTGCACTTTGTACATGGGGTTGTAAAAAGAGCCATTTCCACAAGCAGTGAGCTTCTAGCCTGGGGGACTGAGTGACGGAGAGGTGAACTGTTGGTAAAGGCTAGAGGTGGTGCCCCAGCCTGGAGAGGAGGTGGGAGCATAACTGGTGAAGGTCTAAATCCATAAAAGCTGCAGGACGTAAAGCTGTGAGGAGTGAAATAGAAGTGAGATGGGAGAGTGGCAGTAAGTAGCACAGTTCCTTTTCAGAGAGATCAAAATGTTTTCAGCCCGAGACTTTGCATTTCTGCTCTTCACAGGACATTTATTGGCTTTTTGAGGACGTATTTCCCCATCAAAACACTAAAAAATAAATGGTGTGTGCACCAAATAGAGTATGACTTTCACAGCCCTCAAGTGATGACATCTAGCTCAGGGCTGCTCCTCCAGCTCTGCTGCCCACACAGGTCCATCCCAGCTCTCTGCCCTGCTCCTCCCCTGGCCTCCTGAGGGGTGCCAGAGGCACCCGCTGCCCAGAGTCCCTCTAATCCACTTATCCCCTCCTGGCAGGCTTAGTGCCTGCCCGGCACAGCGCGGCCTTTGAGGAGGATGTGGCAAGCTGGTTACGGCGCCGGTGATTGTTTCCTCTATTGGCAAGTTCTGCTGAAGGCAGTGGGGACCGTTTTACCCTCGGTGTAGGGCATGCTCCAAACCCTAGTCACGAGCTAATTTCTGCAGCTGATTCAGAACTATGGTTTAGTGTTAGAGCAAGCATTTGATGATTAAAATCTGCACTCTGTTTCTGCAGCAGACACCACAATCTTTTTTCTCAGTCCAAGAGATGGATCTCAATTGTTTACTAAATTGGACATAGCTTTGTTTTCTGAGGCTTCCCCCCCCTCTTTACTTGTAGACGGGATTTAAAATGGCCAGAACTCCACGCAGCTGCTGTGTGGAGTTTGTTTAGCTGACTAAAAAAGGTTTATTGTAGAATATTAGTAACAGAGACAGATTCTTTGTACTGTGTTTCAGAGACCTGAAAATTGATGTTCAGGGTTGCAACAGACCGAAACAGAAGCTGGTGCCTCATCAGAACAGTGTGCCCAGTGCCAGCATCTGTGCAGACCCTGGGGCAAGACCTCATCTTGCATCCAGGAGAGAGTGACACACTGTTTCTCTGATGTTTATGGATTGTCCTTGTTACTGTTATTAAGTGAACCTCATCACTTATTTCTGAGCCTTGTTATCATGGATTAATGATGGCCCGTTAGTTTTGTCAAGTCAGTGACCCTGACAGTGGAAGAAAGGAGTCATCCTGGTTTCTCGTCACACTGTGACTGAGCTGCACGATACAGAATCAGAAAAAGCTTCCTATTCATTTGTGCTAATGAAAGTAGGTTATGTGGTTTAATTTAATGTGTTCCATATGTCATGCTCAGTATAAAGCCATCTGCACTGTGCTTTCTCTTCTAGGACTTGGATTTGCACTCTGTTATTCTCCAGCCATCGCGATGGTGGGCAAATATTTCAACAAAAGGAAAGCGCTGGCGTACGGAATAGCCATGTCGGGAAGTGGAATCGGTACCTTCATCCTGGCCCCAGTGGTCCAGCTCTTAATCGAGCAGTTTTCCTGGCGTGGAGCTTTACTCATCTTGGGAGGTTTTGTTTTAAACCTCTGTGTCTGTGGTGCCTTGATGCGGCCTATTGCTCTTAAGGAGGACCGTAAAACTGCTCCTGAGTTTCTTGAACAGGATTATGTCTCCAAAGCACAGAAACAAGACTTAAAGCAAATGTCCATCTGTTCACCTTTAATCAAAGCATGGTCTCATGAATGTTTATGCTACTGTTCATGGAAGGAATATGACTTTTTATTGATGCCAGGCTTCATGACACTGGCAGTGTCAGTTTTATTTATGGCATATGGCTGTAGCCCTCTCTTTGTCTACCTGGTGCCTTATGCTTTGAGCGTTGGAGTGAGTCATCACCAGGCTGCCTTCCTCATGTCCATACTTGGTGTCATAGACATCATTGGTAATATCACCTTCGGATGGCTAACAGACAGAAGGTAATGGCTGACGGCTGAGCAGGTGTAAGCTTTAGCTGGTGGGAGGCTGGATGCAGGCGAGGTGTAATACACAGAATAGAAGTTAATGTTATGGACTTTTTGTGTAGGATGTGGAACTTTACACAAACAAACAAACCACACAGTCTAACTTTCAGAAATGCTTACTATTTAATGTTTTTGTCTCTTCTGAGTTTGTTCCATTTGGCTGGTTTTATTTTCCTTTTTCCTGAAGAAATGATGCGTTTGTGCAAAGCCATTGCATTTGACAGTGGAAATGTAACCCCTTGCCTGAGGTATGTTGAGCGTGATCCTCTGCACCTATTTTCTAGAGGATCTCACACTATTTCCTCTGCCTTTCCATCTCCTTTGTGCTGCTGGGGAGGCACAGAAGTCATGGGAAAGGGTCAAGGGGCTGTCCCAACGCTGTCAGGTATATACTCAGAAGCACTGACCTAAAATTGTTGTACATCTTCCAGTAGGTGAGAACTCACCATTTGATTCACTCCAAACATCTGTGTGCAGCATCTGTAACATCAGTAGAGACTGGCTAAATTAAGAAGGATTTTGATTCTGAAGGACACATTCTTTATGCATATTCAGGTTGCAGGAAAAATCAAATACTGGTTTTGTGGGGCCGGGAGAAAGGGAATTGCCATCTCACTTAGCTCACAGTAACTCCAGTGTTTGAGGGCTGATGTGAAGGATGACAGCTGAGAGGTATACTGTAATATTTTTTGCATAATACTGGAGGCACCTTGCTGAGTTGGGATGTAAACCCTGATGGAATACTGATTTGAACACTGAAACTTCAGAGGGCTGCAAAATCCTGGCTGTGAAGTGGCTTTCCTCCCTAGGGGCAGCCCGAAGAACACAGCAGGCAGCAGGGTCTGCTGCTTATCAGATGTTTCTGCAGCTCTAGGTGGGCAGCTTTCCTTACCTGGGCTTGTCAGAGTTGAGCTTTATATCTTGAAGACTGTGTAAGAAAATAGACTTTAATTTGAGCTATACAAAAGAGAGAGAGGCTGAAGTGCTGCATGCCAGGGCATAGAAACTGAGGTGCTGTGTCCAGTGATAATCTTTTTCTTTTCTGTTTTGAAATTTGCAGGTGTCTGAAGAAGCATCGGCACTTTTGCTACCTCTTTGCTGTGGGAATGGATGGCCTCTGTTGTCTTTTTCTGCCAGTTCTCCAAAACTTCCCCTTGCTTGTGCCTTTCTCATTTACCTTTGGTTACTTTGATGGAGCCTATGTAACACTGATCCCTGTCGTGACGGCGGATGTAGTGGGAACTTCTTCCTTATCGTCAGCACTGGGTGTCGTGTATTTTCTGCATGCCATACCATATCTAGTGAGCCCGCCTGTTGCAGGTCAGTTCACAAATGGCTTTCCTATAATCTTATCGTGACTTTGGATTTACCTATTGGTGTGATGTAAAAGGAGAGGAAGGACAGCAAATGCACGCTGAATGTGGAGGCAGCTCCTGGGCAGGGAAATAACACACCCAGACCTTCACAAGACTCTGGATCCCACTTAAGACCCATCTTGATGGGATGATTTCTACATATAAAGTGAGTTGAAATTTTAAAAACAAAACAGTGTGGGGCAGGGCTTCTAAGAACTGTTATATCACCACTTCACGTAGTTCAGAACTTGCGCAAGTAGAAGGAACAAAAGAGTTCACTGTGAAGTTATACAAGTTTGAAAATGTAACCTAAAGAGAATTTCATTCCAAGGTCATTTTTTGGGCAGAGAACTTGATCTTTTCGTCTCTGGACTGCTTTGAACAGGTGGGTGAGTCAGCTTTACTACTGTTTGGTCACAGGCTCATCGCTGTAATATCTAACCATCATTTTCCCTATCGGTTCCATTACAGTGAAGTAAGGATGAGAGCTGTACTCTTACTATTTTTTAGAAAGAACTTGATGCAGATTTGAATGATGTGGAAGGACAGATATCTTTTTTCAAACAGCCATGTATATGTGCCTTGCATATCTTGCCTGCTGTTCACATCAATTCTGAATTAATCTCTGCTTAATTTAATTTTTCCTAGCAAAAATATTGCAAAATGGCATTATTCAAAGTGATACCTAGGGCATAGCTCACCAGTTGTTTCTGTATGAGGAACTCATGCACACAGTATTTAGTCCCAGGGTGCTCTAAGCATGTCTAAAGACTGCCAGTGAAATCCGTGCAGTTCAAAGATGTTTGTTTAGTATTGTGCTGATGACTGCTGTGCTTTTTCTCATGGATTTGACCTCTAAACAAAAGTCCATAAAAATCTTATCTGCTCATTAAGGACAAATCCCTCCCTTCCCTGGGAGGTAAAAGTATACCAACGGTGATGTAAATCCGTGTTGTTTGATTGTATTTATATGTGATAACTCCAGAAGTTTATAAAGCTTCTGTTGATCACAGGATTTGTAAATTATCAGAATGTTGGTGAGCCGTTAAACCCCCATGATTTGTTTTCCTACAGGCTGGCTCGTGGACACAACTGGCAGCTACACTGCATCATTCCTCCTGTGTGGATTTTCTATGATATTTAGTTCAACATTATTGTGCTTTGCAAGACTAGCAAAGAAAGTCAAAAGAACCCATTTGCGGTCGCTCAGCAATGATACTGACACCAAACAGCACATCTGGACAAATGGAGCAATAGCTTATTCTGTCACAGCAGAATTAGACCAAAAGGATGTTGAATTTTTGGCTGCGGATACAAACAGCCACAGCAACAGATGACAAGTGCTGTTCAGGATTCGGCCCTGCACAGCCGTGACAGACGGAGGTGGCTCTCAGTGTTACGCTGCTGAAGATGTTACTCCTGTGAAACAAGGCATCTCTCAATTAGATTTTTCTGTTGCATTTTAGTTGGCTAAAATCTACAGACAGCAACAGCAATATCAAGTTATGCAGTAATAGAAGAAAGCTAGACTGAAAATAGTTTGTAGATACAAATGTTCACAGATTTATTTGACGTGCAGTACATCGACTCCACAGGCAGTCTCAAAGGTGATAATTGACTATAATCAAAAGAAAGCTATAAAGCAATCAGTCACATAAACTGAACAATAAAGTTTAAATAATTTTAAAAATAGTATTAACAAAATAAGCATTTTGGTGTTCTGGTCTATTATGTTTCAATGGACTAATCACACATACCACCAAAAAAACCTTCATATCTGTCAACCTGAGGTCTGCATTAAACTCTTTGCAAAAATAACTCTTTCAAATGCCAAAGCTGCTGGTTTTGGTTAGGTTTTTTTTTTTTTAATCTGGCAGGAAATTGTGATTTATGATGAAAGAATCTCTGGAGCAGCTTTAATTTTTATGGTGTGCCTGAACTTTGTACATAAGCTGCAATTTAATTTCAGATATGGTTTTAGACCTTCTTTCCCAAGCCCCCTACAGCAAAATTTTGAGGTGGTTGCTGTTTTGTTGTGGTTTTGGTTTTTTTTCTCCTGGATTTCTTTAAAGCTTGAATTTCTAAACATTGGCATTCCAGGTATGATCCTCCAGCTGATCCTGGTCTGGGAGGGTGGAAGAGGCGCTGTGGTTCCTCTGCTATCTGAAGAGGAGTAAATCTGTGCCAGACTAGGCATGCTGATAGACAAACCTGCTTTAGCTGCATTAGTTGGAAGAAGCCCAAAGGTGGCCCAGGGGACCAAAGAAGAGGCTTGTGTTTTTCCAAATACAGAGCCTCTTCCTCCTGTAAACTCAGCTGTTGAAGAAATTTAGTCTGTGCAAGAAGATGACTGAGAAACTGTCTGCTCCATAGGCTACTAGTAAAGAATGTTGGCAAAGTTGCTTCTGCATATTGCAGTGGCAAGTCTGTCTCTTCTTGGACCCAGGAGCTGTATCTTCAGATGGTGCAAATTACTTGTTTGTGCCAGCTGAAGAGCTTGTCCTGGCCAGAACACAACAGCTGGGATTTGCCAATGGTTTCACACTCCTTGTGTGAGGAGTATACTACAGCTGCCTGCTTCCTGGGAACTATAGGTTCAGTGTAGCTCATGGGGTAAATAACTGACATGATGATTTAATAAATGATGGATGGGATGTTTCTACATTTCCAGAGTGAAACCATTGTCAGCGATCTTCACATTTGGCGATGCAAATCACTTCTGTGTTTTGATGCTGTATAAAGCCACATTCTGTTCGTTAGCAAATTGATCAGAGTCTAAACAATTGTTATCGAAGCTGAGCTAGTAGTTTTGTTAACCATCTGCAGTGTATTCAACGGTTGCTTGTGGTGCCCTATTCCAGTCTGTGCCTCAGAAGGGAAAGCAAAATAGACTGATGTTCACAAATTTGATTTAGATCAAGAGTACAGTCATAGTGGTATAATGCATTTTTTTATATATATGAATAGTATGTATATCAAATAGTTCTATTACTCATGCATATTTCAAATATAACATATTAAAATTGTTTGACTTCAGCTGTCTGTGCTCAAAGCAAGCATTTCTCACTGCCCTGCTTCACAAGTGTGGTCAGAGCCAGTGGCATGACTTACATGCACAGACCACAGATTAAGTGATGAGAGTGCACAACTGCTTAAAACTAATGCCATAACCTTTTTCAGCTTTGCGTGGCAATTGAGTCCTGGACCCTAATTTTGATTTTAAAATATGTTTATTAAAAAAAGGGCAAAAATTATTCATGAGTATTTCTTAATGAGTTAGGAATAATATGCACATTTGGGAGGAAAAAGAGTTGGCTTTGCTAATCAGTAGTGATGAAGATATTGTTTTAGCTTTTAATGCAAAAGTTTATATTAAAAAGTAGGGAATATGTGATCTACAAAGAAGATAAGGTATTTCAACAAGTTATAAGTTACCACTGTCATTTATTTTAGAAAAATGTAATTAGTTTTTTACCACATCATGACATGTCAGCAGCTGTTTATGCCAGAATGGCATATTATAAAAGCCCATTGGAGCAATACTATATGCATTTGTATCCTAGTAAACAATACTGTGTAATACACTGTTAGCATTTTTTGAATTTTTTTATTTCAAGATATTTTTCATAGGTTTTTCTGTTTCATGTTTAACTTATAATTGAGGCAGTATTTCTTGTTTTAAATATCTAATTCAGCAGAAAACATTCAACTGGTTTTATACACAGACCTTTTGTAGAAAATGACAATTATTTCAGGGGTTTTCTAACACTGTTTCTGCTCAGAATTAAGCCAATGGACAAAACCTTATGTACCAGAATGATACTGTCCGTGCATAAAACACACTGTGAAATATCAGCCCTGCCGTTAATCTCCCTAGCTCAAAAACAAAAGGAAGGAAGCACAGCAAGAATTGACCTGAGAGTGGAGGAAATGGGAATACAATCCGGGTTCGCAAAGCCTCATGCCAAACTTCTACCCCTTGGTCCACACAACCTCAACTGAACACTCATCTTCATCCTGCCACGTGAAATGTTTCAGGCGGCATGTTTTTGAAGTCTCTGGATAATACCTTTTTTTAAAAAAAATACTTACTGTATCTGCAATGTTTTTTTCGGAGATTATAATATTCAGGCTGTTTTCCACAGAGGATATTTTCTGGCATGCAGCTAACACTGCGTGTTCCCACCAGCCCTGTTGAGCAGTGATGGATACGAGCTTGAATGGAGCACTGCACCACTGAGCCTGTCTGCCTTCTCAGGATAGCATGGTCTCACTCGGCTGGGGCAACATCTGTCCAAGGCAAAACCAGATGGATCCTACCTCTGACGAACCCTGCCTGGGATAACACCCTACTCCGTACAGCAAATGGGAGTTCAGTGTGAGTGAAACTGCTGAAGTTATTCTATCTGTTTCCATTCCATAAGGTTTGAAAGGGGGAAATCATTGTTCTTTTGAAATTACTTATGTTACAGTGATAATTTTTATCAGATCAGCTTTGGAACATTCAATAAATTGTACCTTGAAAAATTGTGTGAAACGGCATTGGAAAAGTAAATTACCTTCTGTTGAAAAATAACCCTGTTTTCAGAAAAAAAGAAAATGTTGAGCCTGAAACATTTCTGTGGGCTTCGATGACAATTTATCTCCTGAAAAACAGCAGTTGTCTGCACTACTCTATGGTTAATGTATTTTATATTGCCACAATAATTCCTTGTTTGCTTTCTGAAGTGTTACAAATTTATGTGCGAAGGAAGAGCTTAAGTTAAGCTGCAACAGTACTTCATGGTCAGCATAATGAAGTCCTTAGTTGGCATCGCCTCAATAAATACTACCACCTTCTAAAGACTCTTCTGGTGTATTCCAGTAGAGTTTTCTACGTAATTTAGAGGGTGCTTTTGATTCATAAATGAATACTTCCTGAAGGGTTATCATCACTCCTTTTTCACCTGCGCTGTTAGCGTAGGCCCCAGTGATGTATTCACACTTGGGTGTGAATTGAGAGGTGTTCAGCTTCTGTGTGGTTTTGGTTTTGTCCGTTGGACTTGGACACTGTACAATGCGGGTTTCGTTTGGCTCGTGCTCAGCCTCTTCCCTGTATCGCCACGCCAGGCAATGCAGCAGCACCACCCTGTGGGAAATAGCATTTCTCCCCATTTACAAGACAGTAGGCAAGAACTGGAAGGCAGTCTTTGCACTGGGTAGTACTGCGATCCAGCGCAATCCTCCACGGCCCAAAGAAGGTAAAGCACCGTGAACAGATTTCTTGCATCATTATGCCTCATGGTGAATTTCTTTGTTGTGGTGAAGATTGAGCTGCTCTGACTCTTCATAAAAGTTCAGGCTCATATTTTTTTCTCAGAATTATTTCCTGCTGCTCCTTATTTCTGCAAGGTTCGTTTTCCAGGAGAGAGGCAGAAGAGGCCCTGGTGGCATGGTGTGAAGAGGAGAATGGATGTGACATCACGGCTTCCTCACTTCAACCCTACTGTTGCTCCTTTCAGGAGTGGTGTGTCAGTCCTGCTCCCAGCCCTTCCAGTTCTCCTCCCTCCCCACTCCTTCCCTAGGTACAGCCACCTTTGTCTGTAAGAGAAAAGCTGGCAGGTAGCTGGAAAACAAGGATGGATTTTGCCCCAGCCCTTTCTTAGGAAGATGATGTGGTAGTGAGGTACACCGTTAAGCTACTTATTGCTTTCATTCGTATTACAAAAGATTCTTTGAGGGAAAGCTGGGAGGGGAGATGTTTCTTCACGTTTCATGATTTGGCATCATATTTTACACTTCTTCAGGCCTGCCATGTTGTTTGTATGTGGGACTGCTGTTGTGGGGGCAGGAATGCTCCAGGATGGCTGCAAACAAAAGTGCGCATCCTTCTAGATGGGCTCTGTCATGTTTGCTTCATTCTACACTCTGGCTAGGGCTCAGAAGTGTTTTGGAAGTACAGCATTAGTTTTCCCTGAGCACCATGATCTATTATAGACTATCATGGACTTGATGATCTTAAAGGTCTCTTCCAACCAAAACAATTCTATGATTATACCAAGATATGATACTATGGAATTAGGCCAGCCTGTTGTAAAGAACAATGACTTTTAGCTGGATATCTGGAGAGAATCACCTACTCCACCCCTTCTCTCTGTCTTTTCAGCCTTTTGCTCCATTCACAGAGACTCTCTGGTCACCCACCCCTCCTCCCACAAGCCCTTTGCGTTCTGCTGCTCTGTTCTCCAGTGCTCGTGCAACTCTTCTCTAGCTGCACTCTGCCCTCTGTGCCAGATTCAGTACATGTCTTGCATGTGTTTTCTATCCCTGGCTTGTTTCACAAGCACGGTCGCAGATAGCCATATCTTTGGCATCTCAGAGACTGCCTTTCCTTCCTCTCCAGGCTTTTGCTGCAGCTGTTCCTGAGAGTGCAGGTTTTGGGTAAACTAGATACATGCTGTCTTGTGCACAGTCTAATTTGGCGCAACACCTCTGAAGCCAGATTTGCTGAGAGTTTGGGAAAATAAATGGGACTATCTCCTGACCCTTTTATATCCTGCCAAAACTTTTGCCCTGTTACTTTTGCAAATGGCCATTTCCCTTTCTTTCATCTACTAACAAGAGGGTTTGTTGGCAGAGATACCAGAAGCAACGGTTGATGGATGTAATGCTCTTTAATAGTTCACAATAGTAATGGAAGTTTTGTAAGCTTTCCAGTGAAGCAGCCATACAGTAGTTATTTTCTGTAGCTAAACAATGTACAAGTTAGTAAACTGAACAAGTCTTCAACAAAAGTTTCTTCTAAATAACACTAAAAAAGACCTTTTAAAAAAAATATTTGAAAAAGTACTAGAAATTCCATTTGTGTACAAGCATGCCTTTCAAGTGGATAGATAAAACACTACAGTAGGATTCCCTTATCTTTTTCTCAGTAGAAGGTAAGATCTGATTTCCAGCTTGAAAGTTTTTTGCTTTACAGTTCATCACTTAAACACAACCTTTATACCAGTGTTAGCATTGAAGACTAAGATAGCTCAGCTATTATTTCGGCTTTCCAAGCATGCTCTCTGTTGGTGAATGAACAAATGAACGTTCACCATCTGCCATTTCTATGCTACGAGCAGAAAGTGACATCACCAGATGTTTCATGTGGTTATAACTTCAACCTTAAAAAAAAAAAAAAAGAGTTAAAGAGTCTATTGAAATGTCCTTGGGTTTGGTTTTTGGTTTGGTCTGAAGGATTTTTGGAAGCTTTAGCTTGAGATAGAAAGTCTTAACTCATATAATGCGCTCAGATATTCTTCATTGTCAGGACACAATGCAATGGCTTTCTCATAGCATGCAATTGCTTCATGTTTCTCACCACTCAGACTATGAAGGAGTCCAAGTGTAGCAAAATCTGTTGCATCTTCTAAACCTCTCTGAATTCTGTGTTCCAACAATTTCTTCAGAGCATTCCTGCACTTATTTCTTGAATAAGAATCTTCTTCGATTTTCAGCCCTTCTACGTAACACCTAATGGCTTCAGATTCCAATTTCATATGAAAACGCTGAAAATTCCCGTAGTAGTAGTAGAATTCTTGTTTATCACGGTAGGATAGAATATTTATCTGAACTGCTTTCTGAAATGTCTCTTCAGCTTCTTCATACCTCTTTGCTTCTGCATACATGTTTGCTAAGTCAGTATGAGCAGAAAAAAATTTTGTCTTTTGGTCAATCGCTGTTTTAAAATGACAAATGGCAAGTTGGATGAGTTCATTCTCTTGGTCTTGAAGTGGATATCTTGTAGTCCTTCTCAACTGGAACAGCTTTGCTCTGTAGCAGAGTCCTAGCTGGTGATGCAAAAAGGTGGATTTTGGTGTCACTGCTAGGGCCTTTTTCAAAATATCTAGTGCCTTGTCCACTTCTCCTTTCCTTCTGTAAAATTTAGCAGCGTACCGCAGTAAATAAGGAAGATCAGGGGTTTTCTGCATTGCTTCTTTAATGTACTTCTCCCCTTCATCAACTCGACTGAAGTCCTGAAGTTTTAATGCAAGTAATGCCATAATGAAAGTATCCTTTGGATTCAGATTCACTGCACGCTTCAGGGGCTCAATGGACTGGCTAGCATCTTCGCATTGCCTGTATGAATAATCTTCCAGACGATACATTGCTATTGCATAGCCAGCATTAAATTCCGGGTTATTGGGTTCCGTTTCCAGAGCCTTTTCAAAGCAATTCTTTGCTCTCTCATAGTATTTTCCCCCAAACTTTAATAATGCCCATCCTTGCTCAGCATAGATCTCTGGAAGCTGAATCTTCTGTTGAGCAGTACTTGAAAGATTTTTGCAGGTGTTTTCTACTTTGCTTACATAAGTTTGAGCTTCTTCATATCTCTGCATGTGGTAATAGATCCAGGCATAATTTCCCCAGGTAACAAGACTTCTCCTGGCAATTTCATCTGGATGATTTATTTTAATTTCTTCTTCAGCTTTTTGGAGATTCCTCAGGGCTTCCTCATTCAAATTCTTCAGGTAGCATACATACGATAGTAGATTGTAATTTGTGATGTTGGATTTCATGAAAAACTCAATCTGATGACTTATTGTTTCCTCTAGGTCATCGAGATCCACATCTTGCTTCAGCAAATTCCATTTAAAATGACATTCTAGCTGCAGCAGGGAGCTCTTCAAGGAATTCCTGGAAATGGTACTAGAAGAAAGCAAAGACAAACTTACTTATACTGTTTGCTTTTTGCTACTCTTGTTTTTAAAACAGGCATGATGTACTTCAAAAGCTGGCAATACCTCAGCTGGTGCCACTAGTCAATACTACTTCAAACAAGCCAAAACTGTGGGGAGCCATATGTCTAAAGAGCTGAACAGTTATTTTAGTAATTCTCCTTGCCAGTGTATGAGGGCACCTCTTACACAGCAATGGAGCAGGTGGTCTGGATGTCAAAGAGGAGGGCTAGTCTCTGGGGTAAAGCTGGCACACCTCTGGGCCTCAGGAACATATTTCTTCTGCTGGGAACAAGTGCTGAAGCCTATCCAAAAGTGGTAATCTAATAAAGAACTTCCCCCAAAATATAGAGAAAGGTTCTGGGACAGTGGGAAGGGCAGTGGAGAAAGTAACACTGAATCTGTGTTTTCCCCCAAACCATCTGACACAGTAGTACTGGAGGAAGGTCAGGGAAAAAATGGTATTTATAAATGCTGTTAATGCCTAGGTTTGTCTTACAGACTTCTTTGCCTTTCTCAAATAATCTCCTCTGCCTGATATTTTTGACTGGTATTAACAAGTTCCTCATTCAAAAGCTGTGTGTGAAGTAATTACAGTTTCTCTGGTATGAAGAGGAAGTGAGATTAAGTTCCTGTTATTGCCACTGTCTTGTTAGAAACCTTTGGCTACAGATGAACACCATAGAACAGAAGTCACTCCCAAATCACTAAGCTTGAAGCACTTAGGTAGTCCCATTCAATTCACAATTAAATGTGCTGCTTTTTTTTATTGCCTCAGCCGAGAACCATGACAATATTCATGGCTGAAAACAACAGTGGAGGGTAATTAATGAAAAGATGTGTGTGGAAGATGAGTATTTATGAATGTCACAAAAAGAGGTTTGTGATGCAGTTTAAATACAGTTTAGCTTAGTTCAACATGTAGCTGGTAACTGCAGTTTCCAAAGTTATCATAACTTGGTTTTGCTCTATTTGAGTGTGTGTGCACACGCACGCATCTCTGTGCACGCTCCCCCCGCACCGCCGCCACGCTCTAAGCTGCAGGCTAGAACCTGCACTGCGCTGTTTGCTGGTCCTCACAGTAGCAGAGATCAGAAAACAAATTCTCAAATGCATTGGTGCCAGTCACCCCTTTGGCTGGGCACCAGCTGCAGCTGTAGCCTGGATTTCATCCCTGAACTGCATGGAGACAGCTTTTCTGACTGTCAGTTCTGATCATGGAGACAGGCCCTTGTTGGAGAAGCAGTAAGATTACAGTATTCAGTAGCATCCTTATTTTATTTTCATTCTCCAAGTAAATATTCTGTAAAATATTTTCAGCTGTTTGGATCCCCGAAGTCCCTCACTGTTTACATTTATGTAAATAAAAAACATTATTTTCCCATGGCAACACAAAAAAAAAAGCATTTTTCCGAGACTGGGTTGCTCACTTACCTCATGTTTTTCTTTCTCTGCTCACTTGTCTTAAGGTAGCTGCAAAACCAAAGGAGTGCGGCTCAGTGTTGTTTTGACTTCTCTTTTATGTGCTCCGGCCCTCACGTGATCTGTGAGCAATTTAATGGGAACCAGAAAGTGAAAGTTCAGTGTGTACATGCATCTGAAAAGAAGCTGGAGCAGCAGCCGGTAGGGTAATAGAAACTAATGAGTCACTGAGCTCTTTTTTCAGCCTGGCTCTGTGCCCTGCATTACACTGTGTTGTGGAGAATGTAGCAACAGCTCCTGATAGCTCCCAGCGCTTACTAGTTCAAATCCAGAGGCGTCTATGATAAGGAGAATATTTCAGGCTACTGTAGGCTGACCTGGTTGTCGTGCTGCCATGGTTTCGCCCCAGGCAGCTGCTGGCACTGTCGTGTTGTCCCCCTCTCCCCCAGCAGGATGGCGAGGAGAATCAGAGAAAAAGATAAAACTCTTGGGTTGGGAGAAGTTTCCTGGGACAGCAAAGGGAGTGGGAAATAATAACAACAGTACTTAAAATATACAAAAGGGGTGAGACAATGCAATTTGTCGCGCGATGACAGTACAACCACACAGCCAGGCTCTCCCTAGCGCTGTGCCACCCCTCCCCAGCTAGCCCCCTTTCCTGCTGAGCATGACGTCATATGGTACGGAATAACTCCTTGGCCAGTTTGGGTCACCTGTCCTGGCTGTGCCCCCTCCCAGCTTCTGGTGAAAATTAGCTCTATCCTAGCTGAACCCAGGACACACACATAGACTGGGGAAGGGCCGTTTCCCCCTCCTGCCTCTGCTGATGCATCTTTGCACAAATTTTCACCAGGCTTCTGGTTTACTGGTATTGTGTCATCCACATAACATTTGCACAATGCCTTATCGCCCTGTGCCTGCACTTCTCTACTCCCCATCCTGTGTCTCCACATCACAAGGTCTCTGCTCTGGTGCCAGGCACGTATTTTTTTTTTGTTATGTCATTGTGAGAGAGTCCTAAATATCTCATCCCACCTAGAACAACGGCTTGTTGCTGCTCTTTATGTAAAACTGCAGTTGTACTGTGCAAGGGGAAATGAAAGTAAAACCAGATACAGTCAAATCAGGAAATGGCTGACAGTTGGTTTTAGGGGTAACAGAGAGATTGAAGAAATAGTATCTAACATACATAAATCGCACTGGATACAGTAATTCAGATGTAACAATTTAAACCATAATATTACTATTGCTGTGGCTTCTTCTGTAAATAAGTATTTTAACTGCATATTCATTAACTTTGTAATAATTAGAGCTATTCTAATAATTCACAGAATCACAGAGGTTGGAAGGGACCTCGAAAGATCATCTAGTCCAACCCCCCCTGTCAAGGCAGGGCCACCTAGAGCACATCCCTCAGGAACGTGTCCAGTCGAGTTTTGAATGTCTCCAGAGAAGGAGACTCCACAACCTCTCTGGGCAGCCTGTTCCAGTGCTCTGTCATCCTCACGGTGAAAAAGTTTTTCCTCATGTTAACCCAGAACCTCCTGTGCTCCAGCTTGAACCCATTGCCCCTTGTTCTATTGCTTAATGACACTGAGAAGAGCCTGGCTCCATCTTCCTGACACGAAGCTTATATTATACTAGCAAAAATTTCTTATCTACATAAGGTTTGTTTTCTGTTTACTCATAAACAAGATTTTAAAATTAACATCATAGAACCTCTCTCCATTCTTGAATCCATGCTGTTTAAAAATTTGAGACCGTCTTGTTAAGAAATATGTTTAAGTGAATACCATCTAATGTCCTTTCGTAATTAACACCTGTAGAGTTTGAGCCTCACTCTCCTCATTTTTTAAGAATAAGCAAACAAAAATGCATATAAGGGTGCCTCACAAGGCTTCTCATTGCTCTTGGTATATGACAGTGTCAGCTCCTCTTGTTTTGTGAGGTTTTTAGTGGAGGATGCATGATGTTGTCCCTCTGTCCTAACAAGCCAGAAAGTCATTGGACTTTTTCTCATTATCGCCTCAGAACTGCTGCTGCTGCCACCATCACATTCAGTCTCTGCCATTAGAAACAATAATTAACAGTATTCTGTTTTTAACTTATAAATTTATATAATGGCTGACTGCAATGTGTATGTTTTCAAGAATTTTAGGTCCTGGCTTATAAAAGTTTATCTTTCCCTTTCCCCTTCTTTGAAAACAAAACCACACCAAACAGTATGACATATAAGGGCTTCTGGTTTCTACAAGAAGTTGGAGAGCCTTAGTACCACGCACATCTCTTGTGCATCATTTAAATGTTTTTTGTGTGTGTGTGTGTCTTTTTTGTTGGAGCTGGTATTTCAGAGCTCAAGATAAAGGTTAGTGCAGCTACTCCTCTGAGTCGTGTGCAACCTTCTAGCAATCAGGCACTTGATAAGTGGGGACAACAGGCAGTGAATTGGGAAGGAAAAAGGATAAGGGTATCTACACAGATTCACGTATTTTTGTGGAAAATGAAGTTTGCAAGAAGTTATAGAAAAATGTATTTAAAAGGCTTCTGCAAGGCCAATATCAAATATGGACACTAATGATTTACAATGCCACTAAATGTCTATGGGCTTCTTGTCTGTTTCTGTCCCGGGTGTCTGTTTTCCTTGGTATGTTGGTACCTGGCTGGGTACATATGGGAAAATGCAGGCATTTTCCTTCTGGAACACAAAAATTTGCCCCAGTACCCTTACTTTTACAAATTTAGTTGCGTCTATATGCTTTGGTTTGACACGAATGCCTATTGAATAAAATAAGTGCAGGAAAGTACTTAAAATAATTGGGGAAAGTGAGACAATAGGTATGCAACACCTTTCTGCAGCCATCCTTGTTACTTGCTTGGCACAGCACAGGGAAATTCAGAAATGCTTCTACAGCCCTGCTACTTTCACTTTGGGGAAAGCTGCAGCTGGGTGGGCGGATATCAGGGAGAGCTGCAGTGCACAGCAGCAAATGCAAGAGCTGCTTGGAAAACACTTGTGCAGAAAGGAGCTGGAAACAACAGCTGCATTCATATTTAATACAAAGACTTTGTTTACTTGAGTGTTCTGTACATATACAAGAATAGGGAATGGCTTCAAAAATATCTACACATTTAAGGGAGAAAAGTCGTAGCTGTACATTTCCTTGGAGCTGAATTGGATACCTGCTGACAAAGAATTCTCCCTGGTAGCATTAGACCAGCCAAATAATTGTCTGAAATGCAGTTTTCACTATTAAAATATTATAAATTAACTACACCACAGTAAATGACAGGATCCACTTTAAACATCCCATTTTATGCCAATTTCGATTGAGCCTAGTTTAGCATATAATTGCTGCGTTTGACAGGAATAGTTGTGGCATTTTATAACTTTGTTTTTCCCCTAGGGGGAAAGAGTATCCTGTGGTTGATTTGACAGAAAACCCAAGTGAACCACTGAGCAATGTTTTTGCTACCCGAGTTCTTTAAAACAAAACGACCTGAAGAAACGGGATCCAGGAATGCAAAGGGTCACATAGTGTCGCTTGTATCCAGTCATGTATCAAAACATGGGAATGCTATGAAAACTTCCGTGATTTTTCAATTAAAATCTTAATGCTTTCTAAATAAACAAAAACATTTTTGTTCTTGATACACTCCTGCTCTACCACTAGGTATTTTATATCAGGTTTCTATATTAGTCATAAGGTATTACTGTGAAGGCAGTAACGTATTTATATGACTGACTTTGGTCCAAGTTTTTGCAAGCCCAGTCACACGTCCCCTGACCACAGACACGCTTCTCTGGGAAATTACAGACATGCAATACAGTGCCAGTTAGTTGCCTCCGCATGAAGATAAAACAAGTTTGCAGGAAGCTGACGATAACCCTGCTGGATCTGTGTACCTGCATGTAACTTAAGCCCAACTGTATTAGATTTTTATGTATTTAGACTATGCTCAAAGACGATGGACAGATGATCCACCTGTGCGAGAGTACAGCGAGCGCTGACCAGGCTTTGCAGCCCTCACAGAGGACCGGCTCTTCCCGAGGCGCCGGTGCTCAGCACGGTGGGCAGGCATCCCCCGGGGATGCTCCCGCTACGGGGAGAGGCCGCGGCGGGCGAGGCTTCACCCTCTGCTTGCTGCTGCTCTCTCCCTGGAGACTGCTGCGGGCTCGGGGCAGCACATAAAATACAGACTTCAGATGAGGAGAAGGCGAGGAGGGCTGGGAAGCGAAGATCATGGGGGCCGTTCCGGGCCTGAAAGATTGCTGTAAGCGGAGTCCGGGGGGATCTACACACGTATTACTTGAGAAATGCTGAATCACGCCGGCTCTGGCAGCTCAAGGCCGCACACCCCCACCGGGCGAGGGGGCCCGGCTGCAGGGAGAGCCCACAGCGGCCCGCGGCCGGGGGCTGCGCGGGGCTC
>VWZZ01002295.1:2077118-2096019 GCA_013399095.1 Psophia crepitans
CCGCTCGGGGCTGGACAACGCCTCCGGCCCGCGGCTGCCTCCGCGCCGCTGACAGGACCGCGGCCGCCTCCGTCCTCGCCCTGTCAGCCGGGCGGCCGCCCCCGCCCCTGTCACGCGGTCCCGTGCCGGCGGAGGGGGCACATAAGCCTCGTCGGGGCCCTCTCGTTATCGTCCCGGCGCTGGGTCCTGAACGGCGCTGCAGAGCCGGAGCCTCCCGCCTCCTTCCCGCAGGGCCAGGATGCGGGGCCTGGTGGTCGCCGCTTTGCTGCTGCAGAGCATCGCCGGTTCGGCCGCGTTGGCCAGAGGGAGGAGAAATGTGGACCCCGAAACGAACATGAACATCGTGAGTGGCGCGGCGGGGAGGGAAGCGTGCCCGAGACTGTCACCGGGTCTGGCCGCGGGGTCGCAGAGGGGCGCGGGCGGCGTGCGGCCCCTGTCTGGGTCCTCGGGCGCTAGTCCGGTGCCTCCCGCCCTCAGCCGCCGCGGTGAAAGCCCCGGGAGGGTTCGGGCACTGGCCGGCGGGCAGCCCGCTGCTGCTTACACCCTCTGCTTGCAGGTCTTTCTCTTCTTCCTGCTCCGATGCGGAGCTGTGGTTTTGCTAGAGTCAGGTCTCTGTCTCGCTGAGCGGCTAGGAAAGGGCGTGCTGATGGAGCGTACTTGTGCTGCTGGAACGGTGCTCCCGTGTTCATACCTGCAACTGCTTTTCTTCCCGTTTGGTGTTCACTGTCTTAGCTTTGTTCTCCTGCTGCTGCAGTAGCAAACTCCAGAAAACAGTCGCTGTTAGTAACTGGCATTAGTTCCTCTTTGCGCTGCCCCATCTGTGCCATTTTTTGACAAGTGTGAGAAGATACTTGAAGCTAGAAATGTGTAAGGTCTATAAGGTCTATAAGTGCTTGAGTCGTCAGTATCATGTAAATATCATTCTGAGGACTGAAACCAGTCATTTAGTCTGAGACTAATAGAATTTGAATGGAATTTAGCCTTAAAATCATTTTGGAATGTTAATGTCACTCTGGATGATTAAAGATACATTTAAAAGAAATAACATGTTTAGTGAAATGCTGCTTCTCTTCCTTGCCCCGCAGCCTAAGAGCAGAACTCCCATCACGTCTTGCATTTCTTACATTTTCTCAAGGCACAGCTGGTGTCATAAAACCAGTTAAATGCCAAGTTCTCCGTCCCAATGGAGTTGTCAAATGAAAATAACATAAACCAACAGAAGAGATGGAAGATCAAGCTATTAATGAAATCATAGCATTAAACAAGTGTGTGTGTTTTTATTATTATTTTCTTGTTTGGCTTGTCAGCAAAGTCACTTACAAGGTCTGCAAGAGACATAAGGTTTGAGGAAAAAGGTGAATAAGAAATGGGACATGAAACTGCGAGCTGAGGTGGCTACGTTAGCAGCTCACCCATGTAAAGAGTTTGACATTAGTGTTTTAGAGTTGCTATGTTTGTGGTTTATTTCAGCACATGGCCTAAACATGATTTTGTCCTCTGTATAACAGAGAATTAGGCATAAAGTTCAGATTGAAATCTGAAATGTCTTTAAAGATGCCTTTCCCTTCAGGAGAGATGAGTTCTTCCGTCTTCTCTTCTTTGCTGTGCCGCTGGTACCAGTAGGTTTTTGCTGTCGTCGCATGCTTGTTACTGGAAGATACTGCTTTCCTTGGGAGCAGACAGTTTCAGATTTTATCTGCCAAATCTGTGGCTCGGTGTTTTGCCCCGTTGTCATAATCTCCTTTTCAACACTTTAATCTCCTTTCTTGCTGTAAGCAGCAGGTGAGTAACTAATATGACAGTGGATGAGGACAGGCTAGGGAGCCCTCCCAAATTCCTATGAAAAGGTTTGTGCACTGGCTAGTTCCTGACTCCATACTGGGATAAGTCTCATAAGAAAACCTGTCTGCATCGAATAGGTGGGTCGTATAGCGTATTCCTCCACATCTTTTAATTTCACATCACCGTCTTTGGAAGGAACCCAGAGTAATTTGCACATGTTAATGAACTGAGGAGGCTGGCAGTCTGACTCCAAGGTGGTTTCTTTTCTTTCTTCAGAGTCAAATAATTACCTTCAGGGGATACCCTAGTGAGGAGTACGAAGTGACAACAGAAGATGGGTATATCCTTTCTGTTAACAGAATTCCTTATGGAAGAAAAGGCCGTGAGAGGAGCAAAGGTAAGATTTATGTCTGCTTGGAAAAATGAGAAGTCAGGAGAAAACTCTTTTTGATTTATAAAACTTTTGCTCCTGTAATAATCCAGAAAAAGGTTGGAGACTATATGACTTAGAATGTTTCATTGGTGAATGTTATGGCCAAAACAGATTAGGCACATGTAGAGAGACTTTAGTAAAGGAAGGGAGAAGGAGTTAGAAAGCTGTATTTTCCTGGCATTGTCTTTTTGTGACATTAATACAAACTCTTCGTTGTTTTTTCTTTTTTTTTTGAGGGGCTGTGAGGCCTGGATTTTCTAGGAATTGGAAAATAAGGGTTGAGATTTGTTGGGGGTTTTTAAGTAATAAAGTATCTTGAAAAGAGATTGATTGTAACATTGTTGGGTTATTTCAAATCCCATTTTAAAAAATGCTTCTTTATGACAAATAAGTTTGTTAAAAATGCCTGACCATTTTCAGAAGTAGTGGCGGTTCACATGCCTCTTTTGATGAAATATAATTAAACTACAAGAGTTCCCACTAGAATGTTCATAAAATAATTACTGACTGATTTCTGCATAACATAAGAAATTGTTTGTTAGTTTTTACCTCTCTGAACCTCCCTTTGCAGTAAGGTACAAGCCAGACCAATACTGCACACTACTGGGGTGTCGTATTTTACACAGCTGCTTAAATAGGTAAAAACAATATAATAAGATAAAATCCCTTCAGACCATGTTGAGTACAATACATTTAAAATATATTGCAAATTAGGATATGTAACAGCTAGTTGATAGCAGTCAGTCCAGACCAGGTTGTTTTGCAGATGTGATTTGACGTGACACTGGGAGGAGCATCAGCAGGTGCCACCAGAGTGCTCTTACAAGCTGTAGAAATCACTGTGAAAGCTAGTATAAAACCATGGAAGGCATGCAGGGGGTTTACAGGAGGTGGAGGAGAGGAAAGATAGGGGGAACGTGAGCTCAAACTTAAGGGAACAACGTGGGAAAAGGTTTTTGCAAGGTCTGAATGATGGAATGCTTTAAAAGTTAGACAAATGTATGTGGAAGAGAAGAGAAGAGGACACGTAGCCTTTGCCTTGCTATCCTTGTACACTCCATATGGAATGAACAGTGTATCGGAACAGCAGTGGCTGAATTTGGTATCAAACTTGTCGCCACCGCTTATAAAAGATCTTGCAGACAATCGCATGCATACAAGAGCAGCCCATTTGCATAGAAACTGTTCATATCCTAAGGACTGCCTCAGAACCCTATGGACTGAAAAAAGAAACTAGTATGAGAAGTAAAAACACGGAGCTCACAAAAGAAATCAGTGATTGTCCTATAGCCTTGGGTATGAAGATGACCTGTGGAAAAACCCTCTGCCAAAGGCGAAGCAACAGTCTTCCTCACCTTATCTACTGGTTTTGTACAAGTTAGGATGTTTGCACTGCGCGCTGTGTCTTGCAAGGTGGATACCTAGAGATCAGTGCATGGATGAGGCCGGTCAAACCCGACAGGTGTCTTTGTACTTAATTTCAGAGAAGCCCACAGGAAAAAGGCTGCCTTTGTACCTGTTGATTTTGTCGAATCCTTCATAGATGACATAAGCAAACAAAAGTTTCATGACCTGTGGGAATTCTCCACATTCCCCTTGCCACACCCTCGACCCCAAGTTCATGTTTTGCAAAGCGCTTTAATTTTAAAAACAAGGATTACTGAGCACATTTGGGGAAGTATGATCTCCTAAAAGAATGAAGATTTCAAAGTTCATGTTGATCTTAAGTTTTTATAGACTTGGTATCTTTTCTCAGAAAGATACCAATGATGTGTTACTGCTGACTTAGTGTATATGTGCCATAATTCTTCTTTTGCAATACCTGCTTAATGTGAATAGCATCTCTTGGAATTATGTATCACATGATGTTTTGGAACAAAGCCTACAGTTTTTCAGCTTTAAAAAAAAATGAAGAGAAAGGAAATGTCTGGAGAACCTAAAACCGAAATGTCAATGATTTTTGTTTTAGTATTAACTAAAAATCTAAACCAACTGCATAGCATGGGTAAGAAGGGCATGGAAATAAGTCTGTCTTCAACTCTTGGGAGTGCAGTGAGGAGAACAGAATGTTCTATAGTGGAAAGGGTAGTTTAAGGACTTGCCTTTCTTATTCCAGCCCCCGGGCTTTTTAGGATCAGAGGTGATACAGAATTATTATTGTTCAAGCCAGTTTGTCATATGATTATGCAGTTCATGTGCAGATCTGGTGACTGCTTCGTAGAGTGAAAAAGGAACTGGCAGAAATTGGAGGCTAATAGGAGAAGAGAATTTAAGCATTAAAGGAGTTAAACAGTTTCCCCCTTCCTGTGCTATGAATCATGAAAATAGCAGCTTGAGGAGAGACTGTTCTTCAAAAAATCAGAAGTTGGTTAATCTGAGTTTCATAGGGAATCAGAATGGTTTGGGTTGGAAGGGACCTTACAGATCCTCTAGTTCCAAGCCCCTGCCATGGGCAGGGACACCCTCCACTAGGCCAGGCTGCCCAAAGCCCCATCCAACCTGACCTTGAACACTGCCAGGGATGTGACCTCACAACTTCTCTGGACAACCTGTTCCAGTGCCTCACCACCCTCACAGTAAAGAATTTCTTTCTAATATCTAATCTAAATCTCTCCTCTTTTAGTTTAAACCCCTTATCCCTTGTCCTGTCACTCCCTGCCCTTGTAAACAGCCCCTCTCCAGCTTTCCTGTAGGCCCCCTTTAGGTACTGGAAGGCTGCAATTAGGTCTCCCCGGAGCCTTCTCTTCTCCAGGCTGAACAACCCCAACTCTCTCAGACTGTCCTCGTAGGAGAGGTGCTCCAACCATCTGATCAACTTTGTGGCCTCCTCCGGACTTGCTCCAGCAGCTCCACTTCTTTCCTGTACCGGGGACCCCAGAGCTGGACGCAGTACTCCAGGTGGGGTCTCACAAGAGTGGAGTAGAGGAGGAGAACCACCTCCCTTGACCTGCTGGCTACACTGTTTTTGATGCAGCCCAGGACACGGTTGGCTTTCTGGGCTGCCAGCGCACACTGCCGGCTCATGTTGAGCGTCTTATCAACCAGCACACCCAAGTTCTCCTCAGGGCTGCTGTCAATCCGTTCTGCACCCAGCGTGTAGCTGTGCTTGGGAAGAAGGTATCAAAGCTAAAAGAGAACATTACTGACAATAAATTCAATGTTAGGCTTGAAAATCCTGTACACCGTTCATTGGGAATGAAGTATTACTGTAGCAGAGTGAAGAGTAGTGTTGGTCTGTACTGTCTGCAGTGCCTGTTTGGCACTGCTGGAGATTTGCTTTGATTGCAGCGATAGCATGCCACAACGTGGGTTCTTTTTAACAAAATGGGAAAAGAGGGCACTGACAAGTGTGCTTGTCACAGGTATAGAGATTGCCAGGAGGGAGGAATAAACTCACAGCAAACATTTGTGGACGTGACCTGGAACAGAGGATGTAGATGACTGAAACAGTTTCTATTTGGCTGTTTCTGCTGACAGATCCAAGTCTAAATTATCAATGGAGGAAGTATTGCATGAGTTTAGTATTGTAGTAGAATGATGTGTCATCAGAGGAGGTAAATTCCTGAGTAATCTCTGGCATTGAGCTGAAGTTAGCATGTTATCAGATTTCAGTTGTTAAAGCGGAAAAATAAACCAAATGCAAAACACCTGTGCTAATGCGAGATCCAGAGGCAGCTCTCTGGATTTTCTGAAGACTTCGTTCCTCCTAAAGGATTATACTTTATTTTCTTTGTGTACAAGCAGGAACCTCCTTTTTTTTTTTTTAATCTGTCATTTACCTTTTCAGGATAGAGAAGTGAGGAGAGAGGCTTCTTAAATTCCACCTGGGTCTTGGCTGTGGTTCTTTTAACTGCTTAAGTAAAGGGGAGAAAGTCCTTTGAAACATAGATTCCCTTGTTGGCTACCTGTACTGCTCTTCAGGTTCTGCCAGGGCTTTAGTGATAGAAGGGAGCTGCATAGAGATGATATCAGTATGAGTTGCAGAGATGTCCACAGTTCAGCACCCTAGTTTGTTGTTGTCTTAACTGGAAAGCAAAGATCTCAGTAGCACATATATGCTTTCCCCAGGTTTAGGGTAGGGCCAGGGTCCTAAGTAGTTTAGCTGTCTCTGTGTTTTGGCCAATTGGCTGAGTATTTGTGAGCTTGAAACAGTTGTAAGGACTACCTGTGTTTTTCTTGTAGTTCCTGCTTTTCCTATGTTTGCTTATTGCACATTTGCTGTTTGTTCTGAACTTCAAGGAGTCTTTTGCTGTAGTTGGGAAACGAACAAATTGCTAGTTTAAAATTTTTAATCGTAAGAGTAGCTTTTTGTGAAAATGTGATTTCGTGGCACTATGAACGTTATACAAATTGCTAATCTTGGTGGATTAAGTCAAGTAGATTAAATATTCCAAGTGCAAATCTAAACCAGACTTTCAATAACTCACTTGAATTCTTCTTAGGCATTCAATTCCAGGTGAACAGGAAGCTATGATAAATGTTTTATTTTTCAGGTCCAAGGCCTGCTGTGTTTCTGCAGCATGGTTTGCTTGCAGATGCCAGCAACTGGATCACAAACCTGGATTACAACAGCCTCGGCTTTATGCTGGCAGATGCTGGCTATGATGTATGGCTGGGAAACAGCAGAGGGAACACCTGGTCCAGGAAACATATACACTTCACAGTGAAGCAAGAAGAATTCTGGGTTTTCAGGTATCCTTGTCTTGCTAGAGAAACTACACACGCTGTTTACAAGCAGGCTTCCCTTCCTGTCTTTGCCCATCATCAGGCTGGGAGCGGGGTGGCTGGAAAGCTGTGTAGAGGAAAAGGACCTGGGAGTGCTGATTGATGCTCGCCTGGACATGAGCCGGCAGTGTGCCCAGGTGGCCAAGAAGGCCAACGGCATCCTGGCCTGTATCAGGAATAGTGTAGCCAGCAGGAGCAGGGAGGTGATCGTCCCCCTGTACTCAGCCCTGGTGAGGCCGCACCTCGAGTACTGTGTCCAGTTTTGGGCCCCTCACCACAAGAAAGACATCGAAGCCCTGGAGCGTGTCCAGAGAAGGGCAACGAAACTGGTGAAGGGTCTGGAGCACAGGTCTTATGAGGAGCAGCTGAAGGAACTGGGCTTGTTTAGTCTGGAGAAGAGGAGGCTCAGGGCAGACCTTATTGCCCTCTACAACTACCTGAAAGGAAGTTGTGGTGAGCTGGGGGTCGGCCTCTTCTCGCAGATAACTAGTGACAGGACAAGGGGAAATGGCTGCAAGTTGCGCCAGGGAAGGTTCAGGTTGGAGATGAGGAGAAAATTCTTCTCTGAAAGGGTGGTCAGGCATTGGAACAGGTTGCCCAGGGAGGTGGTGGAGTCACCATCCCTGAGGGTGTTTAAGGAAAGGTTAGATGTGGTACTTAGGGACGTGGTTTAGTGGGTAATAGGTGGTGGGGGCATGGTTGGACTAGATGATCCTTGAGATCACTTCCAACCTTAATGATTCTATTCTATTCTATTCTGTCATCTCAGTTCAGTCACATTGTGAATGTAGAAGATTTTTTATTTTCTGATTCCATGTGCTGGCACATATGTACGGGCAGTAAAGGGGAGTGTCCTGAGACAGCTTTCATAGATGGTCAGTAGAACGTTAATTGCTTTCTTTGGTGCTTGGTGTGAAGACTCAATTCCCAGAGTGTTCTGCTTCCTCCAAAGGAAGCTTTTTTTTGTGTCCAGACAACTCATCTGCAGTGCAGTAAAGCTTTGTGCAGCTGTTCCACACTGATAACTTTACTTACACGACTGAGTTTTTATCTTTTCTTTGTAGCTTTGATGAAATGGCTAAGTATGACATTCCAGCCTCAGTGGACTTTATTTTGAAGAAAACTGGTCAGAAACAAGTATTTTACATTGGCCACTCACAGGGGACCACAATGGGTATGTAAAGAGATGCATTTATTAGAATATATTGTGTTTCAAATGGTATCAAGTTCCACATATGTGATTTAATGATCGAAAAATAGGGAGTTTGAAGTCTCCTGCTTCTGTTTTTTAGCTGCTTCTTGGAATATTCATCAATATCGAAATGAAAAAACTTAACCCTTCTGTGTTTACTTAAAGTGGGAAGCTGTTGAAATGATATAGTCACATGAAGCCACCAGTACAGTTTCTATTAAAATCAATTGATGAACTCTGCATAATAAAATTAGAATCATCAGACATGTAGAATAAAGATTCTCACCTCCAGAATATTTTTCTGTATCTAAGGCCTGGCTCAGATGCTTTTAGACCTGCAAACAGAATGACCTAGATGAGTGTTGGGTTAGTTAGCATGAACTTGTTTTTCAGAAGAAAACAAATCCTTCTAACTTGCCTCATTTTCTGTTCTGTAGTAACCAGATTAATTTACAATATCTAAACTGATCCTAAACAATCAAACTATTAGTCTAAAAATACTTTTGCACACTTTACCTTAGATTTTATAGAATCACATGCAGGTAAAATTCTCATCTAACTTGTGTCAGCGAGGTTTGTTAACTATTCTCGTATTATTTACAGCTTTCATTGCTTTTTCAACTTTGCCACAGCTGGCTAAGAAGATCAAAATGTTCTTTGCCTTGGCACCAGTAGCAACAGTCAAGTTTGCCACTAGCCCTTTGGCAAAATTAGGAGTGTTTCCTGACCTGCTCCTCAAGGTTTGTACTGGAGTGTAGATGTTTTAAGCCAGAACAGCATAGCAAAGAACGTTAATAGCTGTGGATTAGAGAGTAACATGTTCAACAATAACAGTGTGCTAGTTTTTCTGTAATAATGCTATGGAAGTCAGCAGTGGCTTCTCTGGCTTTATTACTGTCTAATGAGACAATTTGCATCAGTTTAAAGGGGTATTTTACAATTACATAAAATTATGTTTTCCATTTATATGTTTCTAGAATTTAAGCTACAGAAATCACATGATTAATTAGATAGTTGGTCTGTTTTAGAAGAGTCATGTGATAGCTTCATACAGAATACTTTTGAATTGTCATGAACTTTAGCAGATTTGTTTCACAATTAACCATTTAATATTGGAGGAGGATCCTTCAGAGGATGATTAAGAGCAGCAGCTTTATTTAGATGCAGTGAATCATCCTCTGAAGGAGTTTACCTTTCCCCATTAGCATCAAAGGGAATGTAGGCAGACTGGCAGGCTGCAGTAAGGACCTGAAATCAGACATTGTGAACACCCTGCTGTGCTGTCATTTTTAGCCATCACTTTTCTTTCCACTGCCCGTGGAGATTCCCACACAGACCTGTTTGTTCTGTGAGATAAATCCTTCTCTAATTTACACTGTACAGATTTAATGCATGGCTGTTTGCATTAATTAGGTCCAAAGGCAGTTAATGTGACAGTGACACTAACAATTGTGATCTCCTGTTCCTCATGTAAGGAACTTTGTCTGATGAGGACAGTAGCTGATCAGTGCCCTGTGCAGATATTCGTGTTGTGCTGTGGAACTTGAGTCTCATGGTGACTTGCAAAAAACTGGATTGCAGAAGTACACGACAGTGACAAGCCCATGGGTCAGGCGTATTTTTAAAGAGCTGTGTCACTTTTAAGGAAGTTTTCAGTGGGCCATTTTCAAATCCTTGGATGTTTTAAAAACTTAGAGTCCCCTTCTTGGGAGACATTCAAAACCTACCTGGACGTGATCCTGTGCAACCTGCTCTAGGTGATCCTGCTCTAGCAAGGGGTTTGAACTAGGTGACCTCCAGGGGTCCCTTCCAATCCCTACCGCTCTGTGATCATTGTGTGATTCTGTGTTTAAAAAAAATTAACAAAAAAAAAACCAACCGAAAAGCAAACCCCCAAAAAACCATCAAGAGGAACTGACTGCCACAGCTTGTTTTTCTTAAGTGGTCTGAAGACAGGAAGTTGCAGGTATGAAGCCATTTAACACTAGCAGAGGCAGCTTAACATATTTTAGTCTTAAACAACCCTGACGACAAGAAGCTGTATAGTATTCTTTTAAACTACTGAATTTAAAATTTATTTGAATTTGAGGTTAGATTTTGAATTCTTGAAAGATTGTCCCAGTTCCCATATACTTTTTTGTGGGAGTAACGAACTGCATCGTGTGCAGCAGAAGCACTAACAGTGACCTTCCCACTGGACTTTGTAAAACAAGGTTGATAAGGAGATAACTCATTTTCGTATGACACACCTGTCACCAGCGCAAATGGAAATAATTATCTAAAGAATGTTGTAGTATAAAAACTAAACTCATGTCACTCTATGCAATTACATATTTGTCCTGTGTGTTTGTTATTTTGTAGGACATGTTCGGAAAGAAACAATTCCTCCCTCAGAATTTTTTGCTGAAGTGGCTTGCTACTCATGTTTGCACCCACAGAATACTTGATGACCTTTGCGGCAACATATTCTTTCTTCTATGCGGTTTTAATGAGAGAAACTTGAATATGGTGTGTTCTGGTGACTTTTAATAGCGAAGTTATTGTGAGCTCTAACACAATATTGACTCTGTATCACTGTACTGATTGTCCTTTACATGTAATTAGAAAACCCCTAATGCCTTCTTTGTCATACTGAGTTTGGATTAATATCTTTCCTTGGTATAGATCAGTTGCCCAGATGGGATGGATAGAATTAACCTCTTAAAATGTGACTAGAAAGCTAAAATACATTCTTTTAGATCTGTTGGGGAAGTGAGTATGAGAAGTGAATTAATATGATGGTGCAATTATTTAATTCCTTTTGCAAGGAAGTGAGGAATAAAAATACAGTTCCAACTCTTTTCAAGAGAACTGTTGAAGTTTTCTGGTCTCTTGGTGGATGCGTACAATTATTTTCTCTGGGACCAATTTCTGACCCCACTGATGGCTTCATCTGTGGTCCTAGTTCCAAAGGACTTGTTTGTAGGACTTATTTTGGTAGTTAAAAGCAAGTTAACAGAAACTGGCATGAGATCGCCTTTTTTTCATAATGCTTCTTAAAGTGTTTCTAACTTCCTGAAATCGGTAGAAGCTGGCCTCAGTTTACGCACAGGTGAATGAGGGCTGATAATTTTTTTTACTGGAGTGAGACAGAATTAGCATTATTTTTTTCACCATTCTGTGTGCAAAAATGTACATTTTTTGTATTTTCTATCAAGGTGAAAGTGCAGGCTTTTGATGTTTTCTTGCCCAGCACATGGAGTTTTAATGCTTTTAACAGCGGATAACATTCTTTTTATGCCAGGATATAAGTTTCCCCTGGGTATTTTGTACTTCTAAATTCAAAGTATGTGAAATTCTAAATCACTTTGGACTGACAGCTAATAGTTTAGAGTAGCGGAAGGTTTCTCTGGAGGTCCACCTATATATTAGTTAACGTGCTCCCAATTCTTACAGTACTAGAACTTATTCTGAATACATAAAAATGCCTAAGGGATATCATTATTAGATTTAAAGTTCTGTGGTTAATTGTAATTAATCCCCCAAACATTTGAACTTTTTACCTCATCTGTATGTATGGCTCCAGTTAACTGTTGTTTATAACCGTTTTAAGAGGAATAGAAAATTTTCTGTTAGTTATTCAGGAAGCAATAATGGGTAGAACTGTTGCACTGTGAAGAGTAAAACATGTTAATTATTTTGTTGCAGAGCCGAGTGGATGTGTATTCAACACACTGCCCTGCAGGGACATCTGTACAAAACATGATCCACTGGAGCCAGGTAGAGTTTCCAGAATCTAAGATGTCCATGACTTTAGCTTGTTTGTAGAATATTGATGTCTCTGATATTTAAATGGAATAAAATGACAATATATATATGCAGCATAGCCCCGGTGAAATCTGGAACCACCAATTGTCAGAACGGCAGCTGTTCACTGCAGCTGCTTTGATGATACTGATTATGGTGGCTCACCCCTCTCCCCTATTTCTTGGAAGATACGCTAAATGTAAGTACTTCAGGCCAACAAACAATATAATGGTATAACTTAACTTGCAGCGATGCTGTGACAAGTATTTGCTCCCTTTCAGCAAACCCTGTTTTGCTTACAAGTTATATTTTTAGCCAGGAAAAGCAGCAGGCTTTCTATTCTGTTCTACTCTGTTTGGCTTAATTTTGTATTTTATTACTATATTTTGAATTTCATCTCAATGCATAATTTCACGCCTGTGATGCTATTGTGCCTGAAGCATGCTCAGCAGGCTGACAAATAAGACATTTGCCATGGAATCAGTGGTCAGCGCTACTTGCGATCTTGTACCGAACTTGGTCACCTATTCAGAAGCAATGTGTTCTGCTGTACACAGCTGTTCAGGTGCTGGCTTGGAAAGAAATCTGTGAGGACTTTTTTTTGTTTTCCCCAGATCCCTGTTATATAGACTTGTGTTTCTGAAAAACAATAGGTTAAATCATGCCGTGTAGACTTTCTAAGCAAGCTCCATGCTGTGTTCATATACATTTATACAGCAAGGTAAATATTTCAGAAGAACGGAGCTGCCACACCCTGGCTTTGGGTACACTAAACTGTTTTCCTAAGTCTTTCCTAACGTTGCTATGAAAGAGTGTGAAATCTTGAGGGAGAAAGTCTAACAGTGTTTAATGTTAACGTTTCCCACTCCTGTGACACTGGGCAAAGCAGTGACATTTGTCTCTGTTAATACTTACCATTTCACTGTTGCCAACTGTGTCAGTTGCCTTTGCCAGTTTTCTGGATGACCTATACTTTTTTATTCCTGCGATAGAAGTGTTGCAGTTTTTCTTCGTAAGTGTGAATATTTGTGTGTTTCTAGGCTGTGAAGACTGGGGAACTCAAAGCTTATGACTGGGGAAGCAAGGCTGCAAATATGGCTCACTACAACCAGGTAGGCATCTTTTATGGGTATAATTCCTGAGCGTCACAAAAAAGCCCTTGGGTACTTCTCTGAGTGCAGTGTTTGTGCTGCATGCTGAGGAGCCGGCAGTGTTACCCAGTAACCAGGCTGCCGATCGGCCTTTTCCACAAAAAAAAAAGAAAAAAAAAAAAAGACGACAGGACTACAGAGCTCTGAGGTAGTTCTAACTCAGTATGGAGGCCACGCTTGGATACGAAGTTGTGATGGCACTCTGTTTCTTGAGAAGGGTCCTGCCTGCCCGGATCATGTGATCCTACGTGAGATGAGCTTCTCGCAGTAAGGCACAGACTGTCGGTTCGTGTGTATTGCTTATCTTCAGCCTGTTTAATCTCCGCACGTGTTTGTTCCTAAATTGCTGTGTGCAATATTAACAATATTTTGCCCCTTGTCACTTCAGTGACTGGGAAATACTGCAGTATCATACTTTCAGAGTAGCGATCACTTTTAGTATTTGATTGGGATTTGGAAATAACTTGAATGGGATGTATTCTCTGAGACTTCTGCTACCCTGCTGCCTCGTAAACTCCTCAAACCACATCCCTATTGCTGTGCATGCCATAATATTCCAGAACTCTTGGAGTTACTTTTCTGTTGAGTGAGGACTCCATCTCTAGCTGCCCAAGAGAGGAAGAGAAAAGGAGAATTGACACATTCTTTGTGCATTTGCTAGCGTGTTACACTGTGGTAGAGTATGATATTGATGATTCGTTCTTTCTAATGCTTTTGTTTTCACTTCCCTCTTCTCAGTCTACTCCTCCTTTCTACAAAATAAAAGAGATGACTGTACCGACAGCGGTGTGGACTGGTGGACAGGACTGGCTGGCAGACCGGAAGGATGTTGCTATGCTGCTCACTCAGATCACAAACTTGGTTTACCACAAAAACATTCCAGAATGGGAACATTTGGATTTCATCTGGGGCCTTGATGCACCTTACCGCATGTATAATGAAATAATTAACATGATTAGGAAGTATGTCTAAACTGAAATACTTTGAAAGTATTAGTTCACCAGGAATTTGTCTTTTTCACACATATGCTTTTCTGGCAATAATGCTACATTTTTTATTTATGATGCATTTTTAAAATGCCAGCAATGACTACTGAATTGGATTCATATATGGCTGTTTTTTCTCAACATTATTTCTCTCTCCTGCAGAAATCCTCATTATGTCCTGCTGATTTTGCACACAGTGGCATGGTACTCAAAAAACCAGCAGTGTGACTGTGCACAAAAGGAGTATGTCACGTGCATATAAATTTAGTGATGTGTCTGAAAGACAAGTTAGTCCATTCAGCACCTCAGGTGCTTGACAATTAAAACAAAAAGTATTTCACTGTACATAACGCACTGCCATTTCTCAGTATGTTGCCATTTCTGAGTACCTTTCAGAAGTACCCCTTGTACTGCAGTGACCTGTTTGGTGCTGGTACTTTAAAAAGCACTTACTGACTTTCTGCTGTGCTACTGTTCTAACCATCACATACAAGCTAGCTACATCAGATGACCTTCTTTTCCAATATTGCCCGGAAGAACTATCATGAAGCCAGAGAAGATCACCACTGTCAGTTGAAATCTCCTGTTTTGAGACTGATGGGTTGCTGCATTTTTCCTGATTTGATGGTGTCCCTGGAGCCTTTCACGTTTCACATACCAGCTATGGATAAGGATCGTTATTAGCCCTTGCAGATTTCTGGAATGAGAGAAGGGGTTAAAAGAAACACCGCCTTCAGTTAGCTCCATCAGTAGGCTGTGGTTTTCGAGGAGAATTGCTGTAACATATTTGTGTTTCGTTTCCTTTGCACTGACCACTAGTAAACAAGCTCTCCCAGTATACTACTGGCGAGGGAAGAGCCAAAGCATTGAATCTATAGCTAGAGTGACTTAATTTGTGCGGACTTTTCCCCTTAATCATCTGCTGCTTTGAAGATCTGTTTACTTCACTGCTTATACGGTGTTTGCCACCATTGTGTTCAGGATCTGTACAACACCCTGGTGAAGCCTGGCAGTATTAACGGCCATTTCCATTTGTCTCGGTTTCCACTTCAACATGGGGCTAAGCCCCCATTTAGTGGGGGGAGAGGATTCACGTCTGCTTCAGGGATCTGACTTTGGAGCTGTAACTGTTTGGTATCTGTAGGTGCCTTGCGCTTTCCATCGACTATGCAGAGGACTTTGGCTCTTCTGAACTGCACAAAAGTTCCATGCCAAATGTAGATGTATGAACAATCTCCAGAGTCAGTTGCCTCAGTCCAGATGATAATTTCTGTGCCGTGGTTGGATTCAACCCAGATTTCTGTCAGTAATTGCAATGGGATTAAAAAGCCTTTTCTGCATGGCATAGAAGATAGTGCATTTTAAACTGAGGCAAACTTTTTTGGTTAAAAAAAAAATTGCAAAAAGATGCATAAGCCATAAATTAGGGTTTGTTTGGTTGCGTTTTTTACTCCTAATTCAGACTCAGGGAATCCTCAGGCGTTGTGTAAGGAAAAGTGGTTCGTGATATTTTAGTTGCGATTCCTAGCAGGACCTCTAAGTTTGCTTTGTATTTGTAGAAGCCATATTAGCTTCACCTTGCTGTGCTGAAAGGAAGTTTCCTTAGGAATCCAAAGTGACTAACTTTGCAGTTGCGAGGGTATGTGATACAGCAAGAGCCACGTGCATCACGTTTATTAAGCTTGAGATATTTCAATAAATGAGACCTGCTTGGGGTTCGGAGCGATGTGTTGTGTTTCACTCCTTGTTGTTTCATGAATGCGTGTGAATCTTTGGGACAGAATCCAGAAAGCCAAGTCTGTTCTTGACAGCTATTCATGGGTAGAACAAGTACAATAAAAATGTAAAATAACCAAGTAAGCTTCCATTTTACTTTTGTCCTGAAAGAGGCTTTTTCTAAGCCTTGAAGGCTGTTCATGTTATTTCAGCAGATGTTTGAGACTTTTAGCTAAGGTACCAATTGCAAATAACTGCTCACAAGACAGTAATTTTCTAAGCCTCCAGCTGAGGCTCCTTTCAAACCACTGACATGGTGGAAAGCTCCTTGTATTGCATTCTTAAACCTTTGGTAATTGGATTGCTTAGCAGACCGTCTGGTAATCTCATAAATAGCATTTAACCACAGAGTAAGGCAGGGAACTAACCTTTGCCATGGTACATTTGACGCGATCACCCAGCTTTTGACCTTCGTCATCTTCAATAATAAACATGCTCAGGCTGTACCTTTCTGTATGTCCTGAATACAGTAGACATGCAGTCAAGATAGCAAGGTGTATTAAATCCTATGTGTCACCAGCTTTGTCAGCTGATGAACCCACTGGGTGCCTGGAAATAAAACCAGAACTGTGGAATTTTTACACAAAAACCATTATGGAGCTGCTCAGCTTCACTGGAGCAGGGATGGCTGTGGGAATTGTGAGTTGCTGTGCTCTCCCTGGCTTGCTAAAGTACAGCCACTGTGTGACACAAACTTGGAGAGGTGTCAGTGGAAAGAAACATGCAAAATAAGACTCCCTGAGAAGACAAGTGTGACGCTTGGTCTAATAAGAATGAGCAGTGAGGGATGAATGCTACATTTCTCAAAGCAGATCTTACATATTTTATGCCTGTTTTATAAACACTAGGGGTGTGTATATATGTATGATGTTGAAGGTTGGCTGAACATCAGCTTTGTGTACTAGCCTAACAGAGGGCATCAGACACTTCCTGCTGACTTAATATTTAGTGATGTGATCAAACTAGGCTAGAAAGTCAGAATAGTCCCCGTTCAGCTGGTGGATCACCAGACTCACAGGCCTGCATGCATCTGAAGTGAATGCACAATCCAGGGCTTTGACTCAGAGATGTACAGCACACATGGGTGTACGAGGCTTTAGGCATGCAAAAGGATGCGTGTTTGTCTCCACATGTCGTGCTTGGAACTTAAAAAGTATTTTTTATAGCCATCTGCAAATACATGCAGACTGTTCATCTCGTGCAGAAAGCCTAAAGCTGGCGTCTGTGTTAGTGGTGCGTACTGAATGATGTACCAGCTCAGTGTCGAGCATTTTAACACTATTTAGTGATTCTGTAGCTAGCGATACCACCAGCAAAAGTTCGTACATCAACTCAAACAACATAGCTCAGAATAGGAAGTGGTGGTAAAACAGAGCTGCTACTCATTGGGGTCCTGTAAGAGACCCCCTGTTAGCTTGGGCACAAAATGAACCATTTTTCTATAAATTACTCTTTATGGTGAATGTGCCATACAAAAACTAAACAAAAATTAAAAAAAAAGAAACAAAAAACCCCACCCCCAAAACCCTCCAAAACCCCCATGAATACCTCAATACCAGGAAAAGTCACATATTAATCTATAAGATACAAGAGAAAAACCTTGATGGAGGAATAAGGGTATATAATAAACCAAGGCTCTTTGTGGAAGATCATCCTCTAATGAAAACATTTATGTCTTTTATGTCTTCTCCATTTCAGTGCTGCAGCATTGCCTGCTGTGAGTGCTGATAATGGCCTCTCTTCTCTAGCAGCCTAAATTCAAATAACTTTATGTGAACAAAATATGTGTGACATTGCTGCCCTGCAGTCAGATTTCACTGAAATCATCAATAAAATAAAAAATTATGAAGGTTGGATGGGCAGTAGCCACACCTGTGATGTGAGAGCCTAAGTATTATTTTCTGAGGATACTGAGCTGAAAAGTATCTGTGTTACATTCTGGCTCCTCCAGAAGTGATGAATGTGTGTAGTTGTACAGGGTGCAAATCAGTTTCTCACTACGGAATTACAAATTGTGAATGAAAGATCTTTTCCTGATGGTTATTATTTTGGAAGCTGGTCCTGATGAGTCCACTTTTGTAGGATGTTGTGATGAAGTTATTTTGATTTCGGTGTGAGGAATTCTTTTTTGTTGAATTGTTTGATGTTTGTGAAGATTGTGTGAAGGTAAAGCTTGACAGTTACCAATTTACTTTGCTGGCAGCTTTCCATCCCTAGCTGTCGTTAGGAATTCATTAAAACTTACGCTCTCTTTCTGTGCTGACCAAAGAGGTTTTTCAGTGAAGCTTCGCTGGGGAGGTGGAATGTTGGTATGAAAATATTTTGGTTAAGGAATGTGTTAGTTCTGCTAAGAAAAGTGTTTTGTGATTAGGCTAAGGATTCTCACTAAAACCGAAGAGGAATGTGTGTTCTTCCCCCTCAAGCACCCAGCATACCCGTGGGCTCCGGGTTCAGGCTGCTTACCTGGGATGTGAGGAGCAGAGAGAGGCTCATGCCCCTTTTTTAATTCAGATCTGGGACTTGAACTCGGTACACCTAAACACAAGGAGACTGTAGGTTGAAAGGATGTAAACACGCAAAGCTGCCTCTTGCCCTCCCAGCTTGTGGCCCCTATAAGACCTGTGGACAGATCTATCCCTCCCAGCGTTTTGTCCCGCTGCAGAAACAGCGCGCGCTTTGTTATCCCTCCAGGAAAGCTGGCGAGGGGCTGTTCGTGAGTGACAGGACAAGGGGAATGAGTATAAACTAAAGGAAGAAATTCTTCCCTGTGAGGGTGGTAAGGCACTGGCACAGGTTGCCCAGAGAAGCTGTGGATGCCCCATCCCTGGGAGTGTTCAAGGCCAGGTTGGATGGGGCTTTGGGCAACCTGGTCTAGTGGAGGGTGTCCCTGCCCATGGCAGGGGGGCTGGAACTAGATAGAATAGAATAGAATAGAATAGAATCATTAAGGTTGGAAGTGACCTCAAGGATCATCTAGTCCAACCATCCCCCCACCACCTATTACCCACTAAACCATGTCCCTAAGTACCACATCTAACCTTTCCTTAAACACCCTCAGGGATGGTGACTC
>VWZZ01002295.1:2096118-2135097 GCA_013399095.1 Psophia crepitans
GGGTGTGTCCGCTTGGGGGCGCTGCTGCCCGCCGCCAGGCCGCCGCAGCCCGCACTGCCCCCGGCCGCGGTGCCCGGCCGCAGAGCTGCCGCGGTGCTGCGGCTGTGTGTGCGGGCTCAGGCTCTCGGAGCGGGGTGAGGTGAGGTAAGGGTGCGAGGAGCCCAGATTCAGCATGGCTTTTTCACCACGGTAACGATGTCTTGTAAAATGAGAGAAGGGGTTATCTCTGCCTGCCGTTGCTCTGGTTACTATCCTGCCTCCCCGCTGCTGTCCTGAGCAGGGGCTCACCCTCTTCCCCACACCCTTTTTCTGGTACAGGGCTCGGCGTGCGCTGGGATGTCGCTTACCTCTGGCACAACAATAATCCTGCCGTACAGAGGGGGAGAAGAGGAGGAGGGAAACGGGAATTTTGGCTGTGCTGCTGTGACATCAGTTTTGCATGATGATGCTGCTTTCCCCTCCTGCTAACTTTTCCTCATTTCCCTACCCGCTTACTCTTCTGCTGTTCCCCCTGTAGCTTGTGCCTGAGGGTGCAGCCCGGGGTAGGTGCTTGCGCCTTGTGCTCATGTGGAATCTATTTAAGACCCTTTTCGGGGCCACATTCCAAACTACGTGCCCTTCAACCTAAACTCTGTAGCAGGAGTCTTGAGTTTTTGAGACCTATTTAGAGTCTTGCAGCACAGAGGGAAGTGTGGCAGCGTTGTAAGCGGAGTAAAAAAAGCCGGGGTTCCGTGGCTGGGTTAAGCACAGAAAGGATTTGCGCGTACTTTTGCCGTTCCGTCGCGCTGTGCCTTGCGCCGACAGAGAACCCGAAGTTAGGGGCAGCAATACGCGCTAAGCGCTTTGCGGTGGGTGAGCCAAACAACTTGAAGTCGGTCTCTGGAGGGTGAAGGTCTGCCCTCTCTGATGCATGAGGACTCCCGCTCCCGAGCCCGCTGCCCTGCGCAGCCCGANCCGAGGGGAGCGCCGCTCACCTTGCCCCTTCCTTGGATACACTGGTCATACATCGCAGGATTCCGTTATTTTTCCTTAAGGGACTTAAGGATATTTTTCTATGACCTAATCTGCAGGCAAAATGCCTGTTCTTTAAATTTTAGTTTATAGGCAGCAGGGAGTTCTAAAACTTCTGGGGACTTCGCGTGGCTGTTAGGGATTAGTCAGAGGAGTGTCTTTAGGGCAGCTGAGCAACTTCTGTCAATCTCCCTTTAAGCAGATTTGGAATACATTATAGAAAAAATTAATTCCCTGCAAAATTCTGGTAAAACAGAGAATCACATCTGGGAGGCTTAATTTCCGAATGTAACTACATAAATCAACAGAAAGCCTCTCTCTGAAGAATATTTTCAGACCCAGATGGTGATTGAGTTACAGATACATTTTTCATGTCCTTATTGTGAAACGGAGGTCAGGATAAAATACTTCAGAAGGCTGAAATGAAGCTCTTGGGTACAGATCCTCATGCATAGAATCAGTGTCTCTCACTGGGTTTTAGTTTCACTACATTCAAGTCTGAATTATTTGAGTTCAACAGAACAGTCTCGCGACAGCAGAAAATCTGAATAAATTTCTAAAATGTATATGCATAGAGTCTTTGAAGCCTGTACCATACCTGTCTCCAACAAATAATTTCTGATTGCCTGAATAATAGCACAGACAATGTTTCAGTAAAGTCCTTGAAGTCAGAGAGCAATACCTGCCCTTCCTTAGCAGCAGAGTCTCTTGAAGAGAAAAAAGTTGAGACTGAAAGCAAGCTTAAGTGTTAGAAGTCCATGCATAGTTCAGAAAAAGTCACTGTTAATTAATGATTCTTAATTTTTGAGAAGCAAGGAAATTCTGTCTCACATTTCCCCACTATCAGATTTCTTTTCTGAATAGCAAAGAATTAAAATCATCTGAACAAGCTAATAAAGTCATCTAGGAAGTTGAGCTCATTTCCAATATTAGAATAAATGCTGTATCTACAAAAGAGGTGAGTTCATAGGAAGCTGGTGGCAACTCTGTTTCCCTAAATGTTCAAAGCTTTGTTTGTCTTTTTCTAAAAGCACAAAAGAGGTGATGTCTTAGTGGTTAAATAAAAACCTCCATCATTTCCCCTAAAATACTTTTAGCAAGTCAGAAATGTTGAGAGTCGAGCCTGCTAGCGTCTGCCTGCTGTGTGCTTGCCTATGGTCAAAGGAAGATCCTTTAAAGGACATAGGTCTCACCAGTGGATCTTTTAATTACATACATTAGTCTGATACTTGGGTAAAGGATGATTTCCCTGCTACATTACTCAAAGAACTGCTGGAATGCAGAGTGAATATTGTAATAATGCAATAATACTTGTCACTAAGTATCTGTTTGGAAGCATAATGAGATTTTGTCTTGTATTCTTCCCAGCAACTGGGGGATATTTTATTCTTCAAAAGTTGTTGGCTCAGTTTTGCATCTAGTCAAGTCAGGTGGGTTTTGCCATGTCAAGTAGATACAGGAGCATAAAGGAGAACATAACCTGAAAAGCAGATCGAGGTAAGTCACAGCCACCACATTCAGACTGGAAGCATAGTGTAGGTCTCCTTAAGGTTTTGCCTTAGCCTTTCATCTACCCAAGGGATCATTAAGAAAATGTGTGTTTGCACACATCCATTACCCACCAAACATCTGCAGGTCAGACCTGGGGTTTAGGTACGTAGACATCTTTGGTAGCAGTCAGATAAGAAAATCAACACTAGGTTTTATTTCCTTACCTCTAAGGGCAAAAGGATAACAAAGGATGATGCAGTTTAAAATTAGTAAGAGACGGCAGCTTTTCAAGTGTGTGCACTGAGTGGAAAATATTCCTACCACCTTTCTCTGAATTCCGGTGTTAGAGCTCTGCATTTATGCTAATTTTTCCTGTCGTCTCTTGTAGAGTTCCAGTGATTACCCTGGCCAGCTAATTCTGTTCCGAGATTGTAATGCGTTGTACCACTTCTGTGTAACAGAAAAGGCAACTTCCTCTTTAAAGCTACGTATTACTAAGCAGGATTTCTGGTGGGCGGAGTTTTCCCTTCGGCAGGCTAGATAAAGGCTTGCAGGATTTACAGACCTCTCAGATTGCAATCAGCATGAACTGCAGCCGACTAGACAGCGTGCTGCTCAGCTACACGATGGATGGACAGCGGGACAGGTTGTGGCTTCAGTCTCTTTGGGACTTTGTCACAGCAAAGGAGGCATTGATCAAGTCACCGTTTTTTCCAGTGCTGTTTTCATTTACAGCGTACATGGCTTTCTGTCTTCCATATATTGCACTGGACTTTTTAAGCACTAGACTACCAAACTTGAGAAAATACAAAATCCAACCACAGAACTACCCAACTCTTGGAATGATGGTGCCTTGCGTTATTCAAAGTGCCTATCACCATGTTGTTCTGATCTTCCCGGTGACGTTTCTCCACTGGTACTGGAGACCAATGGATCTACCAGTGGTAGCTCCAGAGCTGCCTGAGGTCCTGCTGGGAGTAGTAGTTTGCCTGCTACTGTTTGACTTTGAGTACTTCCTGTGGCATTTGCTTCATCACAAGGTGCCTTGGCTCTACAAGACCTTCCACAAGGTGCATCACAAGCATGTGTCAACGTTTGCTCTTACTACACAGTATTCCAGTGTGTGGGAATTGCTCTCACTGGGATTTTTTGCTGCTATCAACCCAGTGCTCCTCGGATGCCATCCTTTGACAGAAATGATCTTCTTCCTTGCAAACATTTGGTTGTCAGTGGAGGACCATTCAGGCTACGACCTTCCGTGGTCAACTCACCGACTCGTGCCATTTGGTTTGTACGGAGGAGCACCGCATCATGATCTCCATCATCTGAAATTCAAATCGAACTATGCTCCTTACTTCACCCACTGGGACAAACTCTTCGGGACATTCACAGAATCGCATTGTAATTAAGGATATTTACCTGTGGATGAACTCTTATAGACTAAACTGGGACATTAATTTTTCAAAGACATACAGAAGATTGTATATTTGAAGCTGCCTAAATAAGCAATAGCTATTTATAAAAAATCCTCTTAATATATGTGTGTTTGTATGTATACTTGGAACTGCCTATGTTAAATGACTGCAAATGGGAAGGTAAATATCTGTTGCTTAAATTTGTTTGAGTCAAAGGTGTAAGGGAAGCATTAAGAGACATTCTCTCTTCTTTCCTTCTTTTCAGCTTTCATAAAGCATGTATTGTATTACTGTATGATGTTTTATACATACACCAGAACAATTGTCTTACTGTTGTAGGATGATTTATGATGTAAACAGAAAAGGTACACATCATGGGTATCTGTGGAGTTTAATCTGCCAGAGCATATTATTGCACAATGATGTTGTAAAATATTGCTGCCAAACAAAGCTAGTTGGCTACCTGTGCAATAATTTCGATATTTATATTTTAAACCTTGATGTACTGTGTGTTTTTAATAGAAAATAAATACGGTCATTCTTTTAAAATTATATTGTTTCATTTCATTCATTCCTCTGTTCGTATTAGGAACAGGTATGATTTCTTTTGCATAGGTGCTATTTATCTGAGTTTCAGAGTTTCAGGGTTTTCTTATTAAAATATTGTCATGTTAGTTCACAAGTGAACTGTTTACTTTCTCTCCAGAATCATGTGTTATTTTAAAATAATTTTCAATTTTGTAGAAACAGAATATTGAAGAATGCAGTTTTAAAAGCCACGGTGAAATTTTATTATTGCATTTGTGAGAAGCTTGGATAATTTTCACTAAATTTATGGTGTGAGAGCAGAACGTTAAGCAGCCCCTAATAAAAGGGAGTGTTGGTCCTTTACAACCACATCCATTAATTATTACTTGAATGCAAAAAACCTAGCAAGGAATAACCAAACAGGGTTTCTACAAAATAGATGATTCTTTCATGCAGATTTCAGAGGAATAGAATCAAACCTTTCAAGATCCTAAACCATCGAGCAAAATGGCTACGTGTTGCTATAAGAACAGTTACAATAAAACATTGCCGTGTTTTCTGTGCTGTCTCACAGAAGTCACACTGAAAAAAATAAGCATGAAGAGGTAAGGAGGTCTTCCATGTCTCATTCGGCAGAGATCCGTATGGACTTCTTATGTCCACTACATAACGTTTTAATACTTACAATCTTCTATCCTGTTACTAATAAACTTCTCAGGATCATGACTGGAACAGAGAAAGTGCAAATAATGTAGAGAGTGTGTAACGAACACTGACGCATCATCATCCAAAAATGTCTTTGTCATTACGTTGTGTCTAGAGGGTTGTGTGACCTTACAGAGGCTGTTTGTCCAGGAGAAGAGAGAACCCTTAGTATTTCCAATAATGTGAACTTATAAAGGGAAGAATGCGTTTGGACACTGCATCTTCTTGATAACAGGAAATAATTTTCATAAACATCTTCATAAACAGTATGAAATGCTGCAATCTTAATACTTAACTACTCCCTCTGCTCTTGGACATCACAGAAGAGCAATCCTCCTTTTCAGTCGTCAGAACACGACGTATCCTGAGAGCAAAAACTGAGGCTTAAAAGAATACAGAACTGGATTTTTTGTCATGCACCTATTCATCTGAAAGAAAGAATTCCCAATCTTTGTGATGATTATAATCTTAAATATTTTGGGGTGTGTTATAAAGAGAAGGAAGTATTTTTTTTCTGCCAAATGCAGGAGGGAAAATACAGTCTCAGATTTCTTTGAGCTCTTTAGCCATTTTGAGGTATCCCAAAGTTATCCTCTCAGTTCTAGAAATCCCACTTAATTCAGCTTGGCAAATACTGAGCATCTGACAGGGGTGCTCCGTGGTTTCAATGGGTTATACCTTATACTATAACTATATATTGTAACCATACACTATAACAGTATGTTTCATGTACTGTTGGCTCTCGAAGTAAGCAAGGTTAAGGCTAACTGGTACTTGAATATGTTGCTATGGGAAGCCTGTGAGCAAACCCCACAAGAAAGGCTGTAGCTGAACCCACAGGGATTAATCTGCTTTTTTCGTGTGAAGCTCAAGAGTTCATAGAACAAATACCTTACTACTGGAGAAAGAGTTCTTGCCAGCTGCAGGCAAAACTATGCTTGCTCTTGTCTAGTCAAGTGAGATAGTCTCATTTGGCATTGACAGCGTAATGTAACAGTGGTGAGGGTGATTGAAGTGACAACAGGAAAGAGGCAATGTACTGCATGATGATCCTGCCTACTCCTCTCTCCCTTGCATCCTCCACGTTTGCATGACTTCAGACACACACCAGGAATGCATTTCCTCAAATATGGCATTTCCCGCAGGTTATATCTGTACTGAGTCTCTTGCCAATCAGACCTGGAATCTCTGTTTAAAGGCTTATTATTGTATGAACTTGAAATACTGAAAAAAAAATCCCCAACCAAACAAACAGAAGAGTTGTCAAATGAAAATTTGACTAGTACATGCCTGGAATGGCTTGTTTGAATTCCATGCTAGAAATATGTGTACTTCGTCATCATGACATAATCCTAGCATACCTTATCCCTATTTCTCCAATGCTTTGAAGGTAACTTAGGCTCTAAACTCTGAGCCTAAGTATATTTGTATATTGTGTGTACTTTGAAGCACTTTCTGTAACACTGTACTATAGTATAATGGTAGGTGCCTGTATGAGAAAAACTCATGAGCAGGAGACCCAGACAAACACGTAACTTTGCAATTCAATGAAAAGCAAAATATAGACAAGAACATATACCAAAGATAAAACAAATAAGAATTGTTTTTTTTCCTGTTTTCATTGAAAGTTCAGCATATACTGTACCACTGAGCGTGGGACCACAGCAAGTTCTGTGTATTGATGATGCTGAGATTTTAAAACAGGATTTTACAGATGTTACTTCCTATATTTGCGTTTCCCCATGGTCTTTACCACAAGTCTTTACCACACAAATGGAACAGCATGACACTCTGTTGTAAGGGTTTATGTCAGAAAACCAAACCCAACTTTCTCTCTTCTGTTCCCAAATTCTCCTAGCTTCCTTCCTCATTATGATGTGACATGATGTGCCACACAGACTTCCTATCAAAACTGTCAAAAGTTGATCTGTTGTCATTTGTGAGTAGAGAATGTTTGCACAGACCCTTGAAGCTATAAAATAAGATTTTTGATGTTGCTGTTGTCCACTGTATATCTTTAAAAATCCTAACTTAATAAAGGTCAAAGAAATAAGATTTTTACATTTCTCTTTGTATCTTAGTTCTTAGGCACACGGTTAAATATTGAATTCTGTCTGATCTTACAAATTGCAGGAGTTCCCAAATTCTCACTGGCAATTTAGCACTATACTTCTCTTAAAATTTAGGGTGAGTCTTTAAATGATACCCAGTTTGGCAGTTTTGAGGTAACAGTATACAGCACTGCAAAGGGACGGGTTTTTGCTTCGTGGGTGTGTTCTCAGTGCTGCTGGAAAGTGTGCTCCTCCTGTGCTTCAGAGAGAGCCGGCGAAGTTTAGAGCCATGCTGAGTGAATATGCACTTCTGGAAAAGGCTTTGTCTTTATTCCTGTTGATCAAATGCAAGTACTTTACAGGGAAAAAACAACACAGTCTACAGCTATGATTTTTCATGTTTTGAAAAATAATCTATGTCAGTAACAGACTTAGTGACTCGGTTAATCTAGTGTGTTACCTTGATGAAACGAAAAACTAGTATTTCTTTGGGCTAGTAGACTATGCTATCTCTAAACTAGTTCTGAAGCAATTTGTAGTGACAAAACAATTGTCATCCATTGCCCCTCAGCATTATTGAAAGGAGTGGACTCAGAAGTCACTTCAGCAGTTTTACTTATTCTTGCCTTCATGCACAAGCATTAAACTTCCACTATTACCTGCCTACATCCCTGCAAGCCTTATTGAACCAGTTATGGTTCTGTATCTGAAAAAAATCAGTCATCTTGGACTCTCAAAATACAAAACCCCTGTGGATTTATTCCCAGATTACCTTGGCTGAGAGACTAATCAGTGCGAGCCTACTGTCCATTTACACGTAAACTGCATCTAAAACCCTGGCTTTGTGTCTGGGGCTTGGCTGATGTGCCAGTTTGCTCAAATATTTAGGCAGGTCCTATATGGCTCAGTACAATCCAACCTGAAAGGTCTTTGTAGCAGAGTCTGGAGTTGTGTTTGCAGTGTGTTTTTCTCATAAAAACAACTGCCAAACAATTGTTTTCCAAAACTTAAATGTGTTTCTAATTTATGGAAATTTGAAGTTGCTTAGGACACAGAACGCCCCCCCAACCAACCAGCACAAACATTCCAGCCTTTAAAGGGAACAGAATTAATGCAGAGGGGCCATTAGCTGTGGAAAACAATGCTGAACTTTTTTAATCCTTCTTTTCAGACTTTCTTCTTTTTAAAAAGAAGATTTGTAAAGCTTACTAATCACCTTGCTCCCCAAACAGTAATGACTGCCATGATCAAGGCTGCAGATGTGGATGGGGGAAGAAGAGAGAGGAGAAGGGAAAGGAAACCCATGTGTCTGCACTTCCACCACTGTCCCTCGGTGCTGTGCACGGACGGAATGCTCACTGACACATCCTCCTCACCCTGGCACAGGTGCTTTCAGCCCTCAGGTTCTTACCACTGAAGTGGTAGACTCCACATCTGCACACAGCTTTTCCTTTCTGTTATCTAGTTCTCTTCAGGAATTCCCACATCAGCAAAACAGAGCAACCTGCAGGAGGGAACTCCACCTTTGGTCAGCATAAGTGCAAACATACTTTTGTGTCATCAGGTATAAGATTAAGATTAAAAAAAATCTACAGTCACATGGACCGGATACCTCTTCCATGCTCAGTTTTGAGATAACAGGTTCTGCATGTGGGAAACCAAAAAGCTAACAAGCCAAGCAGGCAGAAACACGACTACTTTGGATTCAGTCTGTTAAGAGAAACTTCAATACTAAAGAGATGTGATTTGGAGGGATGTGGAAGGATGTGTTACCTATGCTTCCAGGGAGAGTTTAGGTGGCAGGTACTTTTATTTGTCCTCAGAACTAACAATTCAGGGGATTAAGTAGCCCAAAGTATAGGATGAGCTATAGAAAACCCATTTTTAAGGTGAGCAAGATGTGCCCTGCTTATCAAAAGGGTGCAAAAAAGCAGTGCTAGAAATCGTCTTGATGTAAGGCTGTTTACACACCTCTTCAGACACTTATGGAAGTTATGGAAGATTACACCCCTAAGAAACAACGTGCTTGGGTAACTACAAAGCTCTTGTGAGTGATTCATTTACAAGACTTCCGGAAATAGTCTAAATAGCTGACACAATGGAATTTGCCAAGGCATCCAGAAAAATGAACATGGGAAATACATGGGTGCTAAGGGATGGAAAGATTGAATATCATGTGAACACACCTGCAGTTTACAAAACCTGCAGGCTCAGAGATAGCCTAGTCAGTTGAGCTTCCAGCAAGAGCAAACGCCTACCAGCTGCCTTCCCTCTTTTTTTTTTTTTTATCTTAGTTATCTTCTCCACTGGTATTGTCATTTCCTGGTAACCCCAAAATACTTCCTTGAGCAGCTCCTGACAGCCTCCCCTCCTCCCTTAAAAAAACTGTCTGAGTACTGCCAGCTGCTTTGCCAGGTTGGCAGTGGTTTTTCACTTAGGTAGTCAGATGATCACTCCCTTGTGCTGGCATTAATTGAGAGCTCGTAATACATTTCACGTACATGTTCTGCTGCAAACGGAGGCTTACCCCTCACAACCTGTCCTGGAAAACTATGTCTGAGAAGGCAAACAACTTGACTTTGTCCCTTTCCCTCTCCTGCTCAGCTCCGTGCAGGCTGGCTTGGATTTCAGGTGTTTTCTGTCTGGGTCTTTCCCCCTGTGAGAGAGCCTCTCGTTACCTTCCCACCTGCCTCTCTAGAGCCCACTTGAGCTCATCCCAGCTCAAAGGAGCAGGAGAGAAGGTTTTCCCCTCCTGAATTCTAGTCTGGGGAGGTCTTGTTTAGGCTTTCTATGCTTGTGGTGGTGACCTTAACTCACAGTGGACTTCTCTGCTGTGCAGTAAGTGTGTCTGTGGGTGCTGGTCTAGCTCAAATGCTCCCATGGATGGTTACTTCCCTGGATGCAAAGCAAGTGCCAGGTCCTCTGATGAGGAAGTTGAGCAGACTGATGAAGTGTGAGGAAGAGGTGGAGGGTCTGTGCCTGTTGGGTCAGCAGGGCCCTGCTGACCTAGAGCTGCAGGGTATGGTGTTTGAGGGAGTCAAGTTTCTCGCCAGCGACAATTCCAGTGTGATCAGGCCCATGCCAAAGTTACAGTCTCAGAAAAGTGAGTAATGGCTTAGTAGCTCTGCTACTAATTAGGTGAGGAAAGCAAAAGAATATTTAACTATTTTTCTGTGAGGTTGATTGTTTCCAGCTAGTGTCTTCTCTCTGTTTCCAATACTGTGGTTCATTCTGGATTCAGTGGCATCTGATGCTTCTTGTGACTTGCCTGTAGGGAATTCCAGTTTATGATATCTCCCTTTTGTATTATGTAGCATCCACATTTCCTAAGCCAGAAAGCTTAGGAAAATCCTAAGCAAAATCACTGGCTTGCAACAGGCTGGCGGACACTTGCTCTGTGTACCAACACTCTTTGCAAGTACTATGACTGATAGCTTTTTAGCTTTCTAGCAAATCCCGACACTGTGTTTATAACCAAAACCCCACTCCCACCAGTGTTAAACCTAAGCCTACTGTTCTGGTCCTTTTCTTTCTGGAAATTAATTGCATAGTTTAGCCCGCATACTATATGCATTTTTTCCTCCCCCCCTTTTTGTGACTCAGGCTTGTATCCTGAGTAATAGAACTGTTTTTCAGAAGAATGAATTTTATTTCTCTCCATGCTTGGCACAGCTAGCTGAAAAGCAGTGTTTTCCTCTGAAAGCTATGGACAGATAACAGAAGAGCAGAGCATGTTATGTGTGGAAAGGCACATGCACTCAGCCTTATCAGCATAACAAGCTGATTCTCTGTTTTATTTCTTTTGTCTGTTGAGCTTCAGCTTACTGCTTCCCTGCTCATCTCTCAGACCTCTTAATCATAGGGTAATGGGATAAATTAGTACTCACGTATGAGCAGCAATATAATTTCTAGAAGTTAACCATCCTGATAAAGCCTAATAATTTGCTGTTAGCACTGTTTCAAATACAGTTATTTATAATATAGTTTTTAAACCCTAGCCAAACTCTAGGTGCCAGGATCTCTATGAACACAGAGGAAAAAGCTATCTCCCAGGAGGCTATAGGCAGAGCATGGACCTTCTGTATTCAGAAATTACATATAGCACCTGCTTCTTGCTGCCAAAGTTTCTTCTGAGACCTAAGCATTCCCTGTGGATGACTTATGTTTCTAATCATTACAGCTGCAGAAAAGCAAAATGAAGAATAAAATCCATCAATATACACATTCTTCATTCGCTGTGAGCTGATGTATTTTTCCCACTAGGTCTGAGAGTAAGAAATAAAAACTAAACTTGTAACTATAGGAGGTTTTAAACTCAAAAATATGATGATAGCAGTGGAAAGTAAATATTCACTCTTTCCCTCCCAAGTATTTTATCAGAAAAGTTCAGTTGTATGCTCTACCCTGCTATGCCAAACAGCTTTCTTGGCACCTACACCTTCCTGGTAGCTACAGTGAAGTTGTGAGGTAAGAGTGAAGAAATCTATAACATGTATTTTGTGAAAGCTATTTTCACTTATTTGTTAGAAGAATTTAATCAAAATTTGCTCAATGCAAACATCTGAATTTCACTTGGCAGTAACTGGTCCTTTCAGACACCAGAAAAGCTTATGGGCGTGTGTTTGCTACAAAGCACCAATACCCAAACAAAATGAGTAATGGGGCTTTATTTATTTCCCAGTGCTGTTATTACAAATCTTGATTATTTAATGTAGATGTAGCACCTGCTAAGCTTCTAGCTGGTTGTGGCAAGGAGAGGGTTTCGGAAGCTTGTTTTGCTTGTTGCAATGCTTGTGATCAAAGGTGTAAAATCCAGTGTTGTGTAAGCGTTTTCTAATAATTATGCTCTTACACCTGTGTACCTACATTACTTCTGCCTTTTAATGTAAGAATTTCTGATAGCAGCATAGAAATACTTAATATAGTATTCAAAGCAAGGTTTGGACTTGAGTCACACAAAGATAACTGGTGTTTAGTCTAACTACCTTTGCTAGTGGCTTCCAGGGAAGAACTGCATTTTCATTCTGCTTGGGTGGGAATTCCAGGGTGAGATTATTTGAAATGGATGTCTGGCACTTCTGGTGGCTGTCCAGAAATATGTTAGGTAGCTCATATTATATATACACACATATTTTTAATACATATATATGCACTATATATATAAGTTGTAATATATAGAAAAGCAAAGTCCCATTACTTGTTGTGTTTGGGTATTTTTCTATATACAAAAAACCCCTGTGGTGTATATGATGTAAGAAAGCTGGAGATGACAACTGGCTGGTGGTTTGATAGAGGCAAATTCTGCACAAAGGACCATGAGGGAGCACCGATGGGGAGATGTGGGCACGCATGCTCATTCTCAGGAGCAACCTAAGGGTTTTCCCCCAAGACAAGACATGCTGGTGGAGAACAAGACAGCTGTTACTTTTGGTCAGTTTCAGAAGGAAACAGTTACGCAACTGCAGCTTGTCAGGATCTTCCAGTAATTTGTGGGCTTGTTACACAACACAGCAGAACTGGACAGAGCAGAAGAGGTCCGAAAGATATGAAGTGCTCTCACATTTTATGAAAATCACTAGCTGGACAGAGGCGAGAGATATTTATGACCTTTTATTTATCCATTTCCAAAGAGGCACGGAGAAACCACACCTCATTCGCTCTGTGTGAAAGCAGCCTGCTGGCCCCTGCACGAATGTGCAACTCTGAATTAATTGCATCCTGTACTGTCTTTAGCTAAAGGCCAAACGAGATACAAGCGTGACGTGTGTGTGTGGGAGGTGAGCTTTTGGGACATGGGAGACAACTGAGGATTTTGCAGGGCAGCATAGAAAACCTGGAGGTAGCTGGAGATACTGTTGCATCAGGAAGGACCTGGCAGAGGTTCTGTGGTTTTTGTGGCCATAGTGTGTAAGTCATCAAGACAATTATTCACAGGAAACAAGAATTTACAACTTGCAAGCAGTTTCTTTTGATTGGATCTATGCCCTTCTTTTTTTAGTTGAAAAATGTGAGGATAAATGTGACAAAATCAGGGAGCCGAGTCATGATACAAACTGAACAGTTCTGCAGAAAAGACCTCAAGATAAGCTCAGTTTCACAAGAATGTGAACTCCAGAGCTGGCACCCCTGCCTGCTAAAAAGGAGAGCAGCAAGAGGTGCTGGTCAGCACTGCCAGAGAAGAAACTGTGTCAGACTGACCACATGGAAAAGTGAGTGATGGGAAGCATGGAGTGACTTTTGGGAGGTAGCTCATATGACAGACATTCTGTGCATACTGAACACCTATTTCTGGAAGTCTGTTAGATGTGTTACAGTACCAGGAGTCTCTTAGGACAGGAATCTTCTTATCTTTAGAGTTCATGCAACAAGAGGACTGGCAGTCAGTAAACTTGTGCTGCTGTGTTTCTTATTTTGGCTCTCGCTGCATTCAAGCCTATTTGAATTAGATAACTCAGGTCATGTGATGCATTATAGATACAGTGCCTTTGAATGATTTAATGTATTTGCTGTTGGTCTTCAAAAAGTCTGATATATCACAGTGTGAGTACACTGCCTAAAAAGAAGCTCAACCAGCTTGATAACAAATATGGGACTGATTTAAAGAAAAGAGAAGAAAATAAAATGAAAGAAGAAAAACAAAAAAGAGAAATAAAAAAAGGAAGACAAACAGTATGCCTAGGGATGCTCAGCTTCAGAAGCCACACTAAAGATGTAACAAGACAGAAACACACTTCTGTGAACTTCACAGCCGATGTTGTTTTAGGACTGTAGCTAGTGATGTTTTGCTATAGGATGGCAGCAGTTCTAAGTGAAGGCACAGAAATTTTGTGATTTAATTGCATGACTATATAATCTTCTGCATCTTTAATCATAACTGATCACCAAAAAATGTTTGCATTATCATTACTGTAAACTTTTTTCCAAGGTCAATCACTTATCTTTTAATTTATCTAGTTTAGATTAGTTTAAGACCCAAGAATGCCTGAGAGTAACATAAGCCATTTAAGTTCTGGGTGTAGCGACATTAACCATCAAATGAAGCAGCCTTTCCTGAGAAGTAAGATACTGCACATTAAGTGGAGATGAAATCACTGTGAAGAATTTTCCTACAAATTGCTTTTATCTGTCTCTAAAATGTATTTTTTTTAGATTTCAGTAAAGCATTTGATACTGTCTCTCACAGTATCCTTCTGGACAAAATGCCCAGCGTATAGTTTGACAAAAACCTAATGCGATGGGTGAGGGGTCGGCCCCAATGAGTTATGGTAAACGGGGTTACATCAGGCTGGCAGCCAGTCACTAGCGGGGTTCCCCAGCGCTCCATTTTAGGGCCAGTTCTTTTTAATGTTTTCATAAATGACTTGGATGTAGCACTGGAAGGTGTTGTGAGCAAGTCTGCAGATGACACCAAATTGGGGGGATCTGTTGATTCCATTGAGGGTGGAGAGGCCTTGCAGAGAGATTTGGACAGATGAGAGAACTGGACAATCACCAAGCGCATGAAGTTTAATAAGATCAAGTGCCACATTCTGCACCTGGGAAGGGGCAGCCCTGGCTGTACAGACAGGCTGGGCGATGAGATGCTGGAGACCAGCCATGCTGAGAGGGACTTGGGGGTCCTGGTCGACAGCAAGTTGAACATGAGCCAACAGTGTGCCCAGGCTGCCAGGAAGGCCAACTGTGTCCTGGGGGGCATCAAGCACAGCATTGTCAGCTGGTCTAGGGACATGATTGTTCCACTCTACACTGCGCTGGTGTGGCCTCACCTCGACTACTGTGTGCAGTTTTGGGTGCCACAGTACAAAAAGGACATAAAACTATTGGGGAGTGTCCAAAGGAGGGTAACAAAGGTGGTGAAGAGTCTAGAGGGGAAGACATATGAGGAGAGGCTGAAGTCCCTTGATTTGTTCAGCCTGGAGAAGAGGAGACTGAAGGGAGACCTCATGGCAGCCTACAGCTTCTTCATGAGGGAGTGTGAAGGGGCAGGCGCTGATCTCCTCCCTCTGGTGACCAGTGATAGAACCCACGGGAATGGCATGAGGCTGCAACAGGGGAAGGTTAGGTTGGAGATCAGGAAAAGGCCCTTCACCAAGAGGGTGGTGGGGCACTGGAACAGGCTCCCCAGGGAAGTGGTCACAGCACCGAGCTTGGCTGAGCTCAAGAAGTGTCTGGACAACGCTCTCAGTCATCTGCTCTGATTGGGCTGGTCCTGTGTGGAGCTGGGAGTTAGACTCGATGATCCTTATGGGTCTCTTTCAACTTGGGATATTCTACGATTCTATGATTCTATATTTGTAGGGTCTTTGAAAATTGAGTAGACTAGTCAGGAAGCTATGTGTAGATTCAGTTCATCTGGATTTTTCTTCTTCTGTGTGACTGTCCTGTAGATCCAAACAGATCGGTCTGTTCCAAACTGTGTACCCTGGCCTCCAGTCTCTTTGACTATAGCAATCCATGCCGCCCACTCCTTTCCACACTTGATTGTACAAATGCTGTACCAATCCTAGCCTCACCCGTGTCAGCTATACCCTCAGATCTGCATCCCCCTCACCAGAAAGCCTCCTTGCACAGGGTAGTTCCAGCTCTTTCCCCATACTCCCCTTCTCCTGCTCCTACATGACTTAGTACATCCCCACACTCATCAGAGAGAGAACAAGCCCTGGGCCATATGTGAAAAAGAAAATACTCCAGCTTCTTTTTTTTTTTTTTCCTTTTTCTTTCTTTGTTTTTCTTAGTTTAGTTTCTTTTTAGCATTCTGCTGTTAGCTTGAGCAAGCGACAGTTGGCTAAAACAGTTCCAGAAAAGCTTCCGCTTTTGGAGATCAGCTGGAACGAGCTGCACTTACTTTGAGCAATACTCTGAAAGCTCCCCCTCACCTGCGGGTATTGGTCTGAGTCATGTCATCCCAGCTGATGTAAGCTGCTTTGCAACTGGAATAGAAAGAATAAAACACCTTCACATCTGAGAGGGCCCTAATCCTTTCTCCCAGGTAGAATCTCGGTTTTGATTTGCAGCATGTAAAGATGAAGATTAAACCTCCCCTCCAAAAAAAAGGAAGTGCTGATGAAAACTTTAGCGCTGTTTCCTATGAGCTGAAACTAGCATCTGAATCTGGAACGGGTGGGGGGGAAAGCTTACTCAAAAGTACAGGGATCGGAAATATGTTCTGGGGTTTTCTCAACTTTGTAATACGAAAGGGGAATAACAGTCTTTAAGGACAGAGAGTGCGGAATTTTTCTGGTGGTTAAGGGGGAGTTTCCCGTCCATGTGAAGTCCTGTGTTAGACCTCAAGCAGCATTGTGAAGGTAGTAGAACAAAATCTGTGGAAATGACTGGTCTAAACACTGGCTGAGGTTAACTGTCTCTGTCTTTGCAGCAAGGAGAATTGCAATGTGTTGAGTGCTGATATTTTTGTACTTAGAGTTCTCATTTATCCTCTTTCCCTTGGGTGGTCCCCTGCCACCCCCACCTTCTTTTTCGTGATGCCATACCACTTTGTAATGCTAGTTTTCCTCCAAAAGCTTTCTGGTTCTTGGTCAACTTTATTACTGGACCTCCTTTTAAGGGAATGAAAATGGAGAGACCGTCAACAGTCAGAAGTGATGCTAGGTCACAACTCTTCTAATCACACACTGAGGACAGTATGATAAGTTTTAATTTATTAGGATTTTGGGAGTCTTATTTTTATGTATACTTTTAAAATGAATGGATAGGTTATGACTTTTTGGAACATTTTTCTGGAAACTGGGGTAATTGAAGGATTTTCTTGGACATCTGCACAACTGAAGAAAATTCCAAACTGTACTGAAGGTGTTAGGTGACTGAACTTCATTTGATTGAAAATCTTCATTTCTGATCACTTAGGAAGTAATGAGCAACACAGACGCTAGATCTTAGTTGAATATACTCTGCGTAGATCTATGACTGGTATTGCCTGCCTGTATTTTACCTTACAAGATGCAGGCTGGCAGAGGTGGAATGGAATGGGTGAAGAGCGTTGCGCAATGCTGATGATGTGGTGGTCCAGAATTGTAATGAAGACTGTGTGATTTTTCTGGAATTGTAACCAGTCTGGATAAAAGATTGAGAAGAAACAAACTCACAAATGGTCAGCTTCTGGTGATGGACCTGCCTTCTGTCTAGACAGTGAAGCTGCAGCTTGAGCACAAAATGTGCCTAGTATCCAGTTTGGCCCATTTTTTTCTTGCAGAAACAGAAAGCCTGTCTCCCTGCTCCTTTCCTGGTCAGGTGAGCTGAGGACCACGAGAACAAATCTGGACAATACTGGGATGTATCAGCTTAATGACATGCAAACATTCTGCAATAAATTAGAATTAGGTAAATTACATTTATTTAATGTAAGAACTTAGTTATACTACATTTATCTAAAACTTATTCTGAAGTGAGAAACGAGACTTAGCATTATGACCTCATTGGGATGCAGAGCTCTGGCACTTTATTTCAAAAGTGCTTGCCAAAAATGTCTTTTTTGGTTTGCTTTTTTCCCCCCCTCTCTTTGTTTCATCTTATTCCATCCCGTATCATTTTCCTTTACCATCTCCATATTGCTCCTAACAAGCAGTTCCACAGGATCTCACTCCTCTGTCCTCAAACTCTTGTTCTCTCCCTTAACATCTGCTGTTTCCCATCTCAAGCTCCCGTGTCCTGCCAGAACCCATGGCATACTGTAGCCATAACTCATGGGCTCTGCAGGAGACAGCTTGATAGCAGCAGAGGAGCTTTTAAGGGGGACAGGTTCAGAGCTGGAACAGCGCTCTGGTGTCTCCACCTGCCTTCTCCACAGGGGCAGAGCCCTGGTCTCCCTCCTCCAGGGGCCACATGGGAAGGGGCACACAGATGTGCAGAGCTGGCTAGAAACCGCTGCATGCATCACAGAAAAATCGGAGCTTTCTGTCACTTTAATTGCCTCACTTGGAAAAACAGTCATTTGGAATCAAACCGAGTGGGGTATTTTTCTTTCCATTTTTAGATGGAAAGTTACATTATCTATTTCTTGGCATTTTAAAGTTTTGTATTCATCAAAAATAATTAGCTTAATTTGGAAACAAAATTAAAGCTTTGAATTTTGAAAAATGGAAATGAAGCATTTAGATGTGTTACTAAAAAAAAATAAATATTTTTAGCCCCAGAAAAAAATATAAATATTGTAAACTTGCTGGTTGTTTTTAGCAATCCAAATAGGCATCTTTTCAGCAAATAAGAGTTTAATTTTATTCAGAAAAAAACCATTGAGCTACTATGTGAGAATTTGATGTGTGACATCATCTCTGGAGGATACATTCTTATATTTCAACTCTTATTATGTATATTTCATGTAATAACCTCATTAATGAAAAGATTTTTCTAGCTGGGCTACTGACTGTGTATTAAGGCTTATTGGATATTTTAATCCTTTAATCTACTTGGATGGATTATTTGATGTCATGAGGGAATGAAAATTGTAGTCAATTTTGAAGGTGCTGTGTACAGTTTGTACGTTGAATTTACATAAACCAGATGCTGAAAATAATCAGATAATGCATTCTCACTTCATTTGACGCCTATTTGGCGTTTTGGGATTATCTAGAAGCAAAGCCTGTAAACGCTGCTTCTGTTTCCCAACGGTGAGAGCAAAAACCTGCATCCTACCACTCCTAAAAGCCGTTCATCATTCTGCATTTTGCAGCTGAATCATCCCTGTGTGTTTATTTTACATACTCTGAGGTTTCTTTTTACCCTAATAGCTGTGGGTTTTTATACCCAAGAATTATTTTGCCACATACAATGCAATTTCATTCCTGTTTGCTTAATCTGTTCTGATTACATGTCTTCTAACTTTACAGAAGTTATAACCATAGGTGCTAGATCCCATAGAAAATATTACATAACATTCAGAATTTAAACTACTTGTTAGCTCTTTGCTGAAGAGGTCCCTAAAGCTTGTACAAGTGTGGTCTACAAAGCTCATTTGTTGAACGCTGTTCTTTTCTGAAGGCCAGTGTAATCTCTAACTGTGTATCGCACGAACGAGAGCAAGACTGAGCAAAAAAACCTCCCAGTAACATGCTGGGTAGAGCTGGATTAAAGAGATGTAGAGCCTCAGCCTGCTGGAAATGGGCTGAAGGGGGAGGGTATTTCAAAGAACTTCAAAGTCGCATAGAGTTCAGCAGCAAGGGACACCGCTTTCTGCAAGAAGTGTGGTCAGAATCAGAGCTGAGATTCCTAACAATGCTCCTCAACTTCCGAAGATGTTTTGAATGTGAGGCTGAAGAAAGACAGTGTATCCTGGCATCATTGCCTTTCTTTTTCTTTAGAGACAGAATCAAAAACCCCAGGGGAAAAAAAAAGGGGGGGAAATAACAAGCTTCTGTGAAGGAAGATTTAGCAGCTTTAGATGCTATCTTTTTCCTTAGGGTGGAGGGAGACAAAATCCTGTTAGATTATTTTGATTGGAAAGACAGCTGAGCCATGGAGGATGTGGAGCCAAAGGAAATCACAAACTGGGAGTGGAACCAAGCACGGTGCAGAAGGAAAGGAGGTTGGAATAGTAGGGCTGTAGGATGTGATTTGTGGAGAAGGAGGAAGATGGCTTAAGGTGAGCTGAGGAACACTAGTGAGGATGGGGAGGAAGCTTGTAACAGTTGGCTGCAACTGCTTACTGCTAAATTGCCTAAGATAACCTGTTGTTATGACGTGGACACTCACAAGAAGGAAAATGAAAGTAGGCTGCAATGGTGAGTAATTTTTGAATGGTCATAGAGGCATTTTTCCACTTAGAGGTGTGACATGTGTTCCCTATTAGCTCAGTTTAATTAGAAACATTCCTCTCATTAAAAACTTAAAAGGGGATCCTGAGAAATTGTCATAGTAGTAGATCAGTACCATGATCTCACCATCTCCAATAACGATTGTTAAGTTCCTTGCCAACATAAAACTCTGACTTAACACTTCTCGGAGAAAACTTTTGATGCTTTTAAATCTTCATGTGGTGAGCAATATGACTTTTTATGGCTCCTCGCTAATGCATCATTACGTAAAACACTGTAAGACAAAGGCAGATCTTTGATGGTACCTAGCATGAGGCCCAGGTCTGCCAGGTAACTTCCCAAAGGAAGCAGTAGAAGATTCCTGTAAGGTTCCCAGTGTGCTCTGCTTTTAAAGTAAGCTTAGAAAAAGGAAAACCAAAATGTCACTGATAAGGAGTATGAGATTACTCATTGTCCAAACATCAGTTAACACAGGCTAATGACAAACATAGCAACAGGGCCAATAAATTAACTGACTTCATCAGATTAATCTGGTTACAATGTTCCTGCTAATACTCAAAGATATAAATTCCCAGACTTTTCTGGGGAAAATCCTACTGCTCCCACTCCCTAACCAGATTGTTTGCACCCTCACCCAAAATTGAACTCTCAACCCACTGTCTGTATACACTGATTTTTAAAATTTATGTTATTTTATTTTTCAACAAATAGAACAGCAAATCCTAAGTGAATCAGTACATACCTGTGAAAGTGGATCAGGACAACTATCATCTTTATGTGCCTCTGAAAAATCTAGGTCAGAGTGTATTCAAATTCTGACTGATGAAATCAGTTCTGGTGGCAGAAAGTCTAATAGAGCAAAGCTGTTTGTACTTGAATGTCAACTCAAATGCTTCCCATACCAAGGGTTTTGGAGTCTGGGACACAATGTCTTCATTGTGCAAATGGCTCTTGGCTCTTTGTCCCTTTATTCTTGCACATAGATGAAAAGGCTGCTTGGCTTTCCAGCAGATAGTGAACTGCATGTGGCCAAAGATGCAGAGAAAGCAGAAGGGTGGAGGACAAATGCATGTGTGTGGTGGAGGGATCCCCATCCCTTTGATTACGGCACTACAGGCATTCACGTGGTGTGTTCAGCCTGGTTTAAGCCACCTGCTTCGGTTACTACAAACATTTGCCTTCAGCTGAGGCCCTGAAACCCTTGAGCTGTCTGAGGCTGGCACGGAGATAAGAACTCCTGGAGGTCTATGGGTGATGTTTGAACCTAACCGTGCTGTGAGCAGGAGACTGGACTAGGTGATCTCTGGGAGTCCCTGCCAGCTTCCCGAATTATGTGGTTTCCTCCGTTTCCAGATGGGCCTGAACCAGCCAGCATAGTGCTGGTCTGTGACAAGCACTGCTGCTCCCCTGGGGAGACAGGTGGCCTCTGGATTTTCTCTGGTTCTCTGCTGCCCCCCAGTATTTCTCACCCTTACCATTTCTCAGCCTCCACAGTTGGAAGAGGAGCAATGAACCCCAGCAGGACACCCTCCCAAGTGCAGAGACTTCTAGATTCTGCTAGCAGGTAGATGAACTTTTTTTTTAACCTCGACAATGTTGTTCACAGAGTTACAAAACTGTCTGGCAATGCTCCCCGAGAGGAGTCCTGACGCCTTTTTTCCCGCTCCCGTTGCAATGTGATGCACTGGCCCCACTCTTCCTCCTTTGCAGTGATGTAGCTTTGTTGCTCACCTTCCCCCCGTATTTGCTGCAGGATCGCTGACCCTTCGAACCTGTTTGCAGCCTGTCAGCAGAGCGTGTGTAAGGCAGGGAGCACAGTCATCCCAATCGCGGAGCGCTTACCGGGGAGCTGTGAATTGCTTTGCAGGGCTGCCAGCATGCTTTCAGTTCTTCACTGCAAGCACTGGACCTCCTTACACCCAGTCAGCCAGGAAAGGGCTGAGGTGTGTCAGTGCAGGGGTCTGCTCCGAGTCAGCAGCTGTCCTGGGAGCTTTGTCACGCTTTGGCTGCTCCCGTGCGAGTGGGGGAGTGGGGCTGTGAAAGCCAGGGGGGCTGAGTGCTGGGGACACTGGGAACAGCCTCGTCAGAGGAACTGGGCTGGAAGGAGAGCAGCTAGCAATTGCATGTGAAATCCGTACTGTGCTGTGAGGGATTCAGTGCTTGCAGCCTGGACTGAGAAGCCTGTCTCTGCCCAGCGTACTGTGTTTGTTTATTATCACAGTGTCTAGGAACTGCACTTGTGTATGAAGATGTCTGTTGTGACTGGAACTGTGTAAACATGTGGTCCCTACTATATTCTCTTTTCCCTTTCTCACACCCCCTCCAATACAGCATATGCACCGATAATACAGTATGGGGTAACAGGAAGGTCCAAGCAGTTGGAAAGAGGCAGGGAGGAGATTTTGGTGAGCAGCCTTGTCCATGTACCATGGCAAAAGGGGTTGTGTATCCTTGGAAAAGGATAGCAAAATGCTCTTGCATTTGTTTAAGGGGAACTTGTTACAAGTGTGAACTTTTTGCAGTGGTGGCTTCTGTCCTGGTTTCAGCTGAGAGAGAGTTAGTTTTCTTCATAGCAGCCAGTACAGGGCTGTGTTTGGGTTTGTGCTGGAAGCAGCGCTGATAGTGCAGAGATGTTTTCGCTGTTGTTGGGCGATGGTTACACAGAGCCAAGGCCTTTGCTGCTTCTCGCACCGCCCCGCCGGCGGGATGGCTGGGGGTGTGCGGGGAGTTGGGAGGGGACAGACAGGGCAGCTGACCTCAACTGACCAAAGGGATATTCCATACCATATGGCGTCATGCTCGGTTTATAAGGGGCTGGGGGGGAAGAGGAAGGAGGGACAGTGGCATTCAGAGTGATGGCGTTTGTCTTCCCAAGTCACCATTACGCGTGACGGAGCCCTGCTGTCCTGGGGATGGCTGAACCCCTGCCTGCCGTGGGGAGTGGGGAATGAATTCCTTGTTTTGCTTTGCTTGTGCACGCGGCTTTTGCTTCACTTATTAAACTGTTGTATCTGAACCCACGAGTTTTCTCACTTTCACTCTTCCAATTCTCTCCCCCTTTCCAATGAGGGGGGCTGAGCGAGCGTCTGTGTGGTGCCCAGCCACCGGCTGGGGTAAAACCACGACAGCTTCCCAAGACAAACAGTGATGACAAATAGGCTGACTGGAGTTGGGAGCTAATCTTTCTGTATAGATGGCTAGATGGGCAGAAAAGGCCTGGAAAGGGAAGAGAAAGAACTTCAGTTTCATGGGGTATTGAAGGGGGCCAACAGTGGAAGGATGCAAAGGAGAAAAGATGAGAGAGCTGATCTTCACAGCTGCTTTCTAGACGGATCAGAGCAGGACAAGACAGTGCTTAATAACTCCTAAGAAAAGGATGTTGCAATACCTGACATGATGAGACCATGGGCAGGATTTTTCGCTGGCTGGCTAGCTGGCTGGAGTAGGAAATGTCTTAGACAGAACTGCTGTGAGTGAGCTGTGGGTTGAGCCTGAAGACTCAAAGAGAAAGCAGTCTCCAAGTCTCTTCCCTTAGTTTTGGGTAGACAAAAGCTTCATGTGGGGAGACAGGAAAATAGAAAGAATTAAAAGCTTTATTGAGGATGAAAATATTCTTCTTGCTTTTTTTGGGAACGTTTTGTACCAGACATCTGAACTTCATTATTCCTTTCACAATCACCCCTTCGCTATTTTTGAGCGTAAACCAGCCATTTGGTGAGCTACTTAGTGAGCGTTTCTTCTTTTTGCTGTCAAAAGCAGAAGTCCATTAATTAATGTACTTGTTCTAGTTGGTTTTAATGAAGCTGCCAGTTTGTAGTGTGGAGGCAAACACTTTCTGTGACATCTAAAGTTATACGACTTTATGGTATGTTGGAGTGTTTACATGGGGTTAGGTGGGGAAGTGGTTGCTAGCTCTGAAAAGCACACAGGGGAAAAACAGGGGATTGATTTAGATTAAAAATTAAGCATGTCTGGATAAACAGTTGGATGCAGCTCTTACATTACAGGAGTTTTTTATAGCTCTTTATTGAATAATCTTGCCCATGGTCTGATTACAGTTCTTTGGCACTCCAGCATGGCACATTCTTAGGGGGTTTTATTATGAGCTTGCCTTTCAATTAATTTCCCTTTTCCATTACACATTAACTCCCTTTTCAGTTTTATGTACATTAGATTGCAGCTTGTCAACAAACTTGTGTTATCTTTCTAAGTTGTCCAGTAAAATTTTATGGCCAGATAACAACACTTAGAAGTAGAAGATATGATCAGGGTGTGCCTTGTACATAAAGGAAAAGGAACAAGTGATAGTAGGAAGGTATAGAAAAGGTCAAATCTGCTGAAAATAGACTGTGGTTAAAATACAGACTCATACGAATATAGAAAATGACAAGGACTTAGTATAGGTGGATTGAGCAGGCTAATTTTGTTACAAGAGTTTCAGGTATGTTTTCACTGGGGATAAAGTGAAAAGCAGGCGGAAGAGATAAGCAGAGATCATGGAGTGTGAGATGAGAGTTCAGAGAAAGCAGTGGAAGTCGTAAGACAGCGCGAGAGCGTTCTGAACTGCATCTGGTCCCCAGTAGTGAACAGAAACAAAATTAAATGCCCTTTTGCGTACACCCAAAATTCTGAAAAGGGAAGCGTGGTGTTTCTTTGCAGTGCTGAGGTACCACTTGCAAGTCTAAAGAAGAGGTTTTTTTAAGGGTTACTTTTATCACATTTTGTTTCCCTGTGTTTGATCTGGGCAGATATAATGACAGTGAAAGTGATTAGAGCGTTAAAATGTACCTTAGGTTATCTGTAGTTTATGAGACAGCAGTCAAGGCTAAGATGAATCAGTGCTGAATAATGCAATGGCCCTCTCACTGTCTTCCTAGCGGGGTTCCGTTTCGCTTTAGCAAGGGCTTGTCTTCATCAGACACGCTGCTGAGAAGATGATAGCTTCTCACAGATAACAAACTGTTACAGGAAACTGCCTGTTCTGCAGGAAATTTGGAAGGAAGGAAGTCTCTTGCATTAAGCAGACTGTCTGCGCTTCATGTATTGGAATACCCAGCATCATCTCTCCACCACATACATCAGAGGAGAACACATCTATTCTTGGTTTTCATTTGGGGGCAATTGCTGTGATTTTATTAAACATTTAAAAAAATTATTTTTCAATGTTTTATAACCTAAGTGTTACAATTTAAGAAGGTTTGGTTTAGTAAGAGCATAGAAGTTGGTCTTGTTTTTTCACTTTTATAATGGATTTGCACATTTGTTTGTTTGCCAGATGCGTTAGAAACTTCTAGAGCTCTGACAGATGGAAATGCAACCAGAGGCCTGTACTGCAGGGAGGTTTCCACTGCAGTTTGCAAATTCTCCCATATAAGAAAATTTCTTCTATGCCCCATGAAAGTCTGGCAATTAAAGCACGTGCTGGCTTTGTAGATGAACCAGCTTGTGAGCTAGCAGCACATGTGAGTTGTAATTGGACAAAGCCAGAAACATATACTAACACACAGGTGAGTTGAAACACTTTTTTTTTCCTCCCCCTCATCTGGCATGCAGATGTCAGGCAGACAATTAATTCCCCATGGCCCCAAATTCAGCCATCACAGGAGGTGGCTCCCATCTCTGGATGACATGTGGGTTAGTCTAGTCACAATACAAGGAAGGACAATGACATGAGGGAATAAAATAAGGCAGCATATTTCCTCCTTTCCTGTGCTGGAGACCAGAGCAATGACATGAGCACACTTTAGGCAATCCCATAGGCAATTCCCCTTGCCTGCCACTTCTGGGTGGCTGGTAAGCAGGGAGTGACAGATGCCCTCCCCATAGCTGGGGGGATCCAGGTTCATTTAACCTTCTGAATCTGAACTTGATTTCACAATTGGAAAATATTTAACAATCAGAATTAGATCCAGAATGTATACTTTTTGCTTAATGATGATGAAATAGTCCCATTATGTGCAAAGCACATAACAAAGGCTGAATTTTGATCAGCTTTTTTTGAGAGGGTTTGGTTGCCATGCAGAACAATCAACAGAGATACAAAGCTACAAAATTAAAAATATAAATGGGAAGTGGCTCACAATGGTAAAGGCTCATATAATTTAATAAAACAAAATAAAATCAAAGTACATGCTTAGACATATTTAGATATGCTTAACACCGATACCTTAACAATTCACACACACGAGGTTGTAGGTAAAGCCTTTTGCTATAGAGATTGGCAAATTCCCAGTTAGAGACGTTATCAGCTCAGCAACCACAAGCAACAATGAAACTTTGCATCACCTGTTTTTATTATAAGCTAAATGGGAGAAATTACAGAGCTGAACTATCAGTGTAATTTTTTTTTCAGTTTGACCTTAGGATGAGCTTGACTATAGACAAAGTACTGTGTCTGGTTGGTTTCCTCTGGTGACAGTGTAGCTTCTTTTACAGTGAAAGGAGAAAATACCTTTTAAAGGAAAATATGAGCATAAACCCGTGAAACCCAATGTGGGAACTTCGGCAGGTATAACACACAAACCTACATCTAAGCCATTTCTTCTCTTTTGGTTTTACCCGGACTACAGCACTTATTGACTGTGCTGCTTTTATGTTACATTTCCTGCTACAGTTTCCAGTGCACAAGCTGTAGGAGGGTTGTGGGGTTTTTAACAAAAATTTCCCAGATGAAAATTTATGTCAAGATATTTTTCTGGACTACCTTTGCAGATAGAATATATAGTACAAAACAGTGAGAACTGGCTATATGAGCGGAATTTCACAGCCTGGTGCCCCTCTGTGGTGAGCACAACTTTGCCTGGTTTGTGTTTGCGCTTTGGCATCAGAGCACCTTGGGAAGCACAGCGTATGGGCTGCCTTGGCGACGTAAATTCCACTTCCTTGCCCTGCATTGTGGAAGGTGTATTTTGTAATCTAGCTCAGCCTTTTTCCTTTATTGTAGTGTTATTTTTTAGTGTTAATAGGTTCTGAGTCTCTGTTACAATAAACTCGTATTGTAACACGATACTAACCTATTAAACTGGGTTTGAGGGGAGAGGTCAGAATTGCCTTTGCTATGAGGTCAGTGCTGTGGTGGCATCTGTGACCATTTTTAGTGTGGAGGAGGGAACTTTCCTATCTCAGGCAAGCAGCCAAAAAAACCTTAGCACCTAAGTCTACACCTCCATGTAAACAGCTCTTGGAGAGCTCCTGGTAGTTCAGGGAACTTGAGATCTCAAGATAAGTGCAGTTCTTCAGAAGATGGGTTTGAATGAATGACCTGCAGAGGGCCTGAACTTTAGTCTTGACTTACGTATACTTTAATTCTGTCATATATAACTCTTAAGTTTCCTTTTTGCCTTGCGTTGTCCAAAACTGCCACCCACTTGGCTTAAAATAAAGACTACAAATGGAAAACAGGACTGTATCTCAGAGAAGTGACCAGTACTTGGTGTATTTCAATGCCTTTCTGGTCTTAGGCCACTGGCATGCAGGGGACCATTAATGAGATGAGTAAAAGAGAGGATTGCATATAGATAGTTATCCCTAGAGACACGTGACCAGTGTAATTGTATGAGTTCCCACCCACAAAAGAGTTTCACCAATTCCAGAGACTTCTCTTGTTTTTCAGTCTGTGTTACATAAAGTACGTAAAATATAACCGAAGCTGCCTTTTTCCCTTTCCATTCTGTTTTCCATATTTTGACCTGATGGATATAAGATTATTCTAGCTTTTGGAATTTATTCTTTTTTTTTATTTAAAAAAAGAAATGCACATTTTCTTTCAGGAATAAAAATAGTTCTGTTTAGTAATCTTTTTTTTTTTTCCAAATTAAGCATTCATTTCTAGAATCTACAGGGGGCAAAAAGTGAGCTTCATTTGCTATTTGCTGTGATATTTAGCTACTATAGAATCCTAATTCATGATAACTCTAGTTTTTTTGTCAGAAATGCCTTTTCTACTTTATTATGCTGTCTTCCTTCAGTATTGTGTTAATATTGAAGACATACCATAACATTTCTTAATACTAAAATTTTTACAAGCTTGTCTGTCATGCACACTCATTTCCTATCTTGAAATTATTGTTTTAGAAAATTTCCCCTTTAGTGTATGAACCACGATCTTCTCTTATCATTACGGTTTTGGAAAAAATAAAATTAATGCAGAAATAACCCTTTCAGACTAAAGATTTTGATTTTTCCAGAACGGAATAGCAATAATGTAGTTGCTGAAACCACAACGTCTCACAAGTAAGGTCACAGCTAAAAAATGCAAACTAAACAAGCCCTACTCCCAAAGGCTGTTTTCATTTAAGGAAAAATTCTCCTCGCTCTCATATCAGATTTCAGATACGTATAAAATTAAGGATATTGCACTCTGCAACTAAAATAAAGTTCCTAAATGCTCCTTATTTTGGAGAATATCACCCATTCCAGTACTAAAATTACTTCTGTTCCATACAAATCTATTGTTCCTTCAGCTTTATTATCAATAATTACTTATTTGAAGAACTGTGAAATGGACTTTTACCATACTCTCACAGAATAGCTCCTAGAGAAATTTACTGTTGTGGAGGAGCAACTCTCTTACGATTGCATGTGATCGCATCCTGAGTCTTCCTTTCACATTGCATCCAACTTCTTGGCCATGGAAAACCTGAGAAATTTAAACTGAAAAAACCCACAGTTTGTCTCAACACAACGGGATTAACTATTCCTTAGTTAAAACTCAGGGAGTAGAGCTATATTCTGTGAAAGATCTCTTCACCTGACTTTATTCTTTTCCAGCTCACAAGTCTTCTGGTTTGCATCTTGTTTATTTATTATTTTTACTACCAGTATTATTGCAATGCTGGGAAATTGTAGTTACAGAGGAGGATTCTGTTTTGACCGTAGCCCAGAGTAAAAGGCCCCTGCCTCAGAAGCTTGCAGTTTAAGTACAGAATAACACAAGTGTCTGGGGGACCTATGAGCAGAGACAATAGGGCAGTAATGATCGCCAAGAGGGACTGTGGTCATCGTACATGAAATTATTTTCAAGATTCTACAAGTATCACAACAAGGCAAGGTTTTTAAGCAGATACTTGAAAGAGAATAGCAATTTTAATTTTGCAAATATCAACAATGAGATCCTCCAAGTTTCTAGCGCAAATTAGATATAAACACAAAGGCAGAAGTTAAAAAATGTAAAATGTGATGATTAGGTAAGAAGCATCACTGGCAATGAAAGCTGAAATCTGACCTTGATATTACATGAGAGACAGCAAATACAAATGCGCTATGAAAAATCTTGAAGGGGAATATCAGTAGTCTATGTTTGATGTACTGCAGCAAAGATGCAAAGAGGACTAAGTTCAAACAGAGGAAAGAAATTAACTTTGAAATAGCATATAGGTTATGTACGAAAAGGTCAAGAATGTTCTTAAGGAGAAAGACATTACAGTGATGATGCTTTCACTATTGGGTTCAGGAAGGATGGAGGTGATGGATTGAGGCATGAACAACTAATTTTAGGAAGGAAGGAAGAAGAGGAAACCAAGCAGACTGCCAATTAATTTAGCTTTTATAAAAATGAGTAACAGTTTGTAGGAAATTGTATTACCTTTTGCTAGACCAATGTTCGAAAGTAGCATACCTACAATCTGTTTTTCTGAATTGTCTAATAAAATGTAGTTCCTGACATAATGGCATTTTCAATTTCATAGCATGTTCAAAACCCAAATATGTAATGTGGAGTTGATATGAAATAGCGGGTTTTTCTTCAAGCGTAGAAATAAACATTGCTTCAGAGCAACAACGAACTTCGCTAACAAAATAATATGAAAACATAGAACCCAAGTTTTGCTTACTTTTTAATCACGCTGGGACTCTATCCAGCTTTTTTTGACTTCCAAAAATCATTTTTGTTGATTCTCTTTTTTGGTTAAAACTATTCACGTTTTGGTTAAATTGGCTATTGTCTTCAGTTGTCACAAAAATGCTATTTGGGGGCTTTAGGTTTGGAACAATAGAAAAGTCAAAGTGTTAGTATTCCAAAGTATAAGAAAAAAAGGCACCTTTGTGACATTTCTAGATCAGACAGGCATAGGATAGATTTCATAGGCAGATTTAAATAAAATGTATTTGTAATTTTTACTATATTATTTATACTCATACTTCCTGTATTAATATATTACATAATAGTTACTATAGTAATTATACATAGTTATAGTAATATTATAACTTAATATTGTACTTTGTAATAACTTAAATTTAATTGTTAACATACTGAGAATTAATTTACTGGCAGCTAAACTTAATGAGAGCAGAAAACATCAAAGGGTTGTTTTACAACTTTACTTCTGAAAGACATGAAGAGAGATTTATAAAATTGTTGTTGCTGTCCCAGTTATGGCAGGTAAAGAAACAAAAAGTAGTACAGACTCCCTTAAAAAAAAAGACTGTCAGAAATGAAAGGTGTTTTGTATATTATGTTTTTCCTTTTTCATTAATTACTTGACAGGAAATTTCCTAGCATGTTCTTTCATTCAATCATATTATTTGAAGTGCAGTACAACAGCTTAGCTCTGCAAATGTAATCAGCAATGTGAACCTTAATGAGGAAGTGAAATTATTGTCATACACGTTCTGAATAGAATTTCTTTCTTCATCTTTCCATGGACAGAAGGACACTGTGCTTATATCATTCAACTAAAGTTAACGTTGACATCATCATAGGAGCTAGCCCCTTTCCTGTCCTATCTCTTGTCTCTCAAAGTGCACTCTTGAAAGTTGGATCTGCTGACATTACATACACGTTCCTAGAAGACTCTGCCTAATTGATACCAGTATAGCTTTGTCCCCCCCGAAGTCTGTCTGGCTCACATGAGGAGAAGCCTGTAGTACCTGTAAAGATAGGCTTTGAACATGTACCACTGGGAAAGAATGGTTTACACTGAGTTCGATGGCCACCTGGGATACCCATGTTAGACCTAGGGCTAGTCTGTGAGTTGGCATTAGGCTAAGTGTTTAAGGCAGCTGGAAATGGTGAGGAAGGTTTACTGGTGGAAACTACAGAAACAAAGAGCTGACTGACTGCTTCAGAAAGTATTTTATTTAGGTTTGGTAACAACTAAAGTGCTTAATCTGCAGTTATGGAGTTGGGTAAATTAGGGTTGTGGATAAGGAGATGGTTGAAGAAACTCAGGCCCAGAGATGATATTTTGCTGCTGGATATGGTCAGGTAGAGTGGGATCCTAAGCACCTGGGAACCAATACCCTATGCTTGTTTCTTGAACATGTCGAAATACCTGCAGTGTATATAAAAAGCTGAGTTCAGGGACAATATTTGAGGAAGTAGGGCTGGGAGAGCAAAGTTTGGATCCTGTAACATCTGGGAAGATAAAAGAAAAACTAGGATCTCTGAAAGCAAATGGCTCTCACTGCTTTCTCAAACTCTAGTTTCAGTCCCAAAACCCAAGGTAGCTTTAGCACCATATGGTACCTCAATCAGCTGCAGAAAACAAAGTCTAGAAAGGGGGCTTGCTGTTTCATCATGAAATGTCTGTGGTAGTGCAGCAAGGGAGAACTTCTATGGGCAGTAAAGATTATGCTGAATTCAAGGTCTGTTGAGGAAGGGTTAGGGTGGGGTTCTGGCTTAGAAATAGGCTGCAAGGAAGCAGAGCTTGTAAAACAATATTAACTGTCAGAAACTGTAGTGTTTGCAGAGATACAAATGAGAGCCAATGTTCTCTGCCATATTTCAGGTACTGTGGAGATAGCTGTAGCAGGCATAAGGGTAGGGTTTTGGAGGACCTATTAATCTGGTGGATTTTGTTGAAATGATAGCTGGTCATTCCTTTTTAATTGCGTGCACCTAATGTGACTCTGTTTTTGTTTGAGCTTTCAATGTCCTTGGATCTGCAAGAGTTTCTGCAGGGTCAGATAACAAGTGAGAGAACTATGACTGATGTTTAAATGCAGATGAAACCAAACTGCTTCATACACGGAGGTCAACCGTACTGCCTTAGTTACTTCTCAAGTATTGAGTTGCCTTACCTTATACAGCTGGACTGAGTTGTCTTGATATCCATAACCCACTACTGCTGTGGATTTTCAAAGTGCATTTTTTTTCCAGGACATTTTAATCTCTAGCTCTTTCTTCCTGTGATGTTTGTTTTCTATCAGCCTTGCCATTTCTTGGACCACCCAATTTCACCAACACAAAGAGCCTCCATATATTTGTGGGATATGGGTAGTAGGAATATTTTTTCACTTGTGGAAGAAGCTATGCAGGTGGCAGACTAATCCTGTGTGGGAGGGAAGGAAGAGGTTGTCAGTTTATAGGAGCTGACATAATACCTTCATCACGAGGGTAGTTTCCTAATTTGTGCAAGTCATGACTGATGATGAGCTTTATCATTGCAGTCTTTGAAGCCAAGATTCTTGGAGGAACATCTAATAGATACTTTTACTTCCACATTGGACAAACAGCATTTCTGATGTTGAAGTGGGGCTCCAGGGAATTTTTCAGTCATTTTGAGGATTTTTGGGAATGATGTGAAATAATTTGAATAAAGATGAGAACCAGCCAGGCAAGATATACTATGGTAGAATCTACCTCTAATTCCAAATCCATTCTCGCCGTATGTAATTTGTTTCTTTGAAAAATAAGGGTAGTGGTTAATTTTATGAGGTGCATGAGTAAGGTACCAAATATATTTGCAAAATACTTTTTTTTCAGTTCGTAAGATAAAGCACAAATTAATTGCTGCACAGATTAAAGAGCAGCTGCCTCCTATCAATGGATTTCTTTCTGTTGAAGAGTTTGTACCACCTTTGCCTGAAGTCAGGTTCAGTCTTTGCTGACCTTAACAAGGAATAGGTTGAGCTGCAACATCTCTTCTTTCTGCATACCAGAAAATGCTGATCCAATATAAAACTGACTTGATATGACTATGTAAAAATTATTTTCTTACCATGTTCCTGTTAAAAGAATTGATGCTTGAAATCTTCAGAAAGCACAAGCGTCTTGCTTCAAACTGCAATTTTAGTCCTACCAAGTGAATGCTCCAACAAACGGGTTTATTACTCTGATTATACCCTCTCTCCATGAGGCTTAGCTATAATTAGGGGAAATGAGGGAATCTTTCTGCTGTGGAAGCATAATAATAACTTCTCTTAGTATTTTTAGATCTGTTTTGAAAATGTAGGTATGAACGATACTTCGCTTTTAAATCTCACATTAATGCTGTCTTTATATGCTGGGAAACTCCTGGTTGACAGAAGCAGCCAAAATCTTTTTAGTGGGGTAGGGCAATTTGAATGTTCCTATGCAGAGAAAGCTGGAGGCTTCCAAATTTATTTTTTTAGCAGTAGCAAGAGGAGGGTCAGCAGAAGAGGAAAAAGGGAAGGAAGGCTGGGAGTAGAGAAGTGGGCTGAAATAAAAAGGAAGCTGAGAGACAGAAAGGGCGTTGCAAGGAGGACATGAGAATGAGATAAAGAATGAATAGTAGAGACAATTTTCGATTAAGACAACGTTACTCTTTCTTTTTTCTCTCTTACTTTTCTCTCCTTTCATGCAGTCTACCCTGTGCCTTGAGATCCCCCTGCTGCTACCAGCACCCACAAACCTGTCTAGTCCCTGCAGCTGCCCGGTGTCACCATCCGTGTAGCAGTGACCACCCTTGATTTGTCCTGTTCTCTGCACCTCTTTTAAGGGTTGTCTTAGAGGACTGACATTCTTGGTGAGCACCAAACTGAGTGAACATATAGATTGTGATATATAGGAGGTCAGATGATGTGGCGTAATGATTTCAATGGCCCTAATGAGAACAAACATCACAAGTTGTCAGGGATCAAAATGATTGAATGTTAGATTCAAGTCCTGGATCCCCTCCCTTATGGAGAAGGGCACAGGATGATGTAAATGTGAATCATCTTCTTTCTGTGAGATTAGTAAGTAAAAAGTTGATGACCTTTTATTGTGTAGGGCAAGAGAAAACAAGCAGAGGAAAGAAACATGCTAGCTTTGGAGGAAACAGGATAGTCAGCTCCAACTCGGGTTTCAGATTTGGATTACAGATGAGTTTCTGATAAAGCTAGTCTTACACGTTGCTGGTCATATTCAAACCAACTCTAATTCAGAGAAACCCAGAACATAAATCTCTTTCTGTACAGAAACTTTCGGTCCCTTATTTAACATAGTCTCTTTGAATTACACCTGTCTCTTTCCTAAGCAGACACAGAGATATCACAACTGTGTCCAGGCGAGTGCAATGACAGCAGAGCTGGAAGAAACTCCACAAAAGGTGAAGCAGGTGTGTTTTGAGAATATATCGTCAGAGCTGTGTTCACCCAAACAGTGAATGCATGGTTACCTATACACCTCAGCGGGGCCGCTTGATACATGCTATATGTAAAATACTTCTTTTCTTTGTTGCTAAGGATCTGAATCTCTACACTCAAGTCATTCTTTGACTGTTTAGAAAGCTAGTAAGAAACTGAAGAAAGGTGAGTTTCTTTCAGTCTATTAGACACCAAATATGTGCCTTTTGGAAGAATAGAAAGATGCAAACTTTACTGTATGCTGCTTGAAACCTGACCTGTTCATGTCTTCAGCAGACCTCAGCAGAGGTCTGCGTAACTTATGCCTGACCATGTCCTTGCTAGGAAGGTGGACATCTAACTATGGATGTCTGTGACGTGTTTTCCAGAAAGAGTTGGAAATTATTCAATTTACTGTGTCAAAACTTGTACCACTAGTAATAGGTGAACACTTCCTTCACAGAGGACAGTATTTTCTGAGCTAAACAGATTTTTTTTGAATTCTCCACTTCTAAGGAATCCATGAACAGTGAGGGGTGTGTGTATCTTGGAAACGATACTCCTTGCCGTTGCCTGCAAGGAGAGGTCAGGGCTATCTTTGGAAATTACTCAAGGGCTCAGCCTCCAAAGTCCTTCTGAGGGTGAAATGAGCGAATTAGTTTGCCTGTTCTTGTAGAAGGGCCACAGCTAGACCTCACAAACAATTTCAAGTGCTCCTTGAGACTTCTGAAATTTAGTTAATCATTAGATATGCCACACAAATGACCTTTAAGCTCTTTGGCCAATGCTCTGTTTTGGCTGGCATCACATAGTAAAATTCTCATTGACTTTGACGGGAGCTCATTTTTCAGCTTCACCTCTCTGTTGAATACACAACAACTGTTTAACAGAAAAAAACTGGATAAGACAAATGTTGGGACTTTTTTGTTGGTTGGTTGGTTTTTGGAGGTTTTTTTTTAAGCATTAGGGAGCTTCTGAGCTGCATTGTGGATCATTTGAGCAGTTTAGTTTTCTGGTCCATCTCTCGGTACCTCCTTTGGCCTCATGTTTCCATCCTGGAAGCCAACTGGGAGCAATGTGCAAGATGACAGGCACTGGTTCAGGGTATTTTAAGCCCCTTCCAACATGGGCAATGGAAACTACAGCAATGAACAGTGATCTGACTGTTTTAAGTGCTCTTCTCTGTTCCCACATAGGAACAAGCACATTTGTTCAAGCCAAGTATGGATTAAGTTTTCCCAGTGTCACGTATCCCTAAGGTAATGAGGAAGCACTTCTGCAGTTGGGTGCTAGTTTTACCTTGGCCTCTTGGTGGACATGGTGCTTGTTGCCTTTCAGCTAGGACTCACAGGCTGACCCTTTCTGCATTTGGACTGAACAGTAATGGACCAAACAGCATTGGGACCTCACCCTGGCCTTCAGCTTGTGCCAAATGTGCAGTGAAAGCTGGGTGGGTTGAAACGTAAGAGCTACTTCTCCTTCTGGAGGAAAAAAGCCTGAGTTCAGTGACACGGTAGATCATTCTGGTTTTCATGAACATGCTAAAGTAACTCACATGAGCTCAATTTAGAGGTGTATTAGGCTAGTGATAAAAGACAACACAATACTATTGATTCATACTATGGCTACATTTGATGTTATGTCATACAGATCGGTTCCTGTCTTTTTAATGTTTTTATTCTTGGCTTTGAGAGAAGTATAACAGATGTTCTGAACGACCTACAGCCATAAAAGATTTCTGCTTTGGGAGCTGCTCAAAACGCTATTCAAATTGTGTGTTTTTATGAAATGAAGGGTAAGAGGTGTTTTGCTAATAGGTTAATTTGAAAGGAAAGCCCAGGTGTAGTGAAGGCAGCAAGCTTTTCCCCCTCTTGTTTCTTGAGTAACAATTTACTTCAAAATAATTGTCTGTACAGAGAACAGTTTATTAGAAAATCATCCTGGATGGTAAACTGTTAATTAGTTTTGCTGTAATGATTTCCTAGTGGTAACTGTGTTACTACTATTGCTATCACTACTTTATTAGCAGTGGTTTCCTGAAGACATTGTTTTCATTGCTTAATCTTAGTTAAAATATTATTCATGTGTATTTGCTTACAGTAACATCTCCTCTACCCTTAAATAAGGTCACCTCATGGACATAAGGACTCTGCAGATTGCATTGGTGCCATCAGAACGGGCAAGAGTGAGTCTCGAGAAAAACTAAAAGCATAAGTACTGATAGCACACATTTCTTCTTAATTTATTAGCATGTCCCATTTTGTCCTACTTAGCGATATCAAAAGCTTTGGGCATTGATAGTATTCCATTTAAGAGTCTCACAGTTGCAGATGACGCAGCTGATGTCTTTGAGTTACAGGTAACATTCTAGACATGATCACAAAAGCATGCTTCATCAGAGTTTTACTTCCCTATTCTGTTTCTTAAGGAAATTCCAGGGCTGCTGACATGCAGGATATGTACAAGACCTATAGTTTTGTATCCAGGCTCATAGTCTCAGATGTGTTTTAATAGCATCCTTTCTTCAATTTGTTTTCCTCTTGACAAAACAATGATGTAATAGGCCACTTTTTCTCAGAAATGTATAGTGCTGGTCTATAATGTTATCTGATTAACAGAGTCACCTACAATGTTATTTAATTTTATTTGGTGATGCAAAATCTTGTGTTAATTTTATTGTGGTCCTTGCAGACCAATTTTGGAAGCTCATTTTCTTTAGGTTGGCTCCCTGGTGATAGTGTCATTGCAAGAGCAATGAGTGTATTCAAGGCTAATACATGATTTCTAAGTAGGGAAAGGTTTATGCTATTAATGGTTTCAGGCAAGCCAATAACAACACTAAGTCTCAGTGGATCAGCTGTTCTGTAAATACAGGAAAAGCTAAACTTTACTGCATTTTCCTATAAAGGCAATGTTTACCAGCAAATTCGATGCCTTTATTTAAACTATAAAGTGTATGAATTGTAAATGAACATAATATTTTTTGAGCAAGTCCTGCATGAAACAGTGACCTATCTTGTGACTTAACATTTTAACTTAATAAATACCATATATGTTCCTATTTCTATGATGAAGCTTTTCCTAGAGTACAGCAAGTGCTTGGGGAGGTTGTAGCCAGCTCGAAATATGAACTCCAACTGTGTATTTCAAAGCTGCTTTTTCAGAATTGTTTTTCTTTTATTATACAGCTTATTAACCCATAGTGTCCAACTCATTAGAACAGTTGCTTTGTTTTCAAACTTTCTCCTATTCATCTGAAGGTATGTCTCTCCACTGTATACAGTAGAGATGACCAGTTTCAAGTTTGAAGTACTCTTTTGAGTGGTTATACCTCCTCTCAAAGAAAACTAAGGAGTGTGAAAGAGGAGTCAGGGAATTATTTTAAGAGAATAATTGATTTCATTGGTATCAGCTTGCAGGGGGCGGGGTGTGTGTGTGTGTCTGAGAATTGTCAGGTGTTCATTGCAACGTGCTGAAAATCCATGGCGCCACTATTGAGAAAGTTGAGAGTAAGAATAAAGTTTTTTTTCTTTAGTGGTACTTATTGATATGACTAGAAAGTTATGCATGTGCTCTCCTGATGTCCCAACCAGTTCCACTATGGCAGAAGTAGACATCTCATGGTGCTCTGTGTCAGCAGGGGCAACCAAAATGTTAGTGTTATTCTGTGAGAAACAGCAAAATAAACAGGGTCAAATCACAGAAAATACTTGCAGATTGGTCAACCTTGTATAAGAAACATTTTGGGACAGCTGAAAGTCAGTACTGAATTAAATTCCATTTGAGAAGTGAACACTATGAAGTCAGAGAAATTTGTGTGCGTTTTCTTCATCTGTAGTCTTCAAAGATTCATCATGCTCACAGCTAGCTCTTTCTTCAATCACTTACTAAATGTTACCAAGTCTGAGCTGAGACAGCAATTTGGCAAGTAAGTCTTGCGATTCAGAAAATGAGATTATTTTGGTTTCAATTTTCATTGTACAAAACTCAGCACCCTTTGTTTTTGAGATTAAGTAGTTCTGATAATGAAGAAAAATAAAGAAGTTTCCCTGGCATATGTTTATCTCTGACAGATTCTCCATATCACTCGCATATTGTAATATGTATGTTTATTTTCTTCACCAAATATAACTCAGCCAATACTTCTTGGGAAAATCAGTCTTCCACTAAGAAGACTTTTGTCTACTTACGGGAAGAATTTAGGTTTCAAAGATCATGTTTTCCACAATCAAACAAGGTAAAAAGCCCTTGATCTGTCCAGATGTTTCCTCTAGGGACATGCCCTTTCTTTGGGATCTCAACACATTTGGTGAGTCATTGTGTTCACTCTTTCGGTGTTCATGCCTCTGTTAAACTGTTAAAGGTTTCCTTCTTGGTGAGAGCTGAGTGACTGGAATGTACAGAGGAGAGTTATCTTTTGTGGTCAGGATAAGCGCTTATTCTCATAAGGTTATTACTGAGATATTTCCTCATGTGAAATATTAGCAATATAGCATTTCTTTAGTTGGGGTATTTACTACCTCAGCTTCTGACAGCTACTTTCAGGAGCTCAAGCTATTTCACACATGTCAGATTTTATGTCTAGCACTCAGCTTTTAGGTCTTTCTCTATTCCTCTTCTCCCAGCTTCTACAGCTAAAATGCGTATAATCCTTACAAGTTTTATCCAAGAAGATAATACTGTGTTGGGTTCACCTCTCCCCCCCCCCCCCCACCCCCCTTTTCA
>VWZZ01002295.1:2135210-2182535 GCA_013399095.1 Psophia crepitans
ATCTGCTTTAACTGCCCTTCTACCCTTCCCTTCAGAGCACTTTCCCAGAGAAACAGGATTTCTCCATTCCTTACATGGTCCCTACAGGTATCTTCCTTCCATTGGGTAGCTCCAAATGGTCAAAGAATTTCTGCCCATGTCTATATCCTACCTGAGTTGGCCAGGCCCAGAGCAGCCAAAAAGTTTGGGTGACCTTGAAAGGGATGCTTCATTTCCATATTGCTCTTCTAGGTAGTTTGCACTAAGTCCATTATTCATGTTGCAAAACATGTATCTGTATGGCAGGTAATGCTGGGGCATTTCTAGGAAATTTGTAGAAATGATCCTGAACTCTCTGTTTGGATGTTAGTCACATAACAACGCTTTAATAGCAGATGAGATACATGGGGGCCAACAAGACCACCTGATATAATTATACAAAATCTTTTTGGGAAAATTGAATTGACCTAGAGCTAGCCACAAGTTATATAACATGAGCATAACTGTCACCTTGAGCTAGGCTTTGGTAGTTCTTGTATCTGTGTATGACTGTCAGCAGCATACACTGTGAACCAGTGCCTGGGGGGAAAAAAAAAAAAGAGAGTTCATTATGGGATAATTTTGAGGGGTGGACTGTACACCTACCATCTCAAAATAACACTTTGATACTGCAGAAAATGCCAGTGTTGCTGTTTCAGGAAGGGAATCTTTGATATATAATGGCAGTGAAAACATGGCACCAGGACAGTACCACTCTCCCACTGAGCTTTAATAGATGGTAATCCCTTCTAAATGCAAAGCAATCCTCCCATGTACTTCCCCGTGCTCTATGATATGGAGGGAGCCATAAGGCTGGAAGCCTTACGTAGAGTCTGTCTGCAAATACAAACTGAGGAGTAACATGATTCTAACGTTGGTAAGAGTTATGCTATGAATGTGGAAAGGGGGTATTTTGGCAGCCAGTAAGCACTGGCAAAGAGGGAGGGAACTCAGTTCAAGGGTTCCAGTGTGCATCCATCTAACTGGGCTCCTGAGAACAGTGAGAGCAAAAAGCAGACATGGATGGGTGGAAGTAGGATCAGCTGGTTCATTTTACTCTTTAGAGGAATAGAATAGAATAGAGTCATTAAGGCTGGCTGCTTCATTGCACTGCATAGATATATTTTTGGTTTCAGTAATGGCAGGGGTGTTCAGTGGTGAGAAGATATTGATTTTTGGGTATAAAAAGAAAAATTAGCATGGCTGCAAGTGGGGATTGGACTAGCTGAAGCACACTGTGACTCTTTTCTCACGGCAAACACTTCCATCAGATTATTTACTTTGTGGTGGATCACATGTTTAATTCTCAGGGTGTTTGCTTTTAAACATGTGAAGTGATAACAGAATCAAACAGGGATGAAATATATTAAGAACAAGATTGTTTCGCAAAAGAATCTGACTTAAAATAATGATTTTTTTGAATGTTGAAATTAATTCAGCAATTTTCTTTTTTTAAAATTTTATTTTATTTGAAGGGTTTCCTTTTGCTATGAATCTGTAGTGGATAAAACAATTTGGCTGAAAATAGTGGTAAGATTAGCTGTAGTATGCTTCAGTTACTAATTTTTATTCAAGAAACTTGTACATCAATACTGTAACATTTCCTCATGTGTCAGGTCCTCCCTCCTACATCAGGATCAACAGAGAAGAGATAATTTATTTAAATTAAACGCAAGAGCTCTGCGCCTTAAGCCAACCTGCCTGCCCTAACACATGGGAAAGAATGTGGGAGCATTCCTCTTGATTTGTAAAGGATTCCCATTTCTTGACGCTGAATAGGTGAATGGAAATTTTGCTAATGAGAATAGTTACCCACCCACGCTTCCCTCCAGCAGTGCCATGAAAGCCACCGGAAGACCTGCCTGTATTAGGCTTGTTTCTAGTAGCTGACGTCAGGTGATTGAAACTGAAGCAGGCCTGTGGACTTTCACTAAGTGAAATATAATTGTTTTGCACTCCTACGTGTGCTTTTGTCAGCAGAGCCATTCATATTTTCCACTGCACCAGTGATGTGCTCCAGAACTCATCCTTGCCCCCGAGGCACTTTGCGTAGCTCCGTGCAGCACGGTTATTTGGCAGGCAGATTCTCCTTGCTCTTTCTGAAAAATTGCACAGCTTTTCAGATAGCTTACTGATGCCAAATCCTGCCTTCCTTGCTCTATATTAGTCCCCAAAATGTTTCTTTCTTCACTAAATAGTACCATAAGTATGTGTGGAAACTGTAGTTCTAATACTGTTTGGAAGGTTTTTATAGGCGATTCCGTAAGCCTGGAGATATTACAGGACAAGAAACTCCTCAAATTAATTGGCTGCTACTTAACCGTTTCAGTTCATGTGATATATGCTGGCAGCACTTCTTTTAGGAGTGTCTACCTGAATAAAACATAAAAAGTATGTGGTAAACAGAGTGCTGATGCTGCAGTCATTGACTTTGGTTTCATCTAGTGTGAGAGGACCCAGGCTGTACCACATGTGGCATGCATGGTAAAGCCAACTGACATGACAAATTGCAACAGCATTCTTCAAAAAAGGCTTTCCTGGTGGGTAGCTACTGGAATAATAATATGAAACAGAGATTTTCAGGACTCAGCTGGACAAGGCCCTGAGCAATTTGATCTGACTTTGAAGCTGGCCCTGCACTGAGCAGAGGGTTGGAGAAGATGACTTCCAGAGGTCCTCTCCTGCTTTGGTGATTCTAACCATATGTTAACTCATCTTCTAACTGATTAACTTCTTCAATGATTTCATGAGATTTAATGAATGAAAATGGAAATATTCCATCGTCATAATAGTAGGAAGCTTCATATGGATGTCTGGATGAAGAAAACCCCTGTCATCAGCATATTGAACTGTAATAAGCGAAGCACTTTTTATAGGTAGTTGAAAGACATTCTATTCAGCCCATTAAAATCACTTTTCAGAATAGGCATAATTAGACAATAATTTTATTGATTAAGAAAGGCANATTTGAATTAAAAACAAGTTTGGAAAATACGGTTTTATTATTTTTTTTTCTTATCAGGAATATGCAAACAAGATAAAGTAGGCTTTTCTCTTTCCCTGGAAATGACAGGATGTCCTCCAATTGTTAAACTCACTTCTAGACTACAGTTTAGAAACATTTTTCACATTGTTCTAACAATTTTCATACACTTTTGATGATGCTTTCTATTATTTCCTTTCGAACACTAGCTATTTACTGCTTATCTATAAAGTCTCTGACTTCCCAGTAGATCTTGTATTGCTGCAGTAAACTGATCATACAGTTACGTTTAATTCTATAACAATTTTTTTCCTGGTATCCCCTTATATACTGCTCACTTCAGTGAATTCATCTGCAAAATTCTTCTGAGCTGGGCTGAATACACACTTGTACCCACTGCTCAGATCCTATTTTTGTATTTTTTTTCTACATTGGTGAGAAGAAAACCAGGAAAGAAGAACTGAAGACCAAAATTCATAAACATTTTAAATTCAAGTCATAATAAACTGTGAAACTATTTCTAAGCAGATCAGTCTATTTCCCTTCTAAAACTTTGTGTAACCGGCCTTGCGAGCATGGAGGAAGGAGTAGATTTCAGATGTTTTTTATTTTACTGAGGCTTTTGATGCTGTTCAGATCAACAAATCAGGGAAACATGATGTAGATTAATCTACTATAGGAAGGGTAAAATGGAAGAATGAGGTGCTTCATGAGCATGTCTTTTGTCCAATGATATTTTCGGTAAACTGGAGGGCAGTAGAATTCAAAATTATCTCGACAAATTGAAGAAATGGTCTGATAAAAATGAGATGTGATTTTTAAAATGAATTAAGCAATCTGTCACAGGTTTTGGTGGGGAACAAGTAGTTAAGTGGTATAAAAAGGACTGAGTGGGTGAAAACATGAAAATGCATCAACAGTGCTTCTAGTCTGCAAATGACAAATCCTGGGTATTTAAGCAAAGAGCTTAGCTTGCAGGACAGATCAAGGTTTTTCCACTTGACATTAGCAAAACGTTAGTTGCAGCACTATGACTAGTATGGCTTTAGAAGGATGTAGGCTCATTGGAGATAATTCAGAGAAGAGGGAGAGCAATAAGGAGTCTTTTAGGATACATGATCTGTGAGGAAATGGGGAAAAAATTGGCACTCTGGAGTTGCTTAATCAAGAAGGAAGACTAAGGGGAGACGTACCGCTCTTCAGATGCATAAAGGGCTGCTTCAAAGATAGAAGCAATAGCTTTTTTTATATATACCTTTTATGTACTGTTTGTAGGATAGAAATAAGGAGTTCCAACTGTAGTAAAGGAAGGTTTGGTTAGACATTAGGGAAATGTAATGTATTAGCAAAATGTGTGAGGGTAAGGATCGTGAAAGGCTGGAATATGATTCTCAGGAGGGTTTTCAGTCATCATCACAAGAAAGAGCAGTTCAGAGATATCCCTTAGTATCTGTGTAGATTTGTGATTCTGCCCTAAACCAGGGACTGTTAAATGTATGTTAACAGGGTTCTCCTCTTGCTCAATTCTGTACAGTCCTGGGGAAAACCAGAAGCTGATGGCTAGCTGGGGCCAGCGGCACAGATCTGTTGCATGTTGTGTGCAGCACTTTTCTGCCCTGTCAGCAGCTCACCGGTTGTGTCCGTTCTTAACCTGTGCTTGAACTTCCACTCCCTACCGTGTCCACGTTTACCCTTCTCTTTCTGCCCTCTGGGCACTTTCAGTTCAATTCCTGGTGAACTTCTCATTCTATGCCTTTATGTAAAAGGAAAACACATGTAAACTAGAAATAGAATTACTAGTAAACCAGGAAAGTTAGTAGTTCCATTTCAGATAAGGAAACCCTGAGTGGGCTGGAGGTGAGCCCAGCCATGTTACATGAGAGCTGATGTGATCTGGGCAAACAGATTTCATATGATGTGGAAAGACTGAAACAACGGTCTCTGTGAATTTAAGTTACTTTCTCTGCTGGCTGGATTTGCAGGTTTGTTGTGCCATTTCTCTGAATTTAAAATCTCTTATTCAGTTGCTAGAAATGCACCGCTGGCTCATGATATATAACAGTCTTCCTTCTGTTACATAATGTGTATCTAGATATGAACAAGGATATAGATGGGCAACAAGTCCTAAGATCTTGGGAAATTCCCTGTTCTATTTTGTGACTGTTTCTGAAACCTCATTTTATTACCAATGTAGTAAAGAAATGGGAATCTTTCGACTGCTTTTTTTAAGTGACCTTTTTTGTTTTTTTTCTCAAAACCATTTGTCATTTCCCAGCAGTGTCAAGTATAGTCTGTCTGACCTTCCTCTTATTTAAATGCTGTAAACTGTCTCTGCTGAAAGCTGGAAATCTCTTCAGATTTCTTTTGAGAAAATTATTAGGGGTTCTACACTCTGTTAAAAAGGACTGTGTAGTTGACTATTTACTGTCATAGTTGCTGTGTGACATGAAGCTTTTGCAGCTTGCACTGAGACCAAGCTTCAACAGTTCTCTGCAGACCACACACAAAAAGCAATTGTACTTCAGCAAGAATATATACATAGAATAAACACATATCTGTGCAAACATGTGTGACATACTATTAACTACAGACATCAAGAGCCTGGTCAGAAATGACATCCAAAATGTTTGCACACAGTTTTACACAGGATACAATATCTCTTGCCAAACTATGCAATGCTGCAAAATGGACAGCTTTGCTTTTGGTATAAACCTTAAACAGTAAAAGTCCTGAGCCAGTGGTCCATAAAAATCATTGCACAAAATCTGCTCTGAACACTTTAATGTCACTCATTCCTCAAGATTAGGAGGATAAAACTGAGAATAGCTAAAGACAGTGAATGAAGACCCATAATAGCAAAGAAAAGAGATAAGTTTACATTAGGGATTAAGAATGAGTTTGTTTGCAATGCTAAAACTATTCTCATGATACCTTCTTTCAGGTGGTCTCTTGCCCTTGTGCGTCAGACCAAATATCTGCAGAAGGTGACCCTTGAATCTGTAATAAGCGTGTTGCTTTTCTAATGAAAAATGTCCCATATTTGGGTCACTGACAAGTAGTTCAGCACTGACTTCTTAAAATAGAAGACCAAAATTTTCTGGAGGTCTCCTGTGGTCAAGAATGCTTGGTCCTTTCTGACTCACAAAGGCAAAGGGACTGTGAGACAGTTCCCCACACTTGATTTGAACTCTGAAGAGTCAAGAGTCAGACCGGGTGACAGGATGGAAAAAGGCATAAGAGTGAGAAGAAGAGACTTTAAAGCTGTGTTTGGTGAGAAGAGGGGAAAATGTGCCTGCCTTTTTCTTTTTTTTTTTTTAACCTCTTCTGTCTCTGAAACGTGACTCAGTGCATCCTGAAAGAGTCTGCATCTTTTCCATTGCTCTGTGAAAAGTATGGTGTGGAGTTTGTGTCATGAAATACACTCAGATTGTGGTACAGCATGTTTTTAAAGATTGTGAGGAACAGTTACCACAAACTAACAATCATCCTGAACCACTTCGTTGCATCTGGTCTCAGTCATGGACAATATACTTTCATCATATTTAAAAACCAAACCATCTAGATATCGGAACAAGAATTTTCTGATTCCCTCTGTAATTTCTATAAAACCTAGAGATTTCTGTCTATCTTGGATGTGATTAACAAGTGCTCTTTTACCTGCATTTTACCTTCAGTCTGACCTATGCTCAGTGTCTGTATAAGGTGATCCAAGGTTTAAGGTTTATCCAACAGTGGAGCTTTTTTCATCTGTCTGTTTAGGGAATTGATGAGCTGGGACATGGCCTTGTCACTACAACTACCTGCTTTCTCTAGTGCATTCTCCAGCCTACCCAAAGGGTAAGTGGTGCACCTTTGTTAGCCTTGTGGATAACTGGTGGCATCTGATATGCCAGAAAGCTCCCTGGCGTGCAGTTCAGTGCTGGTGTGCATGCTTGAACAGCAAGGACTGCAGAGCCCTGCCCACATACAGATGGGCCAGACTGGTAAGTTCCGAACTTCTAAGTACTTGATTTAGCAATCCAAATATTTCTTTTAGATCCATGTGTCACATTCTAAGTCATCTTTTTTTGCTTTGATAAGAATGGTTTATACATTATCTGTTCTCATTGCTTTTCCTTTTTGTTCCCCCATCACATAATTTTGTTATCTCATTCTTCTATTTTTTTTGTAAAATAATAAGGTTGGTATGTCTCAAAAAGCTCAACTGAGACACACAGAGGACTTAGGCACCTAAACCTTCACTGAAATTATTTAGATGTTTGGTAGCTAAATAATTTGGTGTTTATTTAAATATCCCTGTGGACTTGGCACTTGAATGCCAAAGGGAAGCATAATAGGTGGAATACATTTTCACTTTCTCTGCTCCCTACCTAGATCCTCTCATTGCCCCAAAATTATATAAAACATTAATTCTGGAGCAACTACCACAAGTCACCGTTCTCTACGTTGCAAAATGGGACTGTGTCAGAAGATGGATGAAGATGCTGTGGTAATGCTCCAGTAACAACCTCAGAAGATATACTGACCAATTAATTAATTAAATACCATGGGTTCAGTCATCCATCTGCTTTGTTGTGTTTTATCAGAGAAACAAAACAATGCAAACACCTTTCCAAACCTGGCTGAGGCAGAAGAACAAGAGAGGACATTGACCAGGAACTTCTTGTTTGTGAGGCTCCATGGCTTTGAGAGGTACGTGTGAAGGGCAGAAGTGTCACAGTAGAAGGACAGTGGCTGTTCTGATGCCTGTGGCAGCATTCCTGGCAAATGCAGGTGCTCCCTTTTGGAATTCCTGCCTGTTAATGCAGAGTGAATCAGCATAAAATACCCAAGATCTGATCTGCAACTCAGTTCCTGGAGGGATAAACTGAACACTCGCTGAATGATTGATTGGCTTGCCAAAGTTGAGAAAGATGTGGAAGAAGATGTGGTTGGATATGCATACTGTGTGGAAGTCCAGAGATCGGTGAGGATACGCTCTTATGAGCATATATATAACATATATAGCATATATATAGCATATAGCATATATAACATGTGCATGGCAGATATGACAGTTAAAAAGCTTTGAGACAGTTTATGGTGTGATTGTAGTTGGATCTGATTCCCTTTGTCCCAGTAAGTAAAGTCACAGAATCACAGAATGATTTGGGTTGGCAGAGACCTTAAAGATCATCTAGTTCCAACCCCCCTGCTGTGGGCAGGGACACCCTACACTAGACCAGGTTGCTCAAAGTCCCATCCAACCTAGTCTTGAAGATCATATGACAGTGATGACTTTGTGCTGACATGAGGTAGGGGTGTGTTGTATCATAGATGTCCTGGTGTACAGTCTGTTCCCTTGTGGGGATTTTTGGACAGACTTTTTGGTGGTTCAGCCTCTTGTTTCTCAGATCAGTTACTGTCTCAGGAAGTAGCTTTTCTAAGCAATGTCAGAACTAGTAATTATTTGCATCTTGTCATTGTGAAAGTAATGTTCCCCTTCAGCCTCCTACGAAGAATTAGCAAGGAATCAGCATTCCCTTGTAACCTTTGCAACATGGATCTTGGCTTAGCCAAGCCTCTGCACAGAGAAAAATATGTTGCTGGCCATTGGCTTTCTTCACAGTTAGGCTGTAGGCAATACAGAGAGATTGCAGAGCTACAGTGCTGGATTAAATCACAGATGGAGTCTTGCAGAGGCTCAGACACATGGTATGTCTTGCAGTCTCCTGGTGGTCCACCAGATCAGGGATTCTGTCAGAGCTAATAGGTTGGGCCCATGGCGCACAGATGAATACAGGCCTTGTAGAGGTGAAGAGGTGACTGCTCCAGGGGTCGTCTTATCGCTGCATTACATCTCACACAGCCTTCAACATTGTCTTGCCCTATGCTGCTCCCATTCGATGCTTGTGTGCAAGACCTCAGGGCACTTGTCATGTGGTTCTGATTCATGACAGCCACAGAATGATTCCATCCACATCAAGGTCTGAGAAGGGTGGCTTCCAGTCAATTTTCTGTGCCTGGGCTCTGTGGCTGCAGATTAGCCACTAGTGGTCATCCAGCTTTCACTTTCTCTTGAAGTGAGAAAATAAAACCTGTCATTTTCTCCTCATCAGCTCTTCACTTTACACATTTGCTCAAAGTGCTGCAGCTCTCTGCTTGGGCCATCTTTTGACATAGTTGGCAGTTAATAAATGGTTCTGAGCACTGCTGATCCTGTGCAGAGCATGTCCGGGGAAAAACAAATGCTGCCCTTCTGGAACATGAATGGTTTCATTGTAGCTTTAGCACCACTGTGATCCTTGGCCCGGACCTCTTGCAGGAGCAGGATAGACAGTTAAAATGGGACCGAAGGAGCAGGGGAGTCAGATACGACGGAGAAAGAAGATTCCACAACTATCTTTCTGCAGGCTGGCTTAATACAGCACCCATCCATGTCAGGACTTGCCCAAGACAAGAGCAGATGAGTTCAGACCCTATGGACAGAGAAAAGTGTCCCCAGAGGGCTAATGAGGAAGCCTACTGTCCTGGTATATACTGCACCCTTGTCATAAACTACTGCTCAGTAAGCTGGGGCTGTGCCAGTGTTGTGTTGCATCTCCTCGCGAAAAAGGTAGTCCAACTGGCAGTGGAAGCCAACAGCGTGCAACTGGAGGAGTATGCGTGGCAGGGAGGAAGGTTGCGGGGCAGGCGTGGTAAGAGGTATGCCTCTGGGACCTGCTGCAGAGCTGGGGCAGAATTAAAATCTGGGACCAGAGAGTGTTGCGAGGTCAGGCTGGGCGTTGTCACGGAGGGTGAGGCTCTGCTCCAGAGGCTGAGCAGGCAAAGAGGCTCTGCTCCAGAGCAGGCTAGGAGAGGGGAGCAGCAGCGCTCTGAATGAGCTGTTTCCAGCTGTAAAGCTGGAAAATAATGAGAAACATAAATAGGTGGAAAGGACAATCATTTTACTAGCCAGGCAGCAGCTTTTTACCTAGCCTTTCAGTTATCTCCTGGAGATACTGGGGAACTGAGGTTATTCTGTCTCTATCTATGAGGGATTTCTCCCTCTCTCCAAGTTCTCCCACACAAACTCTTTCCACTCCTCCTAGGTAGACAGACTGTCCCCTAAGATTCTCCCATACAGTCCTTGGGGCCTCTTCAGGACCCATGGTCCCACTCAGGATGTGGTTAACCTCCCAGATGCCTTCCCCTGTGTGCAGCTGTCCTTGGCATCCTATGCTGTCCTGACCCACCTTGGGCTCAGGTCTCTGCCTGCCGCCTTGGCACACGCGCTGAGCCACCTGCGTGACACTCCTCTCGCTGAGGCCCCCAGCCACCCAGAGATGTCCTGCCACGGGTCGTTTGGCTCCGCTGAGTTCCCATGCAGGGCTCATGGTGTGGGATGAGATCCAGCAGAAGGATAAGCCTCTGCAGTGCAGAGGGAGAGGTTCTGGCTTGGCGCCGATGTTATGCTGTCACGTGGCATGCTGGATGCAAAACCGGGGCCTGGAGAGGGATTGAGATGAGTAACTCATAAAGTCGCAGTCAAAGAAGAAATCTGAGTTCAAGATCTTGTGTAAATGACTAGAAATGAGGTGAAAATTGAAATGGACAACAGAGGGCATAAACCCTCTGTTCAAAGAAGAGCAGAAGGCGCCATAAGAAAAGAATGGGTTGATGGAAGTACGTGCAGGGTAGCGCCTCGTCACACGGGCAGGACCTGCTCCCATAAATCCTGGTGGCACAGCTGCAAATCAGCAAAACTTTTTTGAGACATTGGGACATTTCCAGAAAGGATCAACAGCGTGTTTGATCTGCCCATGGCATGCCCGATCTGGCACTAGAGCTACAGCTGGCTTTTGCATATAGACGAGCTGGAGCCTGAGGCTGTGGTTTTACTGCAGGAAGTCCTGAATGCCGTATCAGCAAAGATGTTCTTGCTCCAGCTCCAGACTCCAGACAGGCACCTGCGGTGTGTTTCTGGTCTTCAGGAGCACTGGTTCAAGTGTTTGCCCAGCTATCCTGCAAGCCACCTCAGGAAGTTGATGTGCCCTGGAAAAGAAACTCTGGGGAAAACAGTAAAAGGGTAATCTTCAGTTTATTTTTTTTAAAGTCAGATCTGTTCCTTGGTATGGTCTGGCATGGTGGTGGGGCCCAATGTGCCAAGAATAAGTGGCTGGCAGGCCTGAGCAGGGCTCCTTTAAGGCACTATTGCTACCAAAGCCTTGTGTTACAAAACCATAATATGAATTTTTCTACAGATGCTGGAATGAACATGACGTGGTCGTGGATAACCACACTGCTTCTCTGTTTTTACTGAATTATTATAATAACCTTTCTCTTTTACACAGACTTCTTTGCAGGCACAAAAGAGCTGATTACATGTTTTATTAGTTACTGAATGGCAGAGCAGAAAAAGTAGAGGAAGACAGAAGGCTAACAAACAGAAAGTAGTTTTCTACAGAGTGCAATTCAAGATTTCTTATACAATGTATGACTTTTCCATAATGCTGTTGTGTTTAAAACAGAGAACTCTTGAACAATCTTCTCCTTGCATAAAAAACTTGTACTGCCCTGAAAATCTTATGATCTTTATTATGTTCAGGTTCTGAGAAAACTGTGTTTACAGAAGCTGTTTCATAAGTAAACATTTCTAGAAGTAGCTTTACTTCTTACCAATTACTTTTGTTATGTTTTGGTAATCTTTGTCTAAACAGGGTTATGGTAGTGACTAATACAGTTGACTGCTGTCTACTCACTCCCTTTTCCCAACAGCTTCCTACCCACCCTTTCGCCACTTTGAAGTAATTCAGATGGTGGCATAATAATCTTGAAGACAGCAAGTTTCCCCAGGTGTGAAAACACCGCGCCATTAATAACTGATTCTGACTTCCTGTACTGAGGATGTACCCATTTTGCCCAGATAAACAACCAAAGGACTAAATGCTCCTGCAGGCATGACTGCCAGAGCGTTGCACAAGCAGCAGTGTTAATGGCATGCCAGTCTTGCAGCGTCATGGCTTATGTCCACATTCTCCAATGCCTAATCTGAGTGGAATCCTCATAGTGGGTCTTTCTTCATTATAAAATCTCCCTTCTCCTTGTCTGTTTTTTTGGCAACCTGGAGAACATCTTTTCTCCTATTGTCTGATGTGCTTGAAGTTGTTCAGAATGTAAAGCCATTGGGAAAAGGAGGCAATAGCATGAAAGACAGACAAACTGCCGTACACTGGCACAGTGATCACATAAACCTTTCTGTTGAACCTGAGTTTTACTGCCCTGTAATGGGAGGAAAGGGAGGCAGAGTGGAGCAGAGGAAGTGATGCTGGGGAGTTCTCTAGCCCATGCAAATCCTGCCTTGGATAGCTTTCTCCACTGAAGCAGTGATATTTGTGAGCTGGCTACCTGTGGCAATGGCTAAGTAGTCCTTGCCATAAATGTCTGGGGTCGGTCACAGCTGTGGGCTACAGGAGCAGCCGTCGCAGCCGCACAAGTGGCAAAGGTTATTCTGCCCTTCTATTTCTGGGAAGGTCTCCAAGTACTGAGGAATTCTCATCTGCAGGAGAGCAGGAACCCTTGAATCTTTGTTGCTATAATGAGGAGGGAACATTGGTGTTGGAAGTCTAGTGAGTTTTCCCTCTTTCTCTTTTCTGGAAGCTAAAGGTCACTTCATGGAATTGCTCCATCCCCAGAAGCCCTTGCCTTGGGAATGCAGCCACAGGATAGGATAGATCCCTTTCTAAGCAGTGTGAGCATGGCCATATTGAACATCTGTTCACTCTTATCTCTCGATGTTTTCCTTCAAGATTAAAGAGCCTACTGATGGTATTTGGCTGGATTTAATTTGGGTAAAGTGGAAGAGGACAGACTTCATCCTTTTGCATAACTCTAGTCAAACCCTGGGGACAGCTCTGAATCTACAGGGACTCTGCTGGCTTTACATTATAAGTGGTTCCAGTCCTCTGAATTGCTTGTTTTGTGTGTGAGATTAGTAAAACTGAAACAGTGATTAAAAGTTTTCTAATGGTGGTAACTGAAAAGCCAATGGGATACGTAGAAATTATTTCCTATTCAACACTTTTTGAGTAGTTTTTCTTAGTATCTGTTTGCTTCTTTGCCATATGATCTACAGCTCCTTGTCTTATAAATGTGCATTTATATGCACAGCAGATTCATGAAGGTCTCCATGGACCAGGAAGAGCCCACAAAGCACCTGTCAAGACCAGAGACACATTTTCTTTGGAAACATTGAATAGAAATTGAGAAGTTTCACCATTTGGTGTCAGAACAATACCTAAAGACTCATTAATTTTCTGTTGGCAGATAGGCAGCTGTATCACCCTTACATAACATTATGGATGTTATTGTCAGCTATGTTAGATAGCATTAAAGGCATATTTGAAGAAAAATACTTGTAGGTCTTTTTATAATTTGAATGGTATGTCCAGACTGACTTGCTGAGACAATATTTTGGGAAAAAAAAGTATGCAAGATGAAAAATTAAGGAACCTGCCAACTACAGGTACCCTGTTACCTGTGCTAGCATTTAGAATCACAGAATGGTTTGGGTTGGAAGGGATCACAATGATCATCTAGTTCCAACCCCCCTGCCATGGGCAGGGACACCCTACACTAGACCAGGTTGCCCAAAGCCCCATCCAACTTGGCCTTGAACACTGCCAGGGATGGGGCCTCCACAGCTTCTCTGGGCAACCTGTTCCAGTGCCCCACCACCCTCATAGCAAAGAATTTCTTTCTAATGTCCAATCTAAATCCCCCCTCTTTTAGTTTATACCCATTACCCCTTGTACTGTCACTACGCTCCCTCAGAAATAGCCCCTCTCCAGCTTTCCTGTAGGTCCTCTTTAGGTACTGGAAGGCTGCGATTAGGTCTGCCCAGAGCCTTCTCTTCTCCAGGCTGAACAACCCCAACTCCCTCAGCCTGTCCTCATAGGAGAGGTTCTCCAGCCCTCTGATCAACTTTGTGGTCCTCCTCTGGACTCACTCCAGCAGCTCCACTTCTTTCCTGTACTGGGGACCACAGAGCTGGATGCAGTACTCGCAGGTGGGGTCTCACAAGAGTGGAGTAGAGGGGGAGAACCACCTCCCTCGACCTGCTGGCCACACTATTTCTGATGCAGCCCAGGACACGGTTGGCTTTCTGGGCTGCCAGCGCACACTGCCGGCTCATGTTGAGTTTTTCATCAACCAGCACCCCCAAGTCCTTCTCCGCAGGGCTGCAAATAACTTCAGGAAGGTCTAAAGGTAAAGTACTGGGCTGTGCCTCTCAGGTATGCAATACAAAACCTCAGGCTCAGTGAGCCGTAGGCTGCGTAAGCCCCATTTGTGTTCTTCTGGGAGCTGGAGGAGAGTTGGGTGTGATCGGCAGAATTGGGTGTTTATGTAAGTGCTGACTGATTTATGGTTCAGAATAAAACCTGGGCATTACATTGTATTGTCTGCTGTGCAAATGGGCCTCCCTACCCTATAGCTGTGCTGCAAGGAGCCAGCGCTGAGGAAATCCTCACCGATGCAAAATTGGGATATTTTTTTTTTTTTGCCTTTTGGCAAGAAGGGAGATGGAAATTTCTCCTCCACAGGCTTTTGAATGTTTTGGGACAATTAGTAAAATTTAAGGCATTCTACTAAAACAATGATTCTTCAATCAAAAGGGATTTTTTTGCGTATAAGTAGTCAGGGTAGGTTTGATCTATTTCTACTTCCAGGGAACCTACTGGAATTACTCCCATTGAATTCAGTGTGTACAAGATTAGACTCGCCTGGCTGTTTGTTTCAGATGAGACTTCCTGATCAGGTGATTTTATCTGAGATAGAAAACATATTTTCCGATCACATTTCCATTTGAAACTATTAATTTGTTATGGCAAAGTTCCTAAGTAGTCCCTGCTGCTTCCTGACCTTTGACCGAATGTTCTAATAGTTTCCCTATTAACAGTAAGCAGACACAGAACGTCAGATGGCACTAACTTTGCAACAAGGAGTATGTTTGGTTTTTTGTTCTTTGGTTGGTTTAGTTTTTCACCCCTCGGGGACTGTTCTCACTGTATATGAGTTTCATATGAAAGAATAGCACAGAAGATTAATTACTATATTAATCAACAAAGAAAAATCGTGACGTTAATGCACGACCAGCAACTGTTAAGAGAGTTTCTGAAATAGGAAAAAATCTCTCCAAGGTGAAGGCCCAAGTCAGTGACTGTTGGAGCTTTTGTAGGGATCACTGGGTTTGATCTGTTCATCGTGGTGTTACGAACTAGAATGTTCTCAGCAGTGGCTGGACAGAAAATTTACATTTAGGTTCTGATGAGTTAGATAGGTGCCAGCCCACAGGTTTAAGCAATGTGTGCAGGAAGTTTTCTCATGTGTCAGTGTGGATGTACTGAGTTCAGCAGAATGCCTCCCATTTAACCAGCTCGGAATTTGGATTCTTCTGAAATTTGAAAACTTTGTATTGGTTTTGGGCTTACTTCTGCTGTTGATTGCTGGAAAAGTCTTAGTGATTTCACTGTGAGCTCAGTGAATAAGAGTAAAAATTGCATATAAGTAATTACTTTTGTAATAACTAGGTATGTTTTTTTAACTTTTTTTTAAGTGATGCCTACATAGTTTTGTTGTTCCATGTTCTATATGTACAGCTGTAGATCCACTGCCCCGTTGGCAGCCGCAGACCCTCTGGGTCAGCGAGGGGAAAAGCTGTGCTTTGAGGCACACAGCGGCTGGCTGTGATCCTTAGGAAACTGTTAGTACCCCAGTTTCTGGTGGGAGGAGAACTCCAGCCCGAAGTGCATGGAAAGCTATAGGGACTTGGTGGAAATGGCACCTGTGGTGCCGGGTTTTGTTGGCAGCTCCTTGCTGAGTCAGTGAACCAGAGCTGCGTGGGTGCAGCGGTGCCAGGTCAGTGCCTGGCGCCTTCGCGGTGAGCAGCCTGGTGCAGGGCTTGCCATACCAGGGGCTCAGGCAGCATCTCTGGGTGCACCACATCCGGGGGCGGGGAGCTGGCACACCATGCAAGAAGATGGAAGAAGAAGTCTTGCTTAGCATGTGGTGGGAGGAAATAAACCAACTGTTCCCTGATTTTGTGTGGCCTTATGCAAGGTCAGTTTACAAACAAAACAAAACAAAACAGAACTTCCTGTAATGTTTAGATGATGCTCTGCTGCAGTGTGTTAATGTTTGTGTTTGAGCTCAGACTTGGGAGGAAAGGGGTGCAGCCTTTGCACGGTTTTATAGTGGTCAGGAAAAGATCTGCACGTGGCTGCAATAAAACTTTTGCTTAGGATGAGAATTTAGAGTGGAGAAAACAGACAAACAGAGCAAGCAAATGACAAGCAAGCAGCCAGACAAAACCAAACCACTTCCATGTAAACACTCCTGGAAACTGCGGCTGGTACGTCACGTCAAGTTTGGAGGAAGATGCAGCACACCAGACCTTCATGCACTGATTGCCTGTGTGACATCTTCTCTTTCCTTTTCAGCCGCGTGAACTGGAGTATCTGGGGTGGAAGAGCCTGTACCACCAGCACTGTGGAACACAGCAACAATTATAAAATGCTGCTTTGGAGGGGAAGTGAAAATTGGTCAGATGGAAGGACTTAGCTAGCTCTGGTTAGAGTGACCGGATGTTTGGTTTTTAAGTGGCAGAGGAGAAAGATCCTTCTTACATCTTTTTAAGGAAGAGGAAGATGTGCTGCTGGGTCAGATGAGCAGTGGAGGATCTTGAGCTGAGATCCAGATCTTCCCCTGTCATGAAATAATGATGGAAGCAGGGTAAACATGCCTGGTACTGCTGACCAATAGATGAACACTCTGCATTTTGTCGGCAAAATGAGAAAAGACACTACCACAGAGCTTTTTGCCAGGAAGGGGAGTCTACGTACCCTAAAATTGTCATCCCTTTTGCAGTGGTCTGCCCATTTCTACAGCATCTCTGTTAGCTACTGCCACAGTCTTCTTTTGCTGTTTACTCCATTCATTTTCTCGCCATCTCTCTGTCCAGAACGCTCACTCTGTCCCTGTTTCAGCTGACGTCATCAACTTCAGCTGTTCCACAGACATATCCTGTCTTTTTTTTTCATCTCACTTGAGTTAGCCTTGTTGCTCCCACTTAGTGCAGACGTCTTAAGTCTGTTTTACTAAGAAGGCAGGAAACAACATAGTTATGAAAATGTAGAAACAGCCTATTGTTTTTTCTCCAGCAAACTCCCTCTGGACAAGAGTGCTGGGAATAAGCTATTTATGGAGTGTTTTTTGGGACAAGCATTAGTGGCATATGCAATGGTAAATTTGTCAGGCACAGAGAGTTACTGCCTTTCTCTGGGGGGATAGAGCAGAGAGGTATGCTAGGCTGTCACAGGGGAAGAGCAAACATCTAGAAATGTTCCATGAAGGTTCTTGAAACCTAGGGTATCTCCCATGGTGAGGGTGGATGCTATGAGAAGAACCAAGCACTGGAAGCAACGTGTCTGGAAAGGCAGGACTTCTCATGCCTTCTGATAGTTACTATCCTAGAATATACCTGTGACAGAGGGGAGAAAATGAAGAACCTCAAGGAAAATCTGATAATATTCCTCTTCTTTCAGAGGCAGTTTTGCAGGATCAGTGAAAAGTTTCTCTGCAGAACAGGATCCTTGGCAAGGATATACTGCTGCCAGGTGAGAAGCAGATGCCCTCAAGACCAGGCAAAGCATCCAATATTCTTCTTCCTGTTCACTCCAGGTATCTCAGCAAGTTGTGTGAACAAAGCTGGGAACTGTCTTGTCTGTCATCCTGAACAGTGGTGGTTTCCAAGATAGAAGGAGATGGGCACATATGGGGTAGGAGGGGCTGAGGAATTAAGGAGTTTAGGTTCAAGCTGTTTCTGTTGTCAGAACAAATATTTGGCTCAGTCCCTGCATGCTCTGAGTTTACTCCTGAGGAAGAAGGTGGCTGGCAGTAGTTTGCAGCCATTACTCTGGCAGTGGCAGCCTGTTCCTTGCTGGTGTTCTCCCTGAGCATGCACATGCTTCACTGGGTGGCTGCACCATGCCTGAAAACTCCAGTGCTTTCAAGGAGCATCATGTTGACCATGTATGCATTGCACACGCAGTCACACAAGAACACACAGCAGGGCCCCGTGTTCTTGCAGAAACAGGCTGTGCTCTCCCCAGGGCAGCCAATGTAATCGTGGGAGAAAGGAGACCTGCGTACGCAGTTTACCAGAGGGGGCTCAGGGCTGGGCACTGCTGTCCCACGCGGTGATGTACAGGGCCATTGACCCTGGTCCCCTGGGAGAGGAGCGCAGGGAACCGAGGGCTAGGCAGCTGCACCTTCGGGAAAGGCACAAGACTAGCATGGGACTTTGTGGGCTTAACGTACAACTGAATTGATGACCCCTAAGTAACATCAACCAAAAAAGCTTAGATGTTCTGGTGTATTTATGTCCTCAGCGCTCGGGGTGCTAGAGACCATGACAGAAATTTAAGTACAATCCAAGAAAAGAGATAGACTGAGGTTTAAGAATAGGTAGGTGAAGGATACGTGGCCATATATGCAGTTAGATTATTATTTTTGACGTCTTAATTGAAGGAGGAAAACCAAATTTTTGCAGCTGTGGCCTATGTGGACCCACTGTCACATTGTTTATAGTGCAAAAGTTTTAGCTTCCACTTGAAGTGGTATGGCTGCAGCTGTTTAAACAGTTTAGCTTTCTGAAGGACAGGGAAATCTTTATGCTGTTTCATTTTTTGAAAACTTAAACAATGGGAAAACTGAACATTGAAATTTGTCCAATTAATAAAAGCAAACTCCAGATATAACTTTCTATTTAAATTTAGGTCCTAGAACTCTTTTGGGTCAACAACTCATTAAGTATCAAACTTGTATGTATTATATTTCCATTTCCTTTTCCTTTCTCCTTCCAAACTGGGTAATAGGAAGTTCTCTTCCTGTGATTTACTATGATGCAATACACTGCAGTCCTTGGTTTGGGCATTTTCCTACACATCTCAAAACCAGAATCTTCTTCAGTTCTCTATTTTTATTCTTTCCGCACACGGATGGAACTGAAAGTTTCTGCGGCCACTGTATAATGCCACGGGCACCATTAGGTGTTACCAGCTGTCTGGAAGATCTAGTTTGAGTCTTGTGGTAAGGAGACATCATCCTATAGGACAAGGAGTAATGGGTTTAAAATAAAAAGGTAGATTTAGATTAGACATTAGGAGAAAATTCTTCCCTGTGAGGGTGGTGAGGCACTGGCACAGGTTGCCCAGAGAAGCTGTGGATGCCCCATCCCTGGCAATGTTCAAGGCCAGGTTGGATGGGGCTTTGGGCAACCTGGTCTAGTGTAGGGTGTCCCTGCCCACGGCAGGGGGGTTGGAACTAGGTGATCTTTGAGGTCCCTTCCAACCCAAACCATTCTGTGATTCTATTTTATGATTCTAAAACAAAAAAAAACCAAATCACTCAGTGATTCTATGATTCTATTACAATTCCACTCCAACTTACACTGGTAGAAATGAAAAGTAATTCTATCGAGATAAATCAGTTACGCCAGTCATCTAAATGTGAGGAAAATTCCACCTCCTATTTTCCAAGGGACTCTTCCCTTTAATAAGCTTAGGCTTGATGTAGTGCCTGTTGTAAACAAGGAAGCACTTTTTCTGACCATACTACAAAATTATCTGCCTTTAGCTGCATTACCTACAGCAATGGTGTGGGAAATACCTTACACTGACATTAGTCAGGCCAAGGCAGAAAAATGAAAATCAAACATACAGGCAGCCATAAGAGCTGTTCTGTTTTGTGCTGCAGTAGCATCCCTTACTTTTTTCCATTAATTTGTAGGTTTTGGGGTTTTTTGTTGTTGTTTTAAAACTTCTCCTACTTAACCTATGCTTTTGTTCTCATACAGACACTGTATTCCCATGGATCAGATGCCAGCACGTGGGACCTCCAGCAATGTCTGTAATGTTCTGCCACATCTCAAAGCTACCAGGCTCTGATCCTGGACCTGCTTCACTATCCAGATGACCCACTTGTCTCTAACTCGTCACGGTACAGTAACTACTCCTCTTCACCTTCTAGGCACTCCATGTGGAACCTCCCTAGGACATATGAAAGTGTCATGAGGCTAGTGCATATGGGGCTGCTGTGATTAGGATGCTGAAAAGTCTACCTTATTGCAGAGTAAGCCTGATGGTATCTGCAGGGGGAGTGCAGTTACAGTCGTGTTCTTTGTACTCGTCCAGTGCACTGATGAGCAGGGCCTTGAAATCCTGAGATCTGTCACTTAGCTGGCTGGAGCCAAACACCAGGATGCTCAAGGGAATCCTCATACTCACCTCGAGGGAGGGGGTGGTATAGATACACAGTATCTCCTCCCCAGAGGAGGTTGAATTGCTGTTGTGTGGCTCTGATATTAAGGAAAAGTTGAGAAATGTCCATTAGTGAATTTGGGGTACTGGACTGGGGTGGGGTTGTAGTGTGGTGCCTGCACAATCTCCTCCTGGTTCTGTTTATCCTCTTTCAATCTGCAACCGATAGGAATGCGTGTTCCTGTGAAAATACAGGCCTGTTTTGGGAATCTCTTGGGACTCCCCTCTACTGTATCAGTCTCCTCCTGAGCCTGGTTTCTGGCCAGGTCCTTTCCTGCTTCATCTTAGGTTCCTGGTGGCATCCTGTATGTAATCAGCTGTGATTTCTAGCTGGATCCCTACCATGTGTTTACAGTTCTTCCTATTATTAGGACTGTCTCCCTACAGTCTGTCCTATATCTGGTATATGACAGTGCAATCTTGAACACCCAGAGAGAAACCTGCTGTCTGTCTGCCTGGCTGTCACCAGTGCTGCTAATCCCAGGGAGACGTGAGAAGGCATTAGGTTGGTGGTGGTGTTCCAGTGGAGGTGTTTGCACCTGTGATGCACCATCATCTTTGTTGCTTTCACTCTGGAGGTACCCCTAGCTTTTTGATATCTGACATATGTAAAAGTAACAGGTGTGCAGATGGAAAAAAGAAAAACAGATTTCTAGAAGCAGAAAGTGAATTTTGACATGTGTTGCTTATGTTCTGGACATCTGTATCACTGTGGCCACATAAAGCAATTGCCTGTAAAGGACAAAACATGACATATCTGTATGCCTGCAATTACAGTAGTGCTCTGCATATTTTAACATGAATGTTTAAATGCTGCTACAAATTTAGAGCTTTGGCAGGTTAGCGGGTGTGCGGAGAGGTAGCTGAGACGAGCTTCTGTCAAATGCTGCCATATCTAAAACTGCAACATACTTGTGAGTCCTCAGAATGACTTTTTAGATATTGGTCATGTCCAGCGATTGACTGTTTTGTTGAATCAGGCTGTGCTTTAGCTTACGATAAACCCTGTGACTGATGTGCCAGTCCTGGAAGTGTTTTAGCTATGTGACCACTGGCAGCCCTCTAGCACTGTGTTCTTCCAGACATTTTTCAGTTGCTGTGGCACATGCTGTTCGCTCTATTTACATTCAGATGGGCTTTCTGTTAAACATTTTCTGTATTTCTTTTTCTTTTCCTCCTCACTTCATCAGAATTCAGCAAGGCTGACTGCTGGTGTAGGGAAAGGTGCCAAAGGAGCCAGTGCCCAGTTTCGATCACAGAGCTTACCTCCAAGCTGATGAGTCATGTAGCATCGCAAATGATGTGGATTCAAATGGCAGATTAGATCCCCATCTAGTTTCAAGCTCCAAAAATTGTTTGGAATCCAAAGTTATACTGGTAACAAACTGGTTCACCAACGTCATATGACAACTGATGCTGGTCTTCTTCAGGGCCGACGCAGACCGCTTAATAATTACATCTGTAGGGTCTTAGGTGATCAGTACACCAACAATGTTGACAAACCTCTGACATGAAAGGAATCCCACCAGTAATGGATGGTACGCAGCACATGTGGATATGAGAGATTTAGAGAACGTGATGCCTGTTTCCCAGTAACCTCCTCCTTCTTTGTTTTGTTCACCCAGATTATCACACAGTGGCAATACACATGCTCTCATAACCCATTAACAATAGATTTATATACAAAATGATGATTTTGAGTTAGGGATAGAAGTACTTATTTACCTTGCCTAGTTTAAGGTGTTTAGTATTACTGATATTCAATTATCTAATTTAGATTAAGATTTTATTTTAGCGATAAGGTATTTTAAAAAGAGTTTCCTCTGGCACTGAGCAACGTTCATGCTGGAGTTCCCATCTCTACACATGCTTAAACTTGCTTTGAATGACCGTACCTGAAAAATAGGGAAGGGGTTCCCTCCTAGGGGGTTCACCCTTACTGATCTTCAAGAGAATACTTTAATTTTGAATCTGAAAGTATTTCTATTTCATTTATTCTTCTGTCTCATTTATTATTATTGTTTATAAGGACTGTAGCTGCGCTGTTGCCAGCAGAGTAATGATACCTAGTGAAGCATGTTGTGTTGGCTAACCTGTGGGGGTGGCAGCTGAGGTAGGGCAAGCCAAGAGTTATGCCTTAAAAGAACACATCAGCACCTTTTTTGACTGCCTGCAACATCCCAACAGCGAAGGAGGAGTTAATTAAGTATAATGATTCAGAAAGTTATTACAATGATTCAGAAAGAGCTGGAGTCACAAAAAGCATGAGAATTACATTTAAATTAAATTTTAAAGGCTAGTTCCAGGAAAGAACTAATTTTAGACAAGTCACAATTACATTAAGTTTTCTGGTAATGGTCTGGCTGTATCTTGTAACTAAACATTGAGAAAATGGGTAAAGCAGCAAAGCTGCCACGGCAAGGGGCAGGGGCTTAAAGGACTCTGCTTAGCACATGATGTTAACATCTTGTAATTTTGAAGTCATAGCTCCTAACATTTCCAGTGATTTAATGATCCCAGAAAAGTTAAGAAATACATTTAGGACCCGACATAATAATAGAAAAGGGCATCCATTTAAAGAAACAAACTGCATATTTGTGGCCTTGTTACAATAAGGATAAGGCAGGAAAGAGAATTCCTCAGCAGACCCTTAGCATGACAGCAGAATTGAGAAAACAGATGCACAGAGCTCTTTTAGAGCTCTAAACTAGGTGAATACTGAATTCATCCTGGTGAAAGCAATGTTTTCCCTGGAAATGAAATCCAAAGCACTGTAATAGCTAACAATTTTGTACAGAGCCCAACTCCACCGAGCTCCTCACAGAGCAATATTTAGAGGCTATGTGAAAATGAGCCAGAATAGGCCAAGTTCTGGTTGTGACAGCAACCTTGGTCATGCATGAAATACTTTCACACTTGCAAAAGGTGACTGGTTAGGGGCCAAGGAAATTCATTTCAGCCATTATACTTTTGCCAACTGTTTGTGGATCTAAAGCACTAACTGCATAAATCCTGCTTCCTTTGCTAAGGTGGTAATGAATACAGGAGATTTAGCAGAATTGGATTGACATTTTTTGAGTGTAAGATTTTCAAACAGAATTCTGGACTAGACAGTATATACCCATAAGCATATATACTGCTATGTGAGGGAGAGTCAGAAATTCCTACTTGTTTAATTCTGGATTGCAAGGTACACAGAAATGTATGCATGTAAAAATACGCTCCCACTTCGGGGACTAATTAACGTGTTTCAAAGACAGAAAACCAAAGGGAAATTCAAGGGTAACTGAACTAGCATGCTTAATCATGCTAATGTGATCATGCAGAAAAGCAGAAAAAAATGTTCTTTTCATTTTTGTGTGCTTGTCATTGTGCAGAAGATGTGCCCTTCAATGAAAAGCTGAACAAAGCGGTGCTGTGTAGCCTACAGGAGCAAAAAATATGAGGCGGGAAGCATGATAATGATGTTCAAATATGTGAAAGACTGTTGTAAAAAAGAAGAGAACAATCTCCATGTCATTGTGGGCATGGCAAGATGTAGAGGACTGAAAATACACTAGGGGTTCATTTTGATATGAAGACAAATTTTGTAAGAGCAGAGATTGTGAAACATCAGTATGAATTACCTAGAGAGTTTTGGAGTCTCTATCCCTAGAGATAGGGCAAAAACATTTTAGTTAATCCTGCCTCGGGGTAAAGGACTGCAATAAATGACCTTCCAAAGTCCTTTCTAGTCTGACAAATCTCAGAAAGTAACCAGCAGCTTTTAAAGCAGAAGGCCTGCATGCCTCTATTTTGAGGTGGCTGGAATTTCCAGCCCTTTCTTTTTAAATAGGAACTGTCTCTGGAGTCCATTGTTCAACAGGAAAAATTCGTGGGTTTCACCTTAGCTGGAAGACTTAATTTCCTGTTTGATATAAACAGTACTGTATTCTCAAAGAAGAAAGTCCCAGATACCTTATTAGGAAGAAAGAAGAAAACAAAACAAAAAAAATCCCAAAGGACAGTGTAGTGTGACAAAGTAAAAAGCTTTATCATGTAGCGCTGCCTTTACAGCATGTTACTTGCTCTTGCTACCTCCTGCAATCTAACCAGAATTAGTCCCACAGAAGAATTTATGTACCTAGTATTTCAGTAGATGCCAGCATCTGCAAGTGAGTTCTCAGAGCTGAGCTGCTGAGCCCCTGTGCCTTAGCTGCATTCACAACTGCACGATTCCTTGGCTGCCTTCCCTGTGGTATGCAGTCCTCTAGATAACTAATGTGAATAACCTAATAGTTTAGGCATCCCCTGGAACACAGAGAATCAATTTTAATCTTACACAGCAATGACTATTTAATTACACATCGTGGAACTGCTTCAACAAGGGTGTTCAGGAAAGAGATGTCCTCAAGTAGCCCAGACTCATGCCTCTGGGGGGGTGGGAGACTTGGCATGCAGTTTTCTACTCCAGACCAGAAAAGGGGATTCCAGCCAGATTCTGCCACATCTCACGTGAATGTTAACATGTACTCCCCCAGTTACTATGGAAAAAGAAGGAAGAACATCTGACTTGCATTTCTGTGTTTGATAGTGTGGCAAGACACCAAAGGGATAGGCATCGTCCTGTTTTACGTCACGCCTTTACGTCCAAGAAGGCAGTACTAGTATTTTTAGATTTTAAAAGTCTGCTTTGCTTTTTGGCTCTGTCATGGACTCCCCTATAGACTTATCTATACTGAGGTTGTCTGTAAGTCTGCCCAGATTTGTTAAGGCTAAGTGGTGAGTGTAAGTGGATGACTGATTAGATCCTCAGGTGGAAGGTTGCCTAGAAAAGAAATATTCTTCTCGCTTTTTAGTGATAATAGTTTGCCCCTTTGATCCTAATTGCTAACTTGGATCCAAGTAAAGCAGGATTTCACCTGAAGTCCTATTTTGACCTACTTACAGCTTCTAACACATTCTTTTCTTTGCTGAAATGTTCTGGACCTGGTCGCTGTCCAGGCATAATGTATTGATTTAATTTGACCAACAATATTTTCAGTCACATTTGGAATAACCATTTCCTCCATTTAAGTAAAACATGAATACATGACTATCTTTCTTTGGAATAGGTCCACAGCTAAGAGAAGAAAGTAGGAAAACTGTATTTCTTTTTGAGAAACACTTTTGCACGTTCTGTTGGTAGTTGGTTTGGACTTGGATATTGAAAAACTAGGGGATGTTGAAAAGTGCATTTCCTGGGGAATCTGTGCATTTTTATTGTGATGTATGTAGGAATGCCTTTGGAAGGGGGAGGAGGAAGCTGGTCTCTGAAAGACTGTTTGACTCCAGCCCTTACACAGAACAGAGCTTTTATCTTGTGTCCAGCCCCCAAATTCCAGCTCATGAATTTACTCATCTGTTTTCATTTACAAGGACAAAGAGAGCCTAAAACCTCACACTCACAGCAGGTTAATAGAATCTTACAGTTGTAAAGGCAAGCAATGACAAGAGGAGAAATAACCCCACGAATTTTCTATGCATCTCCTTGGCTCTCCCCTACAGTGTATATTCCCTTGGTCACCAGGTTAATGTATCTCTGTCCTGCAGTCCGTAGGCACTGAGCCCCAAGTACCTTGCCATAGGGCCACAGCTCAGGAGTCCTTGGAAGCAGCTGCTAGTGTAACTGCTCAAGAAATCACTTAGCCTGGGCTCCCCAAAGGGTGCCTTAGAGTACCTGCCCATGTAACCTATTGTTATTTAAATTGCATTGAGTAACATTCCTCATTACTTTCCTTAGAGCATCTTTACGGGGTGCTTTTTGGGAGTTCCTCATGCCAGTGTGCCTGATGTCAGGGAAAGGCTTTTGAGTGCTGTTGGGAGACCTGAATAAAGCTCCAACAGTAAGACCCTTTCTCTGGAACGACATCTCGGTAAAGGAGCCGTGTACCTGGCATGGCTAGCTGCCGATTTGCTGTTTGCTACAGACAAATGAGTAGAGCTAACAAAAAGCATAATACATGGAGTACTTTGCAAGCTCTGATGTCTCACAATACACTGTATTTTCAAGCACTTATGATCATTCCAAATTTTCCAATGGAAGCAACAGCCATAGATTTTATAAGATTGAAAAAAAAATCTTGGAAGCAAGCTTCCTGAGGTGATTATTCCCAACTTTTCTATAGCTAGAACAGAAGTCAAAACTGCATGTAATGTATAGTTGTTTAAAATTATAGGCTAACTTACAAGCCTGGAAGAGAAAGATGACAAACCCATCTACAATAGTATGGTGTAGCAATTAAGGGTATTATTCATAAGCCAGTTCCTTCAGAAAGCCTCTAAGCTGTCACCACCCACTCCTTCTCCTCCCCCATCTTCACCAGTTGCTTTTTCACTTGATTATGGTGATACAAAGACTACCCTTTGGAGGGCCAAGTATCAGGACAACTATCATGTCTTTCCTAGGCTTTCTCAGCCTGTACTAACGCCTACCTGTGACTGGTATCTTGGCAGTTGCATAAGTAACGATCAAGTGAGTGTCTAACTCTCAACTGTTTTATTTTATATGTGAATGTTTATTAAGACTTTACTGCAATGCGTACTCGTGTTGGCACAGGTAATGTTGCACGTACTTCAGCATCAGTGCCAATTCCGGATTTCGGAGTGTTCAGTTTGCAGCCCAAATATTTTGTTATGACACAGTTTTTTCCATGTGGTATTAAACTTAAAACTGGTGATGCCAAGTCATTGGCTGTGCTGCAGCAGAATTTGGCATTGCAGTGTGGGGCTTTCTTGAGCCACTTAATCCTAGGGCTGGTGAAGGGAATCAGGCTGTGCTCATCCTTAAATCCGAGGAGCGTTACAAATGCCATCACACACCATTTTATGACATTGATGGTATCATTTTAAGTCTTGTGGAACATGACTTGAGGGATCACAGGCAAAATTGGAGCTGGAACTGGCTCAGGCCAATGGCAGGCTGAGCTCTGCCAGGGCAAGGCTTCGTGCCCTCGCCATAGCCAGTCTGCTGCTGGCTTCGTGTGCGAGCTCATTTATCCAATGTCCTGCTCTTGTGAGAGTAACTTATCCCCCGCCCCCGCAGGGAGCAAGCCAGCCGGCGAGCCTGGGAAGGAGCGGGGGGGGCGCTCGCAGGCCGGCCGTCCCTGCCAAGCCACCCGGAGGAGGGGACACGCGTGGGGCTGCGCGGCCACAGGCTGCCACCTGCTGAGCAGGGGCAGGGAGCGGCAGGCTGCGGCGCTCGCAGCCCGTTCTGTGAACGGGGGGGCGAGCTCCGGCTGTTACCTCCCTTTCCCCCCAAAAAAACAACCGCTGCCACCTCCCAGGGTGGCTGTCGCAAGTTTAAACAAGTTTAAAGGAATTTAAATCTGAAGAGACTTGATTGAGAGGTTAAAAAATACTGAATTATATAGTGATCACTACCCATTCTTGGATAAATGAGGGGGCACTGTCTGGTGTAAATTTAGTTGCCCCTTTGTTCCCCAAAGTACAGGAATAAGGGTTGTCCTTATGTCTTAGAGATGAACCTTGGACCTCAAGACCCTTTGAGATCAGCCCAGATGACAGCTGTCCTTCGCCACGACCTGCAGTGACAACTGTGGTGCCCCCCTGAGAAGAGTGGAGGTGCCAGGGCACAACCTGCCCCAGCAGAGATGGGGGCTGCCTCACCAGAGGGCTGACAGTGCATCAGAGCAACTTAGGGGTGTCATAAAATGTTCCCTACAAAGTCAGCCGTCCCAGAGATATGTCTGGAGAGGAATCTTCATATACTATGAAAGAAGGACCCAGAAAAAAAAAAAAAACAACAAACACAAAAAAACCCCACAAAAACAACCAAACAAAAACAACCCAGAAAAAAGAATGTGAATCTTCAGATATTGATAATCTGGAAAATGTATCAATCCCATTAGTGACTGCAGGATAAATATGCAGGAACTGAAATTGGATACTTCCTCACCCTTTCTCGCTCATATCCCAGTGACACACGTACAGGTGGAGGCCCAGTCGTATGGGCACCACTGCAGGAAGATGTCCAGGAGGCAGGCTCAGTGACCTGTATGTGCTGCGTGCCCCTGGGCACAGGAGGCTGAGGACCCAAGGACCCCAAGGACCATCACCTTTCACTCTCTCCTGCCACTGCTTTCCATCACTAACTCCTCCCCTGCATTTGTTCAGGACCTCTTTTCAGCATCCCTGCAATCACAGACTTTTTTTGCTGATTCCCTGCTAGGTTGCCTGCTATGAAAATAGCACTTTGTCACAGATGCTGGTTTATTGAGGGAGTGAGAGACCTCTGTTTAAAGCTATGGGAAAGGGCCCTCTAGCACTCTGTCTGCCTTAAAAGTCTTGCTTTTGGTTTGGAAGGGAACTTGAACTAAAACCACTGAAAAGCTATCCAGAAAACACTGACTGTACATTAAGTTTTGTGATTGTTCCCATAGCCCTCATAATTCTTAACCGCAGCTCCATAATGTAGGCTAGATACACATGGTGGGCATTTTTCCTCTAGCTAGCAGTGGGATAGCAGGAATGCAACTTCCCTTTCAAGTCTAAAATCAAAGTATCGACAAACAGAGAGGAATGTGAGTTTTGAGGTTGTATCTTCCCGCAAGACAAGAAAACTGTTAAGGTCCAAGGCTTTTCCCAATACAGTTTTATTCTTCTCACAAATTTGTTTGTATTGTTTTCCTTCCCTCTTCTCCGTACAGGAAATAAGCCTACGGCTGTCTCACACTTTAATATGCTTGTCGTGCTGTCTGTGCAGAAACATTTCAGACTCTGTACTCATCACTTCATTTCTCATCCACGTCTTTACAAGAACTGGCAGCCTGCAGGATAACTTTAAAAATAACTTATTTCATATTGCAGCAATTCTGTCTACTACAGCTGTCTCGAACCTCTCATGCTTTCCTCTGGTGCCACGCTGTCATACTGATCTCGTTTCTGTCTCCTGGCAGGTGTTTGGTGTGCTTGCAGAGCGGCAGGAACTGTTCTACGGTTTGCAGTGTGGGTGAGCAGGTGGGGTGGATGTGTGCAAGCAAAATAGCCTGTGGAATTTCGGAACAGACCCCTCACTCATGTGGTCGCTTTCGATTTGCAGGGGACTGAAATGAGATCATCCTTCTGGCCTTATATTTCGATGTTCCTGTTCTTCTACTGTTGTTATTTTAAAATAACATTTGTTCTGGTTTTACTATTTAAATAACAAATGCAAGCGTTTTGCAAAGTTTTGGCTTCCTGAAAAGAGAGCTTCCCGTTTGTAATCTGCTTTTCAAAATGTGCCAAGTCATTCCCTGGGCAAGTTTCTCTTTCAGTTTCCGCTTGCTATTCTGCTGTAAAACAGGAGTTTCGGCTTTCAGATTAATTTCTGTTGCTTTCATTTTTCCTTTTTTATTTTTTTCCCTTACCTAAAGCTGAGAAAAGAACTATTTCACACTGCTCATGACATCACCTTGGGAGAAAGAGGCTCATCATTGCAAATGTGCTAAATGCAGAGCATAAAGGTACCAGAACTGTATTTCAGTGAGCACCTAAGGCAGTGGCAGTCGTAGAATCATAGAATGGTTTTGGTTGGAAAAGACCTTTAAGATCATCAGGTCCGACCATTAAACCATTAATCTATCACTGTCAGGTCCACCACTAAACCATGTCCCTAAGCACCACATCTGCACGTCTTTTAAATACCTCCAGGGACAGTCATCTTGCTTATCAACATAGTCTTGACTTCTGAGAAGGAAAGGTGAGAACGAAAGCTGAAACAGTGCTAATACAACCTGCTTGGTAGGACTTTCCTGTGCAGCCCTAGTCTGAAAGTGAGGCCAGAAGCAGGAGGCAATGGAAAGCTGGGTGTGTTACCGTGGGTCAGCAGAACTACATCGCTTTCCACCCCTGGTCCGGGTGCTTTGAAGTTGATCAAATAGCTCTACACTGCACTGCTGACTGCAATGCAGACATATACACACTCCTTTGGAAAACCAACTGCAGAATATCATCAATTATTTGATGATTATTATTTGATACACAGTGTTCTAGTTAAGAAAAATAATCATGATATATGCTAACCACTAGAGTTAATGGCAGTCTGGGTTCAGCCTTGCAGTATGACTCATTGCTCAGGGACTTTTTTCTTTTTTTTAACCATCCTTGTACTGAGGTTGGGGAATTCCAGTGTGATGAAAGGAAAAATTCTCATGCTATTTCACTGCCACAAATTTATGAGGTTTGGTGCCTCCATTTTAACATCTGCCTGGTTCAGATCAGTTATACTAAGTGACCCACTGAAGCCTTGAGAGGTGGACAACCTTAGTTTCTGGTGGCCAGATACCTCACTCTGACAGATAAAGCCAGCAGCCAAGAAAGCCCCAGGTTCAAGTCAAGCACCTGCCAACATACCTTTAAGCTACATTTATGTCTTCCTGGGTGGGACATGGTACAGGCAACACCTGTCTAGCAGGGCTTGTGAGAGCATGGAGCTCTCCTTCCTTCCTGTCTTGGCTGTGCTTCCACATAACTGCAACCTAGGAAAGATGGCACAGCCTACACCCCTGCCATGCTGCTTTTCCAAAAGGTATTTTGTTCTCCTGTATATGTGGAGCCTGGCCAAACCATGGCAATGAGGAACACACTGTCACAGCATGTCAGGTCTGTACACTGATAGCACAGACACAAGCCATTTAGACAATGCTATGCCTTAATCAGTCCATAAGCATGTAAGGCTGGTGCATGGATATCAAACCATCCAACTACAGCATCCTGGAGGTTCTCCTTTGAAAAAATAGCATAATGTGGGGATTTTGGCAGTATAATAGTGGCAAGCTGATTCATTAGACACGTGGAAAATGCAGAAAGGTTAGAGGCAAGAGGCTCCAAAGTGGCGTGGAAGGTTTTTCCAAGCATTTAGCATCTGTGTTGTGCTTGAGACCTGGGGAAGTGCTGTATAACCTGAACCAGGTCTGGCCTTGGCAATAAAAGACATGCTCTGTGGCCTTCAGACCTTCCATAGGCCAAGTCTATGAAAGGTTTAAAGTTTTTGAAGATAATCTAAGTCCTGGTTTTCCTTTCAGGCTCCTTCTAAATGCCATACACACATTTCTATCTGTTTTCAAGGGCCACACATTACCTTTCCAGGCACCTCACTTCTAGCAGTGTGATGTTTTGGAACAGCCCCACACAGCTGCGGGTGCCCGGCACTGCCAGCAGCTGGCACCCTGCTGCCAGACCTGCCCTGCCTTTTCCACAGCCCTGGGGCCAGGTGGCAGCAACAGCACCCTACCCCACACCCCGGTGGCAGCAACAGCACCCTACCCCACACCCAGGTGGCAGCAACAGCACCCTACCCCACACCCCGGTGGCAGCAACAGCACCCTACCCCACACCCAGGTGGCAGCAATAGCACCCTACCCCACACCCAGCACACCCTGGTGGGCAGGCAGGAGTGATCCCAGGCAGGTGTCCTCACGTTTTGGCTGGAGGTTCTTTCTAGGGAACTGATGGCAGAGCCAAAGAAGAAAGTCATCCTGCTTTTACTGTGTGATTTGGAAAAATCAAACCTTTCCACTGAGGTCTCCCCTTCTGTGAAGTGGTGTGGTGAGACTCTGCGTGAAAGGTGCATGAGTGGGAAAGACCTCACTGCAAAGCGGCCCAGCACTACTGGTGGAGGAAAGGTAAGGTGTTTCTCTCAGGAGAGCAATCTCCCTTTTTGTGATTCACTGACCTGAGTAAAAGAAAACCTAAAAATGACATCTACAGATTGCATGATGAGAGAGAAAGACAGAAGTCATGCACTTTGTAGATTTATTATTTTTTTAATGACAATGATGTTTTCATCGTATCAGCTCCTGCATTAGAAAAGCTAAAGTTGCCACACTTGCTGATGGAGACTTCACAGCTTGTGCAGGTTGCCTTCCAAAAACCACGGTTCTGCTGTGCTGCTTCAACTCCTGCTTCTTTGAAGGGTTTTAACATTAGAAAAGGCTGCCAATCATTGCAGACAACAAGGAAAATAATAATTTTTACCTAGCACTGAGAGCTTTTGCATAGAAAACTTGCACATATGTACACATATATACAAAACTGTATATACACACTCAGGTGCTTTTGCACAGAGAAGAAATCCCATTTACAACAGAGTAGAATTTAACTATACAGCAACACCTATATTAAAAGTTAATCACTTGTATGTTATTTTTTGTTGTTCAAGTATTCTTCCTGGTGCACTTCATAGATTCTTAAGATCGTAGTCTTCACTTTCAGAAATGCAACATCCCACAATTTTAATGTAAGAAAACCATTACATCAAGTAACACAGGACCACACATTTAGACTAAACCTCTTCGTCAAATAATGACTATTTCTTTTTGTCATGAATCCTATAGCTGGACTCTTATACTGTATCTTTTAGCAAATAAGCCATAAAACTTCTCTTCCCAGTTCTTAACAACTAAAAAAAAAAAACTATAACTTTTTTAAAGGAAAGATACTGCTACAAAAATCATAATTATTCCACGTTCATAAAACTTCTTGACTCAAACTGCCAATAAAAATGTCTTTTAAAAGCTGTTATTTATATTTTTAGAAAAATACTAAGTCTCTCAGAAATAATTTTCAAATTACCCAGTGCTATGTCTCTTCAAAACTACCAGAACAGTTTTTACTTAGCCCAGCACTATCTACTGATAGTAGAGTGTTCCTCCTTTCCTGAGTGCAGATTTGGCTTTGCTCAGTGTCATCACCATGAGCCTGTCCCTGTTCCTGACAGCTGGAAACAGCTGCCTTCAGTTTCTCCTCAATTTTATCAGCTGCAGTACACATTTTAAACTCTCTTAGGCTGCTTATTAGGGTTACATAGGCTCCTTTTATCCCGTGTCTTTGATACCAGACTTGAAACAGCTTAATCTTCTGTTCAGATGTATCATGAAGATTATCCCGAAGAGTTTGATCTATGATAGGTTCTGGTACTTTGTGATTACGAACGAATGTCTTGACTTCTTGGAGTGTCATCTCCTCCACAATACCAGCAACATGGCTGCTCAGGTCAACATCTAGAAGCATAAAGAAAAATTAATGTTCTTGGCACTTATCTTACTGTTTTTTTGTTACCTGCACTCAGAACTGATATTTTTCCTATCCAAAACAGATTACATTTCAGGTATTCATGACTTGGTATGATTTATAAGTGATTCTTTTACAGTGCCTAGTGGGTCTGCTTTTACATGTCCCTGCCAAATGCTAAGTAATTCAAATATTTAGGGTTGCACCTGTATTGCTTTCTACCACTTGAAAGAGAATCTCAGTTCCCTCTGTAATCTGTTCTGTCCTTCTCTATCATTAAAGCCCGGTCATGCCTCGTGTACCTGTTTTGCTTAAAACAGCACTGGGAAAGGCCCTGGAACAGGACAGGTCTTTTGTTGTAATACAGGCTTGGAGCTTATGTTCTCTTCCTATCGTGTGCTGCTGCTGTGGGTTTGCCCCTGTACATAAGGTAGGTTTGTCTTCCTGCGATGCTACAGCTGGGTGTGGGATCACTCCATTACAGTAATTCTTCGTGATTCTAAACATCCGGCTTGCTGCCTCCTAGTGTCTGTACCACATGCAGAACAGAAATTCACCTGTTATCCATTAGTAATTGCTTCCTATACAACAGAAATTCCTCCTGAGGCAAAACTTTCCTGATATGGCTAAATGCCTTAATAAGCACAACATGAACTGGCATATCTTTAAAGTCTTCACTCTTGTGCTAGAATGACGGCTCTCGGCAGTGGCAAAGTCTACACCAAAATACTCCTTTTTCACTGTAGGATTTACTTGTCTGCATTTTTTTTCTTCTACTGCATTTTGAGAAATTACTTGTCTCTCACCTGTGTATACGAGAGGTACATTCTCCTGAAAAGAGAAGCAAGAGAGAAATGAGTAGAAACAAGTTTTGTAAAACACCAACCTTGTACAAGAGGATATACACATTTCATGGCACTTGAATTCTGTAAATCTTCTTTTAGAACAGGGGAATCATGGAGAAAATTATGAGTGAGGGGATCAGACAGACAGATCTCTTGTGACTACGGTAATCTTGTGACTTGGGGAACCGCCTCACAATTGCTATTCCCTCAAAGTTTACATGGGGACAGGTACCCTGGGTCACTGGGGGCCTGATGATTTATGAAGGTTTGATCCTGGTCATGTAACTTAAAAAGCACATCAACAAATCCTGAAGAAATAATACAGGGTTTCTCTTACTTCTCCCAAAGAGTCCTCATGGTGAAGTTTACTTCATTAATGTCATAAAAGAGAGGCATGCACATGCTTGAGGAATCCTGGTGTAATTGAAATGGAACAAAGTTCCTTGCATGAAGCTGAAGTTGGTTTTGTGATCTAAGCAACAATACTCACATAAGAAGCCTCCGTTTTGGGGACTACTTCACTTAGGTTCTGCTTCAGAGTAAGACTCCTCCGGTTTTTCTTGTCTGAAACAAAAAACCAACATTTTTTGGGTGCTGGAACAGGCTGCCCAGAGAGGTTGTGGAGTCTCCTTCTCTGGAGACATTCAAAACCCGACTGGACACGTTCCTGAGTGATGTGCTCTAGGTGGTCCTGCCTTGGCAGGGGGGTTGGACTAGATGATCTTTCGAGGTCCCTTCCAACCTCTAATATTCTGTGATTTTTAAAATCCAGGACAGAGTATATCTCTCCTCTGGAGTCTAAGAACATAGCATGTGAGTAATCAGCTGAATATCTTATCCAGAGTATGATAGGAATTTGGAATAACTTACACCAGAGTATTCCAGCTAGTAGTGCTAGTAGTGGTAATACAACTATCAAAGCAGCGGCCCACCATGGCTTTCCTGTTTCTGTTGGAACATTGGAAACATTACATGAAAGTTAAGTCAAGAAATGCAATACAGCAACATACTTTACATTTTAAACAAGATTGTGTCAGATTATAAAAGCCCTTTTGTTGTCTCCTAATGGTAGATGCTACCTCTTTGTTAAAGTCTTACCTATCATGAGTCACCCCTAAAAAGGAACGATAGCTCCTACATCTGCACAGTGATCAAGGGAAAAGAGAAACTGTGCTCCGCAGGTCAGTACAGGACCCAGGAGGCATGATGCCCTTAGCTGTCAGGAATCGCGATGGGCCACTGGGTAGAACAGTACAATTGCACTAGTCTCTCAAGATACGGCAGATGCCAGACTGCGCCAGATTTTGAAACAGTACCTCTCACGCCGCACACAGTATCTGAAGTTGAAGTGCATTGTTTTTCAATCACACCACTTTCGCATCTGCAGAAAATGTGAACAAAAATTATGATGGGATTTCTTTCTCTTATAAACTCTGTCAATGGAGCAAATAAAAATCTTCTAACACTTTATCAGCTAAATATTCCATATATCAACATGCTGGAGTTTGGAATTTAATAGGTCTCAAAATGGTATGGAAAGGTACGGGGGTGGAAAAAGGTGTGGACGCGATCTTCTAGTAGTTGGGAAAGCTCATACTTTATTACATTTTCTTGAAAAGTATATACAGACTTTGTGGGCGTACACAGGTTTTTTCTGCGTGCCTTTGGAAAACTACATGGATGCAAGTTAAGTTGACTGAGCTAAGTGCAACAGAGAACAAGTATGTTTTCCCTTGGGTTACGCATTACTCAAGCCTCTGTCTTGAAACTGGCTGGCAAAAAGTGTGCTAACATATGATATTAACAATTTCATATTTAATAACGAAGGCATAAACTTACGTGGTGCATGGTTCACAGTGCCTACATGGGACAGAAGAATTGCAAAAATGGTTCTTTGCACAGGTGCATTCTGTGTTCTGTTCTGGGGTACAGTTCTTTGCAACCTCAAAACCTAAAATAAATTTCTTAAAGTTCGTTAGTTTGAAAAAGTAGGCCCTAAAAGCAGGCCTCTGCTCACAAGCTCTTGTCCTCAGACTTACGTGCTTGTAGCTCTACCACATTGGTGAGGCTTAATTCTAAGAACAACAATTTTTATAAAGAGCCCTGCTGCTGGAGTACTGGAGATATGGAGATGGCAAAGAGACCTCTGCTGGCCAAGAGCTCAAAAAACTGATCACACTTGCTAAAAGAGGACTAATTTGGCACTGTCAAATGAGCTGCTTTTACCCATTCAGAAGTGTAAAGCCAGAAGAAACTCAGACCATCAAGTTACCCATCTCCCTGCTTGATGTCAGAGACAAGTTCTTTACCCTCCCTGACAGACAAGAAGTCTATCTCTTCTTGAGGACTCCAAATGGTGAGGAATTCCACTCTCTGTTTTAGCTAACATATTCCCTGCTTAAGTTGCAAATCAAGTAAATTAATTTTCTCTTCTTCTCAGTGTATATGATGATGCTATCTCCATCTATGGAAAATTATTTCTGTATTAAAAATTACTTAAAGTATTTACCTACTATGAAAGCTGTTTTCATAGACACAGAGGAATAGAAAGGAATTTTTGAGTTATCACATTCAGTGCTCTGCTGCATTGGGAAACCGTGTTATCTTTCAAAACTTGATGAAGCTGTACTGTGAAACCAGTGCTGAAGCCATTCATGGTAATATCAAACGTGAATGATCCTAAGAACGGTTCTCGTAGAACTTCAGTGGTAACTTTCCTCCTGTCTAATATTTTCTACTGACTTCAACTACTATTGTCCATGGGATAATGTGATTACTTATCCCATTACCCTTTCTTTCGCCTTCAGTTTAACTGATAGTTTCCATCGTGGCACTAAAAAATGCAGAACTGTTTTGCTGTACATAGCTTCATCCAAAAATTATTATAGTAGCTAAGGAGAGGAACATTTTCTATGTATATGGAGGTTTTACAGGAAGGGGAAAGCACTAAAGATTGATATTCCAGCAGGTGATCTGAGTACCATACTGGAGTTAAGAGCTGTCCATCCGCTCACCAAACTTGATTTTGGATATGAGGAATGCAGAACAATCATTCCCTAAATCCAGGAATACTAGAAGTACAGGATACCTGGTGGAACTGGTAGGAAACAGTTTGATGGATTTAAAAAAAAGTTGTAATTTGTGACGGATATTTATGCAACAGGTAGTGAATTTCTGGAAGCTGGTGTCCCCCAGCAGGTTCATGCACAGACGGCTCACAAATGTATACTAAAATGACTAGGTAGGGATGGACCTTCTAATGTCCTTTCCCACAACTGTGGATGCTGGCAGACTTTGCAGGGAACAGATCACAGAAAGGAGACAGGTTTGTTTGTGTTTTCTCTAAATAGCCTCTCTCGCCTCCACTGCTGAACACAGAATACTGAGGTAGGTGGACCAATGGCCTGACCCAGTAGGGCATGCCTCATAATTTGATCCTATATCCCACACAGCATCTTGCACATATAAAAGACATCACTCTATAAGCTCCAGCAATTTTAAATACTATTATTAATTACATGTAAGACTATGAAAGAAACCATTGAGAATTCTCCTATCACTGCTTCTCACAACAGCCCTCTTTTTTTAAATAGAGCATGAAGAAGAGAGTGAGCTCTTCTTCCTTGACACTAATCAGTTTGTATAGGGTCTGCTTTGCAAGGACTGCTGTGCAAAGATAAAGGTAAAATAATGGACCAGTGTAGCTTGTTCTTCTTCCTGCTTTGTGCTTGCTGAAAGGGAACTGGAGGATAAACTTACAAATTTGTCATAAATTCCTTCAGGTACTACCACTAAAACATTTTAACCCGCATGCTACCAACCATTTGGGGATTGTGGAGACTTTTCAGTCAAATCCTGTATCAAAAGAGTGACTGTTGGAGTTGCTATTTCTATAGACATACCTAATATTCTGTCACATGAAGAGCATCTCATACACTCGTCCAAATCATTTTCATGATCTATGTACTCCTTTCCACTTTCACATGGAATGCAGTGTTTGCTAGTATTTGTTGGGCAGTTGGTATTTTTAACAAAACCTGTAGAGATAGAAAAACAAGAATTAAGATTTGCAATCAGCTCTAAGACCTATGTCAGTCTTCCTTTTTAATCCCTAATACTTTTGATTTACAAATATGGACAGAATCTGTATTTTTTACATCTAGGAAAGGAATCTAGAACTCATAGAATCACTAAGGTTGGAAAGGACCTCCCAGGTCACCAAGTCCAACTGTCAACCTAACACCACCATGCCTATTAGATCATGTCCTGGAGTGCCACGTCTACATGTTTTTTGAATGTCTCCAGGGACAGTGATTCAACCACCTCTCTGGGCAGTCCGTTCCAATGCCTCACTACTCTTTCCATGAAGAAGTTTTTCCTAATATCCAACCTAAACCTCCCCTGATGCAACCTGAGGCCATTCCCTCTTGTCCTGTCACTTGCTACTTGAGAGAAGAGACCAACACCCTCCTCACTACAACCTCCTTTCAGGCAGTTGCAGAGAGCGATCAGGTCTCCCCTCAGCCTCCTCTTCTCCAGACTAAACAACCCCAGTTCCCTCAGCCACTCCTCAGAAGACTTGTTTTCCAGTCCCTTCACCAGTTTTGTTGCCCTTCTCTGGACAGGCTCCAGCAGCTCAATGTCCTTCTTGTATTGAGGGGCCCAAAACTGGACACAGCACTCGAGGTGCGGCCTCACCAGAGCTGAGTGCAGGGGGACAATCACTTCCCTACTCCCGCTGGCCACGCCATTCCTGATGCAGGCCAGGATGCCATTGGCTTTCTTGGCCACCTGGGCACACTGCTGACTCATGTTCAGCTGGCTGTCAACCAGTAACCCCAGGTCCTTTTCTGTCAGGCGGCTCTCCATCCACTCTGCCCCAAGCCTGTAGCGCTGCCCGGGGTTGTCGTGATCAAAGTGCAGGACCTGGCACTTGGCCTTGTTAAACTTCATACAGTTGGCCTTGGCCCATCAATCCAACCTGTCCAGATCTCTCTGGAGAGCCTTCCTACCCTCAAGCAGGCTGACACTGCTTCCCAGTTTGGTGTCATCTAGTATACATAAAATATATAAAATCTGATTATCCCTCCTCTTTCTCCATTTAAGGACAAAAAAACCTCTACATGCAAAATAGGAAAGATCATGAATATATGGAGTCTTGTAGGCAAAAGCCTGTGTTTGAGTTTTTTTAACCTCTTTCAAAGATGCGTATGTAATTCTTAGCTCTTTTGTGCCAAGCACGTTATATGAGATCTACCATCTGTAGTGAAAAGTTAGTGGTACACTGAGCTCAAGAAATACTTTTGAAGTGTCTGACGTCCTGTAAATAGAGAAAGATACAGCTAGAATGAAGCATCGCATCCAGGAAACCACAGCATGCCACATAGCTATCCCAGCAGAAAGCAGTTGTGCAAGTTGTGGTTTCCACTCTTAATGACTTTTCAACACAGTCTTATAATGATACTCACCACGATTACATTTCTTGCAGCACTGACCATCTAAATTGTATTCAGTGTTCTGACATCTACCTTCTCTCTTAACAATGATTCTTCTTGTAATAAATTTATTGCGCACTATGTGTTTTAGGTCAGTATCATTTTTGCACTGTGTTTCAGTAATTAAGATGAGCACCTAGGAGAGAACAACAGCAAATTATACAAACGAACTGTCAAGGAATGTGGGTGTGTTTTACTAGTAGTACAGCATTACATCAGTACCGTTACCCCCCTGCTAAACATACTGATATTCACCCCCTTATTAGAGTTCTTCATTACTTCAGAGGAGTTAATGGACAATGAGCTCACAGACTTAATGCCATCAACCATACCACTACAGGCACTGATCACTTCGAAAATTAATGTTTGAGAACAGGCCCATGCACCTGAGTTGTAACAATTACCTCATAAGCCCAATTATAGTGCAAAGCAAAGGAACACCCATTATTTTCATGCAGAGCTTTCTCTGCCTCAGATCACTGTGCCTAAAACTGCCCTTTCTTACCCAGCAGTAATAACCTTTCATAGAGAACTTCCTTAATTCAAATGATATCTTTCTTGCCACCCTACTGTTCCTTGCAAACTGAACAGTGTTAATCCATCTCTGAAGGAAAAAAAAAAGGCATGTTTTAATCTCGGCCAAAAATACCTGATGTCTAAAATGATCTTGTTCTCACTTTGTTTTCCAATTAAATTATTTTTTTTTCCTTAGTATGTGATGCCTACGTATTCCTGAAAGAAGTCTCGTTCTCCCTTCAGATTTACACTCTGATCCATTTCTTTGAATGCACTGTCAGGTTAAGTCGCATAGTGCTTGGTTTTGTGTTTTTTTTTTCCTGTTAGTAACTTTACTAGCCATCACTGTTCTGCCTCTTTTCATGGTAGTAAGAAAGCACTACGGACCAGAGAACAAACCATTCTTTTTTCTGTTTTGGGAGTAAGGTGGAAAAATGAGGGGGATAGATCTGCTATAGTTTGCCTTCCTCTTCGCAATGGCTTGTGGAGAATTCTGTATATACTTTGTGTGCACCAGGTATAAGAAGTCTATATACAGAGCTATGTAAAGCTTGTTGGCTGGACAACTAGATTCCCTCCTAGAAATATTAAGCAGGACAGCCTGCCTTTACTTAAACCCAGTTTCTGCTGATAGTTTGGTGTAATTTCAGCATTTTCACAATTTATTTTACTTGTGTTTTACTAACTCTCTGTGCGGAGTTGTAACAGAAAAAATTAAGACAGTCCTTGTCTTGACAAGTTTGAAGTCTTAACGTCTCTAGGTTTGCTCTTCTTGCTCCTCTTTAATTAAAAAAATATTGTGTTATATTTTACAAAAAGACTCGGGGATATACATTGTGAGGGATACTAAGGAAGGGGGGGAAATGATGTCTGGGAAACAATGGAGCAGTGCTATTGTCCTTGGCAAAACGAAAGAACAGGCCAAGCTGTGAAGGAGAGGGATGGCAGGGTACCTTCTTCACAAAGGAGATTAGTGGGGAAAGCGATGCAATACAAAGAAACTGCCAAATTCTCACACCAGTGGTGCACTGCATGGACTGTAAAAGTCCTGCCAGTCACAGAGTCACTCACATTTTAAATTGGTATGCAAAACACCTTGACTTGAGCAATTTATTTTTAATTTCATCTTGGATATTTGAAAGAGGTTCATTATGAATGGTTGGTTATCTTTGTACGCTTTTGAATTGCAACTTAATACAAATTTGACTGTATCTGTTAATACTAACAGCAAGGGACACAGTATGTATGTATTTAAGGAACCTTCTAATAATTTGAGGCCTGGTTATTGTTACACTTGGTGGTTTTCCTCCTGCCAGAGGGCGATATTTAATGGCAAATTAATTCAGTCTTCATGATTTTGTGTGAAACTGCTTGGATACCAACCACAACCTTTGTCAGATGCAGAAAACTTTAATTACCTTAAATATTAACAGACTGAAAAATGGCTTTGGATTTCAAACCGAGCTCTCAAGTGAAGGAAGAGTTATCTGTGGCTAATTAATTGAAGTAACCAATATGACCACTGTCTGCTGACTTCTACAAGTAGCCACTTCTTTTGATACTCCAGTCTATTCAGACATGGGAAGGTGAAAAGCATTTTCTTTCCTTAACAGCCATCTGTTTTAAAATTTATGTAACATTAGTTACTAGACGGAAATTAAGAAGGCTTTTCTTTGCACCTGGATGAGAAGGTTCAGCTGCTAAAAAGGCAATTTAGCACTTGAGAAACCATGTGTATGGATGCTCAGACCGTCACTTCCCCTGTTCAGTGCTTTGATTCTCTTCCTTTGCTGCCCAAGCCTTGAGGGTGCTTTTCTCTGAATCCCGGTGTAATGATGTTAAAAATCTAAAGCTAATGTAAGGCCTCAACAGAAGCTGTCAAATGCATGTGCCAAGTTAGCAGGATTTGTTTTCCTTTTCCCTGGGAAAACCTTCTTACTAAAAACTTGGATAGAAAGTCCAGTTGACTACTTCTTAATAATTATTTTTGAGGCATGTGTTCAGTCTGGTTTGAGTTTCCCTGAAGCAGGGTGAAGCCCCACATGTGGTGGGCGACTGATGGAGGTGTTGTGTTGGACCGAGGGAGGGTACAGTCACAGGACAACGTTGGGGGGATGTGTTTCTCCTGGCTCTCTGAGCTGGAGGATGGTGACACCTTGATCAGCCTGCCCACCATGAGGTCCCAGCCAGAAGAAGGGTTCGGAAGTGAGGTGGTTGCCAGGGCGGGGAGACCCTAAGGCAGCACAACCGATCTCTGGTTCAACCCCAGAAAAACCAACGGTGCCAGACAGCTTCAAGCCCTGGGATGGAAGGGGCACATGGCAGGCCAACACAAATGCTGCTCATGGGGTGAGGAAGTTGGTGGGGAAATGTCTCCTTCATCTTCCCATGTTGATGGAGGAACTACAATTCAGCAGGGTGAGCGAGGAGCATGGCACCAGCTGATGCTCTGATGAACCTGCCTGGCTCAGTGGTGCTCGCCCACTGTGATGGCCCAGCTCCTCCTCCTCGCCTGCCCTCGCAGCCATGCCTGGTGAGGCTCGTGCAAAAAATGGGATATAATGAAAGAAGGAAACATCTTTCTAAATGACTAATATGGTAAAATTTAGCCGAGTTCCTTTTTGCACTGAATGCCTGCAATCACAGTGCATGCACAGACACAGCCTTCCCTCATGTGAACAAGTGTCTCCACTTCTTGCTTATGCTTTTATGCAAATAAGCTATGCTGATATAGTGAGGGAGACAGAAATACAACGTTTTTTGATGGAAGCCCTCCGCTGTCGCTCACAGAGATGAACTTCCTGGTGCACTTACAAGAAGTGGGCATCACTTCTTAGAATTCAGCGTTTAAGCAGAACCAAACACCTACATTGCTCACTGGGACATCTTGCATCACCTTCCTGTATAAGGAATAATGAGAAAAGTCTGGAGACTTTATAGCTTTCAAAGCAGCACCCTATTTTTTTTTTCTTCTGGATTTGCATCCTTTTAAAGCAATCCATTTGCTATAGAGAAATTTCAGTATGTCTTATAGGAAAAAAAGATTTAATAGTCATTTAACTTTCTGCGCACACCTTAATCGCATTCCTTGCCACTGAGCAGCAAGTGCTGCTAGCAGAAAGGAAACACTTCAGGGGCTTTTGCCGGGGCAGGAGTGATAGGTGCTTTTTTTGTGATGTGTACATTCAAAAAGCAGCGGTATGTTTTCAGCCTAAAATGACTCATAAAGGCTCTATTCTATCTTTCTCATCTTAAACTAGAAAACAGTTGTCGTATCTAAACTGAAGACTTACATTGAACTGAGCAGACAATGGGAATAAAATCAATCAAGCGGTGATATCTACCTTTAGTAGAATCAATAAAATTTATCAAATGAGCACAAAGTTTTTGGTTTCTCTCCTTTTGCACTGCCAAGACCTTTCTAACTCCCTCTCCCTCACTCTACAAAGTCCTCCAAAATGCTTTCACCAACAGGCATCTGCTAAGGAGTGTTAAAAAACCTGTTTTCATCTGTGTTCCCAGGGCACTGTGACAGGTTTCTTTGAAAACCTGTGGGATTTTTGGGGTTCTCAGACCTCCAATTCTTCCTGTATCAGAGTATTCTTCATAATCGGTCAGCTTCCTTAAGTTGAGAAGTTTCAGCAGACCTATCTTACAGGTATGTAAGCTCAGCTTTGGAAGTTTGTAGACACGCTATTTGCATACAGAACTTTTTAAAGCTTTACAACTTTTAAACCTGAGAAAAAAATTATCTCTACTTTCTCCTGTTATCTTTATAATACACTCTACTTCTAGCAAACCACTTTCTAACCCATACATGCCTATGGCAGGTTAACGCTGATGCTTTCTCATTTGGTGGCTTTTTTTTTTTTTCCCACCCTACATTTGTTACATGGGGCAACGTGCATGAGCTCATCGGGGCTTTCTAAGTGTTTAAAAAAAGGGGGAGAGGGGATTTTTCTTGCTTTTTTTGCCTACTGGGAGCTGAGAAAAACTTTAACTAATTTTCTGAGTTTTGATTTGCTTCTGGTAGTTTTGTCAAAATGGTTGCTAGAGTTAGCCCCATTTTAATACAGTTTTCTATGCAATTCATCTCTCTTGCATTAACCCTGTCAGGATGGCTTTTTCAAAGAGTAAGTAAATTCACAGTGCTTGTTAAGAGGATTCTCTACTCTTGTTCTTTTACAATGATAAGTAATTTCTGCTTTCAGTTATCTCCAGTATCATTTTTCCCCATGTGTTCCCCCCACTCCCAAGGCAGAAGTAGATAGTTAGCACTCAAATAACCACTAAAAATAGTATTTCGTGTTCTACAATCTTTTATGAGAAGAACTAAAAGAATCCAGTTCCATTTCCTGACGCTCAGCAATGGGAGTTGCTATTTCCTCACAGCTAGAAGCATCCTGAGCTTCGTAAATTTCAAGTGAGATGCATGTGTTCAGTGCCTGGTAGAGCAAGTGTTAGAGTTACTGCAGTGTCTTAAAATAGTTGCTGTCCATTCAATCCATTACTACTTCACATCTCGTCTGCAAATTATGGCAATATATTGGGAGGTGGGAGTTGTATGGTTGGTTGTTTTGGTTTGGCTTTTTTTTAAAAAATTTTTGTGTTTTAGGAGTACTGTACTAGTGAACACCTAACGAATGCTATACAATACAATACCCAGCTCACTGTGATGTTGTGACTAAGGATGAAAATGAGCTGGACAGCATAGAAATTTAGCAACTCTTCCCCTTTTTCCTTTTATAACACAATACAGTTTCTTGTTGGCACTTTCTTTGTTCAATGAGTTGCCTCAAAGACAAAGGCACTTAACTGGAAATGTGAGCAGACAAATGTTTCCAGAATTGAGGCCTTTGTACTTTTCCCTGGCGTCTTGGGTCATTCCATGACTTTATGGCTGTTTATATGCGCACATTTAAATGTCTGCATTAGTTGTCTGGGAAAGAAGGGTCAGTACAGTAATGCAGGAGTACTGTTTTCAAAAGTATGTCTTCTAAATTCCCAGAAAACTACCTGCTCTGTAGTCATATCAGATAACTACAAAATATTTAGATAACATTTCATTCTCTTAGGATGGCTTATTCCTTTAGAGTGTGGCTCTAAGTGGTATGTGGCTTTGCAGCTTGTTTTACAGGGTTAAAGTTAGATGTTTTCTAACTACGCTGGCCAGTGCTATTTTGCATGAGTATCCCTGCAACTGCTTCTGCTTCAGTGCAACGTTGGAGCTGCTTACCAAACTGAGGTTTCGTTCAACAAACTACTTTCATGTTCTGGTTTAACCAACATGTCAAATGCTGTCCAGCTGTACTGATTTATTAGTAGTGGAACAACAGGCTAATTAAAACTAGATGATCTCTGAGGTCCCTTCCAACCCTAACCATTCTATGATTCTATTTACAAGGGCAGGGAGTGATAGGATAAGGGGTTTAATCTAAAAGAGGGTAGATTTAGATTAGATATTAGGGAGAAATTCTTTCCTGTGAGGGTGGTGAGGCACTGGCACAGGTTGCCCAGAGAAGCTGTGGCGGCCCCATCCCTGGCAGTGCTCAAGGCCAGGTTGGATGGGGCTTTGGGCAACCTGGTCTAGTGTAGGGTGTCCCTGCCCATGGGAGGGGGGTTGGAACTAGATGATCTTTGAGGTCCCTTCCAACCCTAACCATTCTGTGATTCTATTGTATGATTCTAAAAACAAAAAAAAAACCCAAATACAACTTCTTTTAAAAATAGAAAGTGTGCAGGAGTGCCAGAGTCTTTCCAAGGAGTACCAAAATTTGGTAACAAGTGGAAAATAAGTAATAGGAATGGTATTTATTCTCTGGGAGAAGTGTGATAAGAGAAAGGTTTTTTAACCTTTGTTTATATTCTGAATAGTTCTAAGACACTGAGATAGACAGACTGACATTTCTGCTAGTTGTTTGCTGCTTTGTATTTAACTACGCTCCAGTCCTTTGTGCAGGGGCATGGTTATAACCCTCTGAACCACTTTATATATTTAACTACATGTTATATAGTAAATCAGATCAGAATTTGAATAGTTTTTACCTTAACATCTGATTCTAACCTGTCAAACCCCAAAGTAAACTGCATTCATTAGCAATGTAACCACACTGTGAAAAGACTTTTGAATGTGAACTCCAGTGAATTCCCTCTGAAACAGGCGAGAACTGGGGCTGGGGAAGGAATGTGTGCCACATCCACGCTCCCAGGCGGTTCTGCTGTGCAGCAGGGCTTACTGCCACCTGCCCCATACCTACCATCCTGCCTCTGGGCTCTCAGAGCAGGGCTGCCTTGGGCGGCCCTGCCAGAGCGCAGGCAGAGCCAGTCCATCCGCACCTGCACGTGCTGAGGCCTCCTGCCGAGGTGCTTGCTGCCACTACAGCTCTCTGGCCTCACGCACGTGTCCCAGCAGAGATCCCTGCGCAGCAGGCGCTGAAACACTTTCTGACCTTGCTTGTTGGCAGTAGCCCTTTAAAATGAGTGTTTGTGAAGGTAACCCTACTGATGACAGTTAGGCACGTGACCTAAGTTCTGAAGCTGCGGAGACTCATACTGTGCGTGCTGGATGATTAAGCCAAGAAGGGAAGTCTCTGCCCCACTTCCAATAAACATGGCACTTCGTGCCAGTGGGCTTGGCCCATGTCTCTAGCTTTTCCTTGGTTGCTGCCACCAGTGGTTCAAAACTCGCTCACCACGGGCATTTGCTTTCCCGTTGCTTTACCAGATAACCGTGTTATGGAGGTGTAGTGCAAGTCAGCTTTCACTAACGTGGTCTTTGCCCAGGCAGGTACTCAGGCACAGATCGAAGGGTGCTGCCTACGCGTGGGTGCTGGACCTGCCTCACCGACATCTCCACCCGGGCCTGGGTGGCTGCGGACTGAGGCCAACACCAGCTGTCCCTGGGTCCCCCCTGCTATGCCACACGACCTGCTGTCCCTGACAGCTACCTGCACCCATCCCGCTTTTCCTTCCCTCTGCTTCTCTACAACAGCCACTTCCCTCTGCCCGGCACACTAAGGCGCGACGGTAAAATCATAAAGTGCCTGAATGTGAAGATGGGCTTTTGAAAGAAAAGGAAAGAAAAAAACACTCGTCTCAATGAA
>VWZZ01002295.1:2182889-2233041 GCA_013399095.1 Psophia crepitans
CCGGGCAGGGGCTCCCGCCCCCGGATGGTCCCGCGGGCGTGGGGCGGGCACTTCGGCCCGCGGGCGGCCCCCTGCGCTGAGGTCCCCTCTGTCTCAGGGAGGCAACGGCACGCCGCCCCCCCGGGCTGTCCCGGGCTCCGCGCCCTCTGCGGGGCTGGGCGCACCCCCTCGGCAGGTCCTGAATGCCGGGCATGGCCCTGAGGTCGCGAAACACAATGCCAACAGACTGTGGGCTGGGCGGGAGGCATCTGCTTCTTGTGCTTCAGCTGTTGGGCAGAGCACCGGCCTCCCCATGAAGGGCAGAAAGTCCAGCGTTACAGCTGCTGTAGGGGCAGGCTCGGGGCAGGGAGCCCGGAACCGTCGGTCGCAGCAGGGCAGTCCTTCAGAGCAGGCTAAATTCACTGCAGCAAAGCATACTGCCTTCTGCTGTCCTACTGAAAGGATTGCTCAAGCCTATGACTTCTGTTTCGTGGCTGTTTCTAGTCACTCCCTGTGTTTTTTTCTGCAGACTTTCAGTGGTTTGAAACGCCTGTAGTCTGGCCTCCTCCGTTGTGCTGGAAATAACACGACGGTGTCAGTTATTGGTATGTGTTTTGATCTTTCAGGTTTTGACATGATGCCATTGCTTTGGGAAGATGATGGTTGCAATTGAGCTGGCGTTTTCATTTTAAACACCATTTTTCAGTGGTTTATGACTCACATTTTGAGACAGCCTTCAGATTTTTGGCTGGTATGGCTCTTAGCTGCCATACAGATAAACTGGGTTTGTAATATCTTAAAAAGTAGCTGCTGTTTTAAATATTTCAGGCTTTTTAACCACTTCCGGATAAAGTGAAATGTACTGCTGACACATTTTTAGAGACACAGCCTTTGGAGTATCCTTTAACAAGCAACTTCTTGCCTTCCCAGTGGCAGTATAGAGTCTGATGAATGAAAGGCACCTCTCTTGGGTGCAATGCCTGTGTTACACGGCTGTCTGCAGTTCCCACTGGGCAAACCCAGACCAGTGTGTACCCCAGGCTGTTAATTTTAGCGGAAATTTGCGTGCAGCTGGGGTGGAGCAGGGACTGCGAACAGCGTTCTCCCGATCTGGACGGCTGCTGCAGCAGAAAGCTCAGTAGAGTTGTTTCCAAATTCATCACTTGGTGGATTGTGGTTTGTCCTGAAAACAAAACCTGACATGACTGGGCCCTCAGCAGGATCACTTAGCATTTGATAAAACCTCCATGAGCTTCTTGCCCTAATTATCCGGTGACTTCTGCAACTGTAGCTAACTTCTACTGCATGCAGTCTACGCTCTTCCCTGCCCCCACGGAGGTGTGATGACTACATGCATATATCTGTTTTGCGGTGAAGTGTTTTTGTCTTGGTAGGGAGCTTTGAGAAACATTTGAGAAGCCACCAGATACTTGTCAAAACAATAGTGTCAGCATATGACTTGGAGTCATACCTCATGTAGTTAATAACTACAGCTGTTTGGGATTTTTTAATACATGTGATGGATACAAACCAAGAGACAGCCATGTGTTTGGATGAATTTTTGTTTGTTCATCCTGAGTTGGTGTATCGATACGTACTGTAAGGACGGCGTTTTCATCTTTGAACTGTTCCTTGGGTTGCAGCAGCTTTTATGGGCTAGTGGAAGTGGCAGCCTTGACTTTTTCTTTACTCACCCTTGATCTAAAGCTTAGTTCAGGTGTCAGTTGAGGAGTGCTAAGCAGGAGTACAAGACACTGCACTATTTTTCTTACCAGCAGATGGCCTTGCACCTTTCCTAACAGGCAAAGAGGAGTTAAGACTGTGATGGGATCAAACTGCAGAACAGTTAACACGTAGGAGACTGATGACTTAGTTCCTTTGCTATTCCACCTTTTAAAACATACAGTTTTGGAATTAAAGTGGTGGGTTTGATTTATTTATTGTACTGTTTTGATTTTTTTTTCTTGTTGTTACTCTGTGTCCACATATGTGCACTGGTGGTTCAAGATAGCTGCAAAAACACACGAGGAATATTTGGACACACATGACCGCAGTGTTCTGGCTTTGAGAGTCTCGAAGCTGGAATCTGTATTCATTCCTTAACTGGCATCAAATCTTTTCTGCTCCAGAAGCCTACTGGCACCTAGAATCATAGAATCATTAAGATTGGAAGAGACGTCAAGGATCACCTAGTCCAGTCATCTCCCTACCACCTGTTACCCACTAAACAATATCCCTAAGTACCACATCTAACCTTTCTTTAAACACCTCTAGGGATGGTGACTCCACCACATCCCTGGGCAACCCATTCCAATGCCTGACCACCCTTTCTGAGAAGTTTCTCCTAATCTCCAACCTGAACCTCCACTGCCACAATTTGTGGCCATTCCCTCTTGTCCTATCACTAATTATCTGTGAGAAACTGACTCCAGCAGGGTATCACGACCTTATGATTTGCTAAGTTTTTAAGTTTTTAATTAGTCTTTCCAAGTGAAGCAAAATGCATCATGGTGAAATAAAACATGATTGAGGGCCCAGAGGCCTATGCATTGTATTGGTCTCATCTCAAAATGTTCAATCCACATTTGTATTCCAGAGGGAAAATAGCAGGATGGGAAAAAGCATAAGATCTAACTTGCTTTCTACTACTTCTTTCTTTGTTAAATTGTTACAGATTTTATTTTTTTTTTAATTTAAACATACTGTTGGGGTTTTTTAATACTTGGTTGAGACTTGTTTTGGCATATTGGTAATCGTTTAGCAGTTCTTTAATGTAGTGTAACTTAACCAAAGTAGTTCCATCAAACTTAAATTCTTCTTTGACCTACAATGCACATTAGAAGATTATTGTTGCACGGAAGACTTACACTAGGACACCTTACTATAATAAAGGAGCTGTTGAATTTGAGAAGAATTATGAACTCCTCACTACAGTTATCTTCCTGTTGGCTTTGCATTTTCCTGTCCTTTAGATGTTGACTTATCCCCCTGTCTTTTAGTAGATAGTAAGTTTGCCTTAAGATATGGATTAGGGGACACAGCTGTTGTATTTGGACAACTTGATTTGGCTGAAAATGTTGGAAAATAGGAGAGAACACAAAATATATGTTTTGGAGCTACTTTAAGTGAAATGTTTTGTTATGTGATTCATGTTCTGTAAATCAGCTGAAGTTTAAAGGGAAGGGGGAAAAGCTCAACCAGTAATTGGACCCCAGTCATGGTATTTTCACTTTCTGTCTGTGTTTTCTTTTCTTTGGCTTTTCTGCTTTGTCTCGTCCCTCCCTCATGTATGTTCAGAACAACCTAATTTTGACTTTTGTTTCGTTCGGGTACTAGGCTGAGTAATCCATTACTCATGCAACTCTATTTCATCTCCTTCATCCTTGGTCCAAACCTGTTCCGTTCTATGACTCTGGTCACAAGCATGAGATAACCCTATTGGGAAATGAGTGGCATCAGTCCTTAAACCATCAGCTCTTACTGAGTATGGTTTTATGATGGAATGCTTTTCCCTTTCTTTTCCAGTTCTTCTGTGAAATGTTGTACTGTTGACCTTGCTCCATTCACCAACTGTACCCTTTGCTCAATGGTCCTGTGGACCAAAAATAATCTGTAGCTGCTGTAACTATTGGCTATTTCGTTGCACTGTGACATAGCCATATTGTGACAATTCGAGGTTACCTTTCTAAGATACCACTTATAATAACTTGGTTTAGTGGTATAGTGAAGGGTTCTCTGTCAGATGATGTGGTAGCAAAACACTGTATTGGCCCAATCACCCCGTTCTGCGGATACGGCAACATAAACGTGGGAAAGCGGTGTGTCATTGGAGAGATTTGTGAACACCCTGTGGTGTGGTTTGGTTTTGGTTTGGGTTGTTTGTTTTTTTGTTTTGTTTGGTTTTTTTTTTTTGTAAGGGTGCAGCATGGTGTTGCATCAAATCAGATCAGAGAGTTCTGGCATGCAGCATGTTCCTATTAGAAGTAATGGTGATCTGATACACAGGCCTGTGGAGCCACAGATACTACTGTTTATGTAAAATAACCCCACACTAGCAACAAAACAGAGTGGAAACTGAAACTCATAGCAAGTCAGTTGTCCCCTCTAGCAGTTCTCCTCTGGAGAAGGTGATAAAGGAAAATTGGGAATAGTCCCTGTCACTCTAAAAAAAGGTGAAAAAGATTTCTGTCCTTTTTCTTGTAATTCAACTTCTTGACACAACCCTGGATCCATGCTGTTGCTCAGCAGACCCAATTTGATGATGTCAATGCATTCTTCACAGCAGGAAAAAAAATCATTTTTCAAACAAACCGAGCATTTCCTTAGACTGGAAAAGCAAATTGGCTGGATGCCTGGTGGCTCCTACGGCCAATCACTATAACCTTACCATAAATGTAGATGTGTTTCTATCTTAGGATTGATTATTGACTTTATTTTAGCCATGGGACCATCCTGTCCCAGTCCTCTGTGTGTGCACTCTACCAGTGAGTGCTGAGATCCTGAACACTGCATTATTTAGCAAAGATTTTGCACATCGCACGGGCTCACTTAAAATTTCATTTTGTGACTTGATACATTGTAAATGCATCTCTTTTAAGTGTTTTGTAGAGCTCTGTCTCCATCTAGAACTTGCAGCAGGCAGTTTAGCTTCAGAGGGTGGCTGGTGCTCTTTTATCTTTTTTCAGGCTAATTGCTCTCGGTTGTTTTTTGATGATGGTATTACTAAGATTATACTTTATACTTGCAAATCTCGTTGTACAGCAAGTGCTAACTGTCAGATATGTAACAGATGAACTGTAAATGCTCTTGAGATAACGTGCCAAGGAGTCTAGATGTTCTCCAGAGATGAGTGAGGAAGTGCTCAAACCGTTTCCCTTCAGGCACTGCCGGGACAGAGCACAGCTGATTTAGTCTGTGAGTAGTGCTATTTTCCTTGTGAGTGAAATCCAAGGCTGAATCCTCGTACTGAAGATGAGAGAGGAAAGATCTGTAGATGAATGTCTGGAGTTAAAAGGTAAATGTGAGCAAAAAGAGGTCCTTTGTTCTGCTTTTAACCTTTGATCTGAAGATGGCAGTAACAGGCACACCAGGTGGCTTTGCTTCCGATATGAAGTGACACCCAAACAGCCACTGTTCAAGCAAAAAAGTTTTCTTAATAATTTTAAAGTTAACTAAGACAAATTTTATTATGGTGGTGGTGGGGAGGAGAAGCTAAAGGAAACATTTAAAAAGATCTTAGCATACTGTAGTTGATCAGAGTTTCTGAAACTGTAAGAAATATTATGTCTTTTGGGATTTAATTCCACTGGTTTGCTTCGCTCCATCATGACCCTCTTTCTGGGATATCACCTAACAAGTGAGACTACCACGCTTGGATAAAGCAGTGTCCTGTGGCTGAGACTCCAAACTTTCTCGGGGGTTTTTTTTGGCTTTCACTTAAACTTTGAAGTTCTTTGAGGGCGGAGGGACAACGATTTGAAAAGGTTTATCCCTCCCACTAACGTCTCAGATGCAGTTCGGCATCCTCTGTGACATCAAACGTTCTTCAGAGTGAGAACAGGATGCAGTGATGTCACTCAATGTTTGTCTTTCTGGGCATTGCTGTGTGACTTTAACCAGGGCTAAATTCTGGTAGAGGTGGGCTGTTGTGGCAGAGCAAGGTTTGGAGGTGGTGGGGCTGCCACTGTTCTCTGCCTTCACCTACTCACCCACTTCTACCACACATCTGCACAAACAGAGAAGAGGCCTAGGTCGCTCATGCAGCGGCAGGAGTGAGTCATTTCTCTGTTCAGCTGCACAGCCTGCTGCATAGTCAAGCTTTTATGGGCATGAAGCAAATGAAATGAGGATGTAGCACAGACTAATTTATATTTCTATCAAAAAGCAGTTGATTGTTTTCTGTTGGTGGTTCTCATCAGCAGTTAAATGATGGGCTTAGAAAGCTGTGCATCTCCAGGGGTGATCATAACAAGAAGGAATATGCTAATGTTTGCTGTCTGAAGCAGTCTGTTAAGTTCCCAGATAAGATGTTAGTGGTATTTTTCAGCTGAATCATTTCTCAAATACTCCTTTGAAGCCAAGTATTTCAGAAGAGGCATCCTTTCTACACTGCATGGTGGCTGCCTCTCCTGCTGTCAGCTTGCTCAGCCTGTGTCTCACGCAGGAACAGAAGACTGGATGGGGAACCATAGAGGGATGAACAGCAGAACATGCATTTCTGGTTCCCTGAGATGAGCAGGAGAGCCTGGTGCCAGCACAGGTCACGGCTTTAACAGTCATAGGTTTCCCATGTGTTTCTGCTAGCTTAGGGGTGCTCGGAAACCTCCTGCCTGGAGGGAGCATGCTGAGAGGAGAGCAGTTCCTCGGTGCTAGAAATTAAGAAGGACTGTCATCTCTTTGCTGTAATAGTGTAAGGAAATTGTCTTACCTTCTTGAAGTAGAGATTTTGGGCTGGATCCTCAGATCTCATTGAATCACCTCAGTGAGCCATGATTTTACTTGAGATCAATGGTAATTTTGCTGTTGTCTTGAGTGAAGCTAAGATTTCACTGCACATGCACAAAGCAGATGTAAAGATACATTATATCAGTGACTGAGGAGTTCTGTCCCTCCGGGAGGCAGGAGTGGCCACCAGCCCCTTCTCCATCAGCCTCCCATGCCTTGCTGCATGTCAGAGCCTGGAGCATCTTGGCTTGGTGCAGTGAAGGGCTGCTGCTATTTGGAGCTTGTTCCTTGGTCTCCCAGCTACTGTTCCGCTATTCCTGAGTGACCTGGTACAAAACCAGCATGTTTTCTTTTCCTGGGGCCTACCTGAAAAACAGGATCTGACAAAAACAAGTCTGCAGAAGAATAACCATAAATTATTAAAATCAAGCTAATAGGGAAGGTTTAACCCTCATGAAAACAGTAGCTTTTATTGTGTAAGTGGAAAAAACAATGTTAGCCCTTTTTCCCAGCTGTGTTTGTCCCCTGTTCCCTCCAGCCCATTCTGAGAAGGCCTGGCCATTTGCAGTGCAAGTGGCACTGAGTTTCTAATGCTATAAAATACTATAGCAACACTTTTATTTAAATACGATTCAGGAAGGGGGGACATGTTTATGTTGGAGACCTGCTAATTGCATAATTTTCTCCTTTTATTAAACAATGTGCTCATGCTGTGTTACACAGACTAATCAGAGTGCAGAGGAAAGATTTATATTGTGTTGAAGAGGTCTGAGCATTTGACCTCGTAAGTGAATTCCTAGAGACAGCTAAATACGATGCAGTAAGTAACAGGCTCTAATTAGGAAGCGGAAAGAGTTGTGTGTGGTTCTGGTATCCCGATGTGGAAACTACCCAGGCATTTTCAAGATCCTTGGGCAACAGAGTTTTGCAGCAGTGAAAGGAGTTACTGCATCTGTTCAAGAAGTTACTAGCAAGAGACTGAAAGAAACAGAAACCTGGTGAGTGCCTATGGGAGAGAACACAGAATAGAAACCGTAATTCTGAGACAGAGATAAACAAAACCTTGTCTTATATTTAGTGCTGTTACTGCCTTACAAGAAGAACAGAACATGAGTCATCAGGATTTAGTATTTTTTGCCTGTAGGTACTCGGCGTATTCTCAAAGTCCTGGAAACCGCAGCGAAGCCAGGCAGATGTTAGCCTTCTGTCTATGGAATGAAGTGTGTGCAGTGAGAGCTGTACCTCTACCGGTCCCTATGGGCACACTCTATGTGTGTGTGCAATACAGAACAGTATCTGTGATCTTACCCCGGTTAAGAAATGGATCAAAAAGCAGTTGAGCTTGGAGAAATCTCCAGCTGGGCTGTAGGCAGATTAGGCCTGAGTCCTGACTGTTTTCATCCCCCATGAGGCCAGCGGTAGTCTTGCCATTGATTCCAGTGGAACAAGAATTGGTCTTGAAATGAGCTGGAATGAGCAAAAGCTTTGCAGAATTCTATGAAATAAGGACATTATTTCTGAAGGATGGTTATATTTGTTTCAGAAATGTGTGTCTAAGTCAATCTTACAGTCATAAAAGGAAAAGAACAGAATATTGTTCTTTGGTCTGATAGGGAATTTGAGCAAACAGTTAAAGATGGGCAAATAAAAGACATTTCGTGGAAGAGAGAAAAACCCTCCTACATTTGGCTGGAAAATGCTAGTACACTTTCAGAAAACCAACCAAATTGTTAAATAAAAATAGCATGTTATCTTGTACTTTTCCGTAGTTCTTATGACTGTAAGAAAGAGGAAGAAACTACCTTACATAACTAAGATGCATCTGCAAAGCAAAGGCAAAAAACCTGCCTACTTCAGTCTTCTTGTGAAACTTGAGCATCATTTGGGGAGAGGTTTATAAACTGAATGTGCTAGAGCATGAGTAATAGCTGTGTGCTGTGTTCCTCCTGGCTAAGTGACCAGCTGTCAGTCATCTGGAGCACCACAGTAGAGAGCAGGAGGGTCTTGCAGGCCCAGGCAGCAGCTAGTATTGTGTGCAGGAAGGTGTGACAGAGGTTGACACTGCATGCAGGGCAGAGGACAGCACCAGGGAAGTCCTGTCCTTCCTGCAACCACTTTGGTGAGTGTGTTCGTGTGCACCTCGTTTTCATCAACCAAAATGACCTTCAGTGGAAGTGTCATGGATGGGAGGAGGGATCCTTTTGCACAGGTTAGAGATGCAAAGAGTTTTCTCAAGGCTTCATATTATAAACAGGATTCTGCTGGGGAGGACTCTGTTTTATCCTAGATCTATAATTTAGATTGCAGTGAGTTATAAAAACACATAAACACACACGCTTTGTCTGTGACATTTATCTGTAACTTATGTTGTTGTTCAGATGACTGATAAAGGCATTAAGGTGCATAGCCAATGATGGGAGGGAAGGTCCCACAGAATCGCGCCCACTCAGCAGTGATTTCCCTTCACTGATGTGCTGCGAGACTTCAGCTAGGCAGTTCTCATGGTACTCTGTATAGGTCGATTCTGCATTCACCTTATTTTTAATTATTTTATGTTTTAGAAAGTAAAAGGCTTTAGAGGGCTTTTACAACTAAGTTCATAGAATCATAGAATATCCCGAGTTGGAAGGGACCTATAAGGATCATCAAGTCCAACTCCTGCCTCCCCACAGGAGCAGCCCAATCAGAGCAGATGACTGAGAGCACTGTCCAGAGGCTTCTCGAACTCAGCCAACTTCGGTGCGGTGACCACCTCCCTGGGAAGCCTGTTCCAGTGCCCGAACACCCTCTCGGTGAAGAACCTTTTCCTGATATCCAACCTAAACCTCCCCTGTCGAAGCTTCGTGCCATTCCCGCGGGTTCTGTTGCTGGTCACCAGAGGGAGGAGATCAGCGCCTGCCCCTTCGCTCCCCCTCGTGAGGATATCGTAGGCTGCAATGAGGTCTCCCCTCAGCCTTCTCTTCTCTAGGCTGAACAAACCAAGGGACTTCAGCCTCTCCTCATGCATTTTCTTGCAATATTTCTCAAAAGTTTGAGAAGTAGTAATTTTTATAAAGCCTTATTAATCAGCATTTATTATATTCTTTTATTATTATTTGGCTTATATATTGGCAGCTGTAATAGTTTGACTTAGTGGTGTGTTCATCTGGCAAGTGTGTAATTAGCTACTTCTTGCCATTACGTGCTTGAAATTGTTAAACTGCCTTTCTTCCTGTTTTGGGAAAACCCCTTAAGCACTTTTAAGGAGTAATGAAAATATACGTTAATTGTTCTGGAGACACTTTGGCCTGTTCTCTGGAACACCTGGATGGATGCAGGCTATCCAGACCTGCTGCATTGTGCATGCCCAGCTTTACTGCTGGCTCCTTTCACAACCTTCTGTAACAGCATTGAAATAGAAAGTCCCAAGCAGTTTTGTAGTCCTTTGAATTGACATCTGAATTTTTTCTGGTACAGAAAATTCATGTGTATTAAATATGCTTGCATTTGCCTCGTTATTTTTGACCATTCCATATAACAGCGTATATTTCTATATAATAACATGCCAATTCCAAAAGCATGTTTCCTTTTTATCCTGAGGTATTTTTTAAAGTATGTGTGCACATTAGTCATATAGGTTGTAGATTTCCCTTTGTATTTTTTGTACGTTTTTCAGTTTATTGCCATATAATGCTCATTCTTACACTGTGATACAGTGGTTCTCATGGAAATTTAAAAAAAGGAGTTCAGCTGTGCCCTTGGGAGTTAAGTTTGTTTATAGACTGTGCTGAGTGGCTCATACAGAAGACAAGGAAGTTGCAGCAGGGTCGTGTCTCCTTGTCCTGCCCAGCAGCGACACCTAACTGCTCTGAGTGCACTGAGCCCAGGTGCCAGGAGAAGGGCTGGAGACCAGGGCTGGGCCATCTGGAGGAGTAGGTACCTTGTTGACATTTGTGGTGAGAAAGCCTCCACAGTTTGTCATCATCCAGAGTCCAAGAGCAAAGAAGCTGTGTTGGTTTCAAAAAGTGAAACTGGCAATACAAAAAATTATTAAATTCGGGAGTGAAAGAAATTACCCTGCAGAGGTCCTTTTTCTTGCTGTTTGCTGGAGGGCCAGCCAAATTAGCTGATATAGGCACCTGAGCTTGTGAAGCTGTGTGAGACAATGGGTCCACAGCCTTCATCTGTAATAGCCTTATGCAACCTGTTTCCAGTGCATTTCTCTGATGGGAATTATCTGACTTCTCATAATGTGCGAGCTCTTCTTGAAACCAAGGCAACCACTTCAAAAAATGTGGTGAGAACTTGGTCTCCTTGTTGCTGTCCATCTAGGAATAAGCTGGTTGGGAAGCTCGGAAGTTATTGTGGAGGAAGGACCTCTGTGCTCTGTCCGCCCCACGCACACACCATGTAGGTCTGACTTCCGTAGGATACAGGGCTTGTTTTTCAGTGTTAGGATGGGAAGATTTCATTTGCATTTTGACAAATTCAGAGAGCATGTTACGGGAGAGGTTCTCATAATTGTCTGGGGGAATCTGTTTTCTCTGAGCTCTTAGGACATGTGCTGATGTAACATTATCATGAAGCCTTGTCTGCAATGTCATTTAGGACAGATATGTCTGCATGAACTGGGAATGAGGTACTGAGGTGCTGCTAAGAGTTTGTGCACAGTGGGGCAGAACTCAGCCTTGGCCAGTGGCCTGAGGGCTTATCCAGGATCTCTGGTGGATTTGCAGCTCTTGGTATAAAGACAGTGTTCCTTTGACCAGTGCTTCTAATATATTTGATGTTTTCTTTCTAACATTAAGTAAGTCTGCACCAGCTGGAGTGTGAGCTGTGAGTGCTGCCTTGCCGATAAAAAGTGGAGCTTATTTCCACAAAATATCATGGGGGCAATCTATCTCCAAAACTATGTTAAATTAGGCAAAATCTGTCTGCTTCTATTACACATGAATAGATAGGTACAAATTCCTGTCTTGAGAAATCCTTATGCTGCACATAAGGAAGCAGAAAGGATATAGGAAGAAAAATTGACTGTAGGCGTTCCATTTCTTTCCTAAGCATCTGCTGTCAGGAAATCTCAGAGACAGGATACTGAGCTAGATGGATATCAGCCTGACACAGCAGGGCTCATTTTTATGGTCTATTTATTTATCTAAGAAGGGTGGGGAGGGAGGTAGTAGCTCATTTTTACTTTGAATATGTTCCTTTGATTTTGAATGAGGGATAACTTTATTACAGAGAAAGATACCTTGTCAACGAGATGAAGGAAGGTTGTGAATTAAGGTGCTTTGTCACCCTGCTTGGGAGGGAAACACACTATCCTCTGGCTCTTGAACAGCACTGGCAAAACTATTTTCCAAACTTTGTAGGTTGAAAACTGACATATTTGAGAATGACTAGAGCTGTTTTTTCTTAGCTGTTAGGGAGAGACCAGCGTGAGTGCCTGACAATCAGAGAAAGCTAGTCTCTGCGTCTGACAGCTTATGGTTGGTCTGACACTTTGCAGATGCATACTGTGTGACAGCTGCAATGAATCAGGTTATTAGAGGGACTTTCTGCTCCCTAAAGCTTATTTATTCCTGCATTTCTCAAATGGGGAGAGTGTGGGGAAGTGTAAAGCCTATCAATGAGATAGAGGAGAGGGCCTGAAGCCAGACAAACCAAAACATTTAGAGATTCTGCTAATGCTATGAAGATGAAAGGAATCCCCAAATAAAAAGGAGCCAGAGACATATTTAGCAGGGCTTCATTCCTAAACAGCCAATTGGATGTAGGCAGGAAGGTCTCCACGCATGTCGGAGAAGTTGTTTTCCCTTATAAAGTAATAGCCTGTAATGTTATGAGTAAAGAGGTTACTTTATTCCCGGTTTTCTATAGCAGTTGGGATAAGAGTGCAGCTTCTGCCCTCCTTTACCAAAAAAGTATGGCATCTCTGAAATGGTACGTGGCCTCTGAGCTGGCATTCTTCAGGCCAGCTGAAATCCATTTCCCAGGTGTGGTGGCTATACAGCTCCTGCTGCCGTAGAGTCCCAACCATGTTTTCTGTCCATACAACAATCTGCACAATTTATTGAAAACTAAAGAACTTAACTTAAGGAACATGCAGCTAAAAGTTTCCACAGATGTCTTGAAAGATGCCTGAAGTCAATAAGGGAAGTTCCCAATGTGCATGGGAGCTTTGCTAGTATCGCTATAAAGAGAGCAGGGAAAAGGGCATGAAAGAAAGAGACAAAATTAATTTTTTCTTATTTTCCTTTCTCACATCGCATTCTGGACACACTCCTGTAATGAAGAATGCAAAAGGGTTTAGAGTGGACAGAGAAGTTCTCAGGGGAAGCCAAACAAAGCCATAGTTTTTGGCTATGGGTACAATGAAAGAACTAGAACCCCAGGGTATAGACACGCTGGGCAAATTGTGCTGTGGCCGTGGGCTAAGTACTAAAAGATAGGCAGCAGAAAGTGGTGAAGGAAGTGGCCTCCAGAGGGGAAGCTAAACTACTTTCAGGGGTGTTGTGTTCTTTTTCTTGTGAAAAATTGTATATCTATTTGAGCTAAGCTGGTACATGTCCATAGAGGAAGACTGAGAAGTTTGATCCCCCAGCATTTAGGCTCGGTTCTCAGAGGACTTGTTCTGTTCAGTTCTCTTTAGGTTGTTATTCCTGTCTCATGCCAAGTACATTCTCCCCTTCCCCCTATCCCTCTGGCAATGACCTACGTTGCTGAGAAGAAAGGTGTAAACTATTAATGTAATTTTTTCCCATGTGTTTTTTTTCTGTAGTAATATCTGTGCGATCATAACTCGAGCATGAAATCACAAAAAAAAGAAAAGAAAAGAAATACTTATGTCCCTCAAGCTGGACTGACCTAACTTCCTTGCATAGTTCACCTGTTTGCCTTCCTTCCTTCCTGCCCCAGGACCTTCCATAACGTAACGCCCCAGAGACGAGCTGCGTGCTGAGCACTGGCTCTCCATTGTGTGCTGGAGGCATGGTTGTGCAGTGTCTCGACATTTTGCTGTGCTGTTCCTGTGTATCCATCACTACTGCTCAGTCAGACTCTGGGCTTAATTCTCCCTTCTAGTCTGCATAGCCCTGTCTCTAACAAATATCCTGCATATGGCAGGAAACACTCCTAACAAGTGGTGTTTCCTCTTTGTTGTCCTGTCAACAACTGCCTGCTCTGAATGAGACTGTCAGCTGTATCTTTTTCATGAGCACCCTAAAAGCTGGCATTTCCCCATCTTTGGTGCCCATGACAAACAAGATTATGTGTGATTCCAACCCACTTAACTATTCCTCGTAGCAGCCAAGGGACTGCTGCTGCCATCACTCCTATCTTTGTCCCAGTCTTGGCAATTCCAAGGAGAAGTAGCAGATGATGCTTCTGGAAACCCTGGACTATGTTTCCTCTAGTCTAGAAGGTAACTGATATTTGTATCAAAATCAGACACGATACTGCAGTGAAGGGTTCTGCTGTGTGCAATTTTCCTTCCCCTTGACCTGAATTCCCTGTTCTAATACCATACGTTCTATGTGAGGTATGTAATTTTTCTCAGCTGTGTGTTTGAGTGTTGTTTGAAAACAAAGAATTTGGTTTTGGCTGTCCTTTGAGTGTCAGTTGGAGATATGCAAAAAAGGATCTGTTTATACTCTCTGTCGTAGGTTGCTTGCCTTGGTGTGTTTTTTGTTTTTTTTTCTTTTGTTAATATCTCTTATCTTTTGCCCCAGTGTTGGATGTGAAATAATAAATAGCTTTTGCATGGCTCATGTTCCAACACTTGTTAGCTTCTGTTTCTGACCCTCAAAGGCAGTTACATTCCTGAAAAGTTCCTTTCCTTAAAAGTTCAATTCCTTTTGGTCTTCAATCCATAATTCTGCCTATCTGCTATCTCTACTAGTAGCCTAATTCTTGTAATCTCTACATCAGAAAAACTCCCACTGTGGTTATATGGGAGATTTTCTTGCATTAAGACTACGCAATTAGGCAGCAAACACGATGCCCCTCCCCGTTGTAACAAGACTCGCAAAACTTGGATTCTCACATCTATCTTGGCTTCTGTGTGTAGAGCAGTTTTGAATTTGTAACGGTTTAGTACTGCAGTTAAGAGATGCTGATTTCTGGTCTTTAGTACAAACTTAATGACAAAATATTGTTGACTGTGAAAGGGCTGCTTTGCTAGAATCAGCCTGTCCAGAGAACAGCTGGCTACAGCTGTAAAAATCGAGTCCTGTGCTGAAAATAACTTGTAGAGCGAGAACCCTTGCTTTATTTGCTAAAAATATGTTCAGCGGAAAAGCTAGATGAGAGCTATAAATTTTAACAACTTTATTATGAACAATTTGAGAAGAGTTTACGACAATCCAGACTTGTGGCCATCAGTGGAGTAGCACTAGGGTGAAGTTGGCCCACAGGTCCTAGGGTTTTGAAAATAAGCTGACAGAGAAACAGAATGGATTCTAACTCATCGCGATCCAGAGGGGATTGTAACAATCTTCTAACAGGACATTTTTGCAACCTTCAAAGACTTCACCACGAGCCCTGTACAACAGCAGGTACTTTTTTCACTACCCTTAAGCCTGTGGGCAATATTTAGCATGCAAGCAAAACACTGAGCTTTTAAAGAGATTTTGTAGCAAAATCCAGCAACTTTTTAGCTTGCCAGAAATATGTTCGTTGTTTTTCTCAAAATATTTAATGAAAGCAAAGTGTTTCTTTAAAAATGCTTTCCCTATTATAAATAACAGCTCTTCCCATTTATCTCTCTGCCTCTTGGACATTACTACGGAGGCCCGTACCTCTCTTGTTTGAACACGTGCTCCTCCTGCCAGAGGGTGTCTACTGTGGGCACGCTCCATCTCTCTGTATTTTAACAGCTCTCCTGAAGCTTCAAAGTGTTTATCTTAACACAGCTGAAAGTCTCCTCCTGTTTCATGAGCTCCACTTTGGAATGCAGTGGAAGAGACCCAGGGCCTGTGGCCACCCAGATTAGAGGTTTTTGTAATAAGGTCCCTATATGGTTTTGTTAGAGACTTCAGCTCTGTCTCTGTCTGTCTCTGCTCCTTGTTTGGGAGGCTGGTGGGAGGAGAAGAGCTGAAGAGGCTATATAACCTCAGAGCTTTCAAATACAGAGTGCACTATCCCAGAGCAGCTATCCCCAGCCAAGCACTGTCAGGGTAAGTGGCACTGAACCAACAGGGTGATTTACAGGTTGCTGGAGGACTTCAGTTAAATAATGTCAAATGGAAGCTATTCAGGAGGATGTACTGCTGTGCTGTAGTTTGCTTAAGCAACCTTGTTAGAACTGAATTGATAAAATGCTCGTAATATCTATTTTGAGTTGTCTTTATTTTCTGGCACTTCTGAAAGTTCTACGGGATGATTTTGCTGATTCCATCAGCACTCCAGCAATTGTGTGGAGACAGTCTGTGTAATGCCATGGCTGGAATTATAGCTATTTCAATGTTTAAATGGGCCCGTGTGACCCTGTGGTGTCAGCTTTGTACAGAACAGAGTTCCTGAAGGGGTGAATTTGCTCTCTGTGTAGTAGAGTTTCTCAGCAGGTTTGCTTCATTGCTGTTAACTCAGTGTAAGATGATGCGAGTGTTTTGGGGAATGTGACTATAAAAAGAGCTGGAAGTATGCAAAAAAGCAGTGTCTAATAGGATACAGTGAGGAGTGTGTATTTGTCCTTGTCTCTACGTATATAAAACTACTGTTCTGTAAAATGCCAAACATTTTGTTAAGGAATAGGGTAAGCACAGTATTTTTTTATGGGGCGGAAGTTCCCCTAGCAGCTTGTTGTGGAGATTGGTGAGGCGATTGGTTATCTTTAGGTACAAAGCAGGTAGAAGAGAGGCTAAAGGCTGTCTTAATTTCTTCGGAGAAAAATTTCCTTTCTTCCACAGAGCTGAGTGACATTTGCTCCTGTATGATGTTCGTGCTGCATGCCATGGCAGTCCTGAGCTATAACTCACTGGCTGGCGGCAGAGAGCTCTGTCTGAAATCATTCAGCTTTGATTTTTCAACTTTTTGTGCTTTATTACTAAATATGGTTTTCATTTAGCGTCCACTAAGCTCAAAAATGTAGCCTTTCCTACCCCCTTCATTCCCCTCCCCCAAGTGATTTTTGGCATTACATTAGCAGCATGGGTTTGAGCAAACCCCCTGACCTTGAACTCTGTTCCAAAAACAGATGGTTGAAGAGCCTATTTCCTAATTAGGAAATGGTTTGTCCAAACCAGTCTGTTCATTCATGTTAAGATAACAATTGTACTCCATTCAGTAAATGTTTGACTATAAAAAGCCTATTTTCCCATAAGTTTAATAAATACAAAAAACTGCAATCAACATTCCTTTCCCAATAATAACGATAAAATATCTGGAGTACCTCAAGTTAGGATTTCCCTGCCCTTGTCTTCTCCTGGGAGCTATGTCCAAGCAGCCTGCAGGAGAGGGGCTGCAGCCCTGTCTCACAGCTGCCTGGCTGGGGAGAGGATCTCAAATGAAAGATTTAGGAGAACTGTCTGTGCTTGTTCCATCTGATGTGGAGGCTAAACAGATTGTGGGCTCCTTTGCTCATCGGCCGTGGCTCTTGCTGACCCCATTCCCACTTTGTCCTGCGCTTCCAGTTTTCCTGTGGCAGAGAATTTCGGAGGCTGCGTGCGGAGCCAGCTGGTCTGTGGATGACAGCTGTCTCCTTTAGCTGTTAACACGCTGCAATTTGTTGAACTCTGCATGGAAGCCCAGGCGCAGAACTAGCCAAGTGATTCCCTACCACACTATAAATTGCAGGCAGAGAGTTCTTCTTGAGTCCTGGTATTCAGTGCTTGTTTCTGTAATTGATTTTAATACAAAGCCTTCAAAGCACTTTTATTACCCGTATTATCTTCCTGTTGCCAGAGGAGGAAAACAGTCTATTTTTACTGAGACAAGGAGCCAACATAAATTACTCTGCCACTCTACAAATACAGTTTATTAGGTCCTTTGAAATGGTGATAGACCATACGCTATGGCCTGTTTTTAAAATGCATACTGTGCCTGACTTCATTTTAAGGCGGGTTATTTTCTCTGAGTGACTACAGGAGGGCTGGAAAAGGCGCTTTCCCCTCCCCCCCCCCCTTTTGAATTGAGAACATTTCTTCTCTTTTAAAAGGTTAAACGTAAACTTAATTGACCATCTTGGTGCAGTGGTTAATATCTGCATCAGAAAAGCACCACTGGTACATGACTAGCATTCAGTGTGGTTAGCCTTTGGGAAGCCCAAGACTGGATGGGGAAGACTGAAGTGCTCTTACCTTTGACAGCTTTCCACGTGTCAGGGTTTTGTCAGGGTGATAGAAAAGTGGGGGAAGTAGTGCTGAATGCAGTGCAAAGAGATCTTTGTGTTTGCAACTGTCAGTCCAGCGTTCTTTTATCTCCCACCCACCCCCAGACATGGATTTCTGTGACCAAATTTAGAGAAATATTTGCTGCTTCCTGATCTGTCGGCCTATGACGCAGGACTGGAAGTCTCCTCTGGAATCCCCTGGATAATCTCTAGTGCATACGGCCCTCTGGCAGATGTGGTTGAAACCCCTCATGTTCTCAAAAGGAAGCCAGTTCCCTCTTACGGCCCCGCAGGCTTTGTGATTGCCAAACCGGTGCCGTACCTCTCTTTTCTGGTGTTGGTTGCTTTTATAATTGTCCCTGCCTTCAGGGGTGGGTCTCCTACCTGACTATGTTTTGAGGGATTTTTTTTAATTATTTTCTGCTGTTTTCATAGGGCAGTTTTCTGTCTGGAGGGCCTGAGGACATTGACGTAGAAGATGTGTGAAGAAGAGGACAGCACTGCCCTTGTTTGTGACAATGGTTCAGGGCTCTGTAAAGCCGGCTTCGCTGGGGATGATGCTCCAAGAGCAGTTTTCCCTTCCATTGTGGGTCGCCCCAGGCACCAGGTGATGAATTGCTTTGGTTATTCCATAGTGGGCCTGTAGAAGGCTTTGCTGTGCCATCCCCAGCCCTCCATCCCAGAGCCACCTTTTCCTGTGTTTGGGCCTAGCCCAGCGCTGGGTGATCTGTGTAACACAGCATTTCCAGGCAAATATGTCTGGCAGCACACTCACCTGAGTCAAAGCAGGTCTCTTGCCTTGGGAGAGAAGTTCTAAAAATTTTCACTCCTTTATATGCCTTTTTCTCCCTGTCCCTTAATTTTGTATTACCCAGAGAACTTGGTGAGCAAAGCTAGTTTAAAGAAAAACAGAGAACCAAAAGCCCAGCATAGACTTATATGGAAATTTTGACTGCCCTAAAAGCTGATGATAGGTGATGTATGGAAAACTAAAGGAGGAAGGAGAAGTTTCCATTCAGCTTTCTACTAACCTTCCTGACTTTATTCATGTAGTTGTATCACAATGGGCACCTGTCTAGGGTTGAGTTTCTTTAGCTTCAAGCTTTACATTTGAGTATATGATGCATTCCAGTTGATTTTAATAGTTTGCAATACATATATTATCTAAGCTGTTAAATATAGAGTTTCTGAGCCAGATAGTCATTAACATGAACTAGAGCAGCCTGGCTAGACCATGACAAACTAATCCTCCTAATTAATAGCTCCATCTAATTGCTTCTGTGCCATCTAAGAACCTGGTGAAATGGGAGGAGGTAAACTGGTTGTAAGATGCAGCACTTTATATACCCAACAAATACGTTTTAAGCTCTTCAGGGCAGAAGAAATATGTGCCTAATTGAGGCCTCTGGGCATTAACATAATTGAAAAAAAAATATTCAAATGTCAGCTTCTGTAGATAGTATGAACAGTATTAATTGCTCAAAAGCAAGCCATACAGTCACAGTGGAAACAAACACAGCAGATTTCTAGAGCATTTATTTCCTGATCACATATCACAGATAGCATTAGTGCCCTGAAGGAAGGATCATCCCATCATAAATTGCAAATCCAGCTTGCTTGTTTCTAAGATGGGGCAGTTAGAGACACCACGGTTTGGAGTGTGTAATGACAAAGTTCTCATGAGTGTTATGCACTCAAAATAGTCTACTATATGCTATACTTTATCCCAGTATTTCGAATTTTAACATGCAGATCACTGTATATCTAGAGTAGTTTCCAGCTTCTGATCCCTGGACCATTCCTACAGGATCCATGAAAATAATTAAAAAGAAGCCTGCACCAGTAGATTTAAATTGTCTGTCTCTAATGGCAGTATTAGAGTGTTCCAAAAGAAGCTTTGGGAAATGTATGTATTGCTCTGTCTTGCCCCTTAGATGGCACAACATGACTTTCTGCTTTTACTCCAATTCATTATAGTTTTGCAGACAGTTCATCCCTAAATAATAATGGACATTAAAACCACTCTGTTTTTCCACTTTTTCTTGATGAATTTAACATTTTACTTGTGCCATTTACTTAAACTGTAGTGGAGACATGAAATCCAGAGGCTTAAGTGAACTAAACATTTAATTTTAGAAATTAAAAAACAATGAGTATTTCTCCATTCGTTAGTATTTGTAAATATATTTACATAATATTTTGTAGTATTATGTAACTAGGATCACTGGCAACTGGACTTATTTCACAGCTAATTGCTCTATCTACTTTGTGACACCTCTCCTTGAAAAACTAACTCCATTTGTGTTATTTTATAGGGTGTGATGGTCGGTATGGGTCAAAAAGACAGCTATGTAGGTGATGAGGCTCAAAGCAAGAGAGGAATCCTGACCTTGAAATACCCCATAGAACACGGCATCATTACAAACTGGGACGACATGGAGAAGGTATTTCAGCTTCAAAAAGTTGATGTGTGTTGCTGGTAAACAGAAACACTTGAACCAGACATTTGCAGAATACCCACTAAATTTTAGAAGAAAGTGTCATGCTATCGAGTAGGGTTTGGTGGAAAGGTTGTTAACGAGAAGAGTTAACTTGCATTGACAGCTGCAGTATCACTATGAGTACATGAGTTCTTTTGCTCCAGTATGATGTATACATCTTTGCATTAGCAAAGGAGAGGGAAGAAAGGAGGAAAAAAAAAAAGAAAATAAAGAAATATCCTCAATTTGTTAATAAAGAAATGGAATTTAATAAGTTATCTGTTTCTGAACAAATGCAAAGCATGTATGTAATTTTGATGTGAAGGGTACTGTTTAAAACATACTTTTTAATGCTTGAAAGATTAATAATATTGCAGTGGGATGTATCCATTTCAGAGCCAGTACTTGCACTGAAGGGTTCCAGAACCATGTTTACAGTGGTAGTCTGTACAGTTGATATAATTTCTAAGATGGTATTTGTATTGAATATTGTGCTGTGCAAATAGGGCTATTTGGAACAGTTGGGACATCACAACACACTGCAAGCATGTGGAGCCACACAGGACCTACTGACTCTCATAGCATTGTACGTTTTACTTGGAAAGACAGCAAAACCTTTCAGATGCCTAACCTATCAACCAGTCTCTAATCACCAACCACCAGCTTGAAAACAAGCTTAGAAAAAACTTTTTTGCCTTCAGAAAGTCTGTGGTGGTTTTACTTCTTATTGGTGTATTAACCTCCTCATTGCCATCCACTTGGCCTCCGATTTTTACAGCTGGTAGGAATAAGCCATGAGGAGGTGATAAACACAGGTTGATTTTCAGCCTCACAAACCATTTGCCTTTATTTCTTTTTATGAATTCTTGTGCTGTTCTCTGCAAACCAAAAGATGAAACTGTTTCCAAGAGACCCATTATCTATTGAGCTCTACAGCATAGGCCTGCATATGTTCTAGAGTAGTTCTGGAACTGTTAAACTTTCAATCATTTATTGAAACAGCGTTGCTGGAACAAAGTCTGTCCTTGGTCAGAACCTGTCTGTTCTACTGTAACAATAATTTATTCTCATTAAGTTTTGTGTCCTTAAAATAAGTCATATATTACTAGCAGTAAAAACTGAGGATAGTGGTTTTCTTTCTCCAGTTACTTTGGTAATCTCTATGAAGGCAGTAAGAACAACTGCATGAGAAACATTCCTAGTCTATCTCTAGGGCTTTAAGCACAATACCTGTCTGGGAGTGATTCTGAGCTGCTGGTTGATAGCGTTTCTTTCCTTTGGCTTCTCCCACTGTTCTCAGATCTGGCATCACTCTTTCTATAATGAGCTCCGTGTTGCACCTGAAGAACACCCGACTCTACTGACTGAAGCACCGCTGAATCCCAAAGCAAACAGAGAGAAAATGACCCAGGTAGGCTCTCACTGAAGTCATGGAATAATTCCAAGTTTGTGAATTCAACAGGATGTGAGCTTCGTCATTTCAGTTAGTCATGCTGTATAGTAGTCTATCTCTCTTAATTAGGGAAGATGGAAAGTGCATAGTGACCACCTGTCGTATTTGCATATTACTACATTTACTTTAGAAAGTCAATGTATCCGCTTTGATGCGAGTACTCAGTCTGTCCAAGTTTTATCTCATCCTAATCTGGTTTTATGCCCAGGTCTATTACAAAATTATCTTTAATCTGTGCATGTGTCTCTATTCATGTTAAAGATATAGGTCAGATACAGGCAGATGTCTCATAGGGCAAATATTTTTTTATTTAGATTTTATTTTATCCTTCCTCGTTATTATTAACCATCAAGAAATATGAAAATCTTCTCTTCTCACCCTCTTTCAGTATGTTGCTTCAACTAAGCTAAAGCCCCTAGTGTTAAGGCAATTATTTTAATTGCATTTCAGATTATGTTCGAGACTTTCAATGTGCCAGCCATGTATGTAGCTATTCAGGCCGTTCTGTCCCTCTATGCTTCTGGACGTACCACAGGTAGGCCTCTTGGGACCATGGCATAGACATGTGAAATAGTTGTGTTGATGTGCTCCTGGGAACGAATCGTGTGTTATCTTCTCAAAGGGATTGTCCTTGACTCTGGGGATGGCGTCACCCACAATGTGCCAATTTATGAAGGCTACGCCTTGCCGCATGCCATCATGCGCCTGGACCTGGCTGGCCGTGACCTGACAGACTACCTCATGAAAATCCTGACGGAACGTGGCTACTCCTTTGTGACCACTGGTAAGGACATGCTGCTGGCTGAAGAGGAGAGTTCTGTAATGCATAGCATTTCTAGTGGCCTTAGAAGGACTAGCATTGCTTCTGCAGTTGACTAGACACAAGAAGGAAGCCAACAAGAAAGTCCCCTGCAAGACTAGCAGAAAATATGTTTTAAAAATTGTTGGAGCGGGGTGGGGGAAGGAGGGGAGGGAAAGAATAAAAGGGGACAACCTGTCAGCATGTCTGGGTCCTTTCTAAAAATTGAATCCTCTTGACAGCGGAACGTGAAATTGTCCGTGACATCAAAGAGAAGCTGTGTTACGTGGCCCTGGACTTTGAAAATGAGATGGCCACTGCTGCCTCTTCCTCCTCTCTGGAAAAAAGCTATGAGCTTCCTGATGGTCAGGTGATCACCATTGGAAACGAACGCTTCCGCTGCCCGGAGACCCTCTTCCAGCCGTCTTTCATTGGTAGGTTGAATGATTGTTCTGCCTTGGTAAACTGCACATAAATATCAAGTCTCTATTTGCTTTTGATTTGTGTCCCGTTCCTAGCTTACTTAGGTGTATATGTGATTATGTCCTGGCACCCGTTATAAAGCAATCTTTTAGAACAACACTATTAATTCAGTGGGAGGAATTTCATGTCAAACAATAAGGCAAAATGCTTTCCCAAAATAAACCTGAATATTTAGTCCTGGCTTCTGGCATTGGGCCCATGCTATTTTGTACGCTGTGCAGTTGGCTACTACTACTATGAGAAGTGTGGCCGCAAAGTCACTCTTCTGAATAGTGTGAACATTGTCGTTTCAATGTGCTTGCAGGGAGTGGTGGTGGTGGGAAGCGCTGCTTTTATTTTTCCATGAGACTGCTACAAATCCTGAACCCACGGCTCATTGCATTTGCAGAGCAAAGCCAACATAAAGCCATGCTACTCAACAACCATGAAGGCAGTCTTGCAAGGAGGTCACACAGAAATCCAGTGTTGGTTCTGCCAGTCGGCAGAATTTCAGCTCAGAAACAGATAAAATAATTGCATACTTAGAAGTATTAGGACATACTTTGACCTGTCTTTAAGCTGGCTTAATTTAAAAGAAAAAAAAAAAAAAAAAAGAAAAGAAAACAAATGAAAATGATTTCAAGACCATATAAGGAATTCTTAGGACATTTGAGATTGCCTTCAAAAGCCTAGTGGAAACTTTACTGTTCCACACCCCCAGCTTTCTTTTTAAGGACAAGTTGTGTGCATCAGGGGAAAAGGAGGGCTCTGCACCAAGGAACTCCTGAGCAAATACTTTAGGCAGCTGCAGAATGACTTTTCAGATTTCCACAGCTCTGAAGAGTGACTTCTTCCAAAGAGAGACTAAAGTTTGTGTTATCAGTTTTGTGCTAACAATTTTAAGTCTCTGTATGGAGTTGCTTGCTCAGTGTTCTTCTGTCACTTCCCCAGGGATGGAGTCTGCTGGCATTCATGAAACCACTTACAACAGCATCATGAAGTGTGACATAGATATCAGGAAGGACCTTTATGCCAACAACGTGCTGTCTGGAGGCACTACAATGTACCCGGGTATAGCAGACAGGATGCAGAAGGAAATAACTGCTCTTGCTCCCAGCACTATGAAGATCAAGGTATGGCACAATTATTTGTGGACTATTTGAGTTGGCATGTACAAAGTCCTCAAAAATTTAGCGAAACATAGCAACACTTCACAAATAAGTGCTTTGTACATATTTTGAATCATGTCTGTACCTTCTAGCAAATAATCACCACCTGATAGCTTTGTTGGTGGGAGAACCTGTTCTCCTCTCATTTCCTTGTTCACAGTGAATTCTGCGAACTGCTCTAACATGGCCAAAGAAGGATAGTGTGGACCCGGCAACACAAGTTTTCCTCTGGGGCTATATGTGGGCTTCTTCAGCCCTTTTTGGCTGATGGAGGTGGGAGAGAGGAAATGCTGGTTTTGTCCTTGGCTTACAAGTTCAGAAAGAAAGTCTCTCTGACAAGCCCATCTTCCTTCTGCTGCTTCAAATCTTCTGTTCCTTGCTTTACAAACACTTTATCAGCTATGCCAATAAAAGCATTCCGTAGGTCACTTGCTTTTCCAGGCCTTCCTGGGCTATCGTATGTTTCCAGAGCAATTATCTCCTCTTTTCTCATGTGCAGCCATGAATACACAAATGCACACCTCTTCCTGGGCAGGCTGACAGGCAGAGAAATTGAGGATTTATCATCAGACTTTACTAACAACTTTTTAGCTTTACTCCTTGCAGTAATGGCTAAATGTAATGCCAGGGATTACACAAGCGCATACAGTGTTTTTCTTAATATCAAGTATCACTGCTTTAATATTTTTGTATAGCAAATGTATTATTCACAGTGGACAGTTGTACTTAATGCATTTATTTCTTCCACAGATCATTGCTCCTCCTGAACGTAAGTACTCCGTCTGGATTGGAGGCTCTATTCTTGCCTCCCTGTCTACTTTCCAGCAGATGTGGATCAGCAAACAGGAATATGATGAAGCTGGCCCATCCATTGTTCACCGCAAATGCTTTTAAATTGCTTTGTCTTTATGCGTCTCCTTAGTGTATTACTGTGAATGTATTCAGGAAAATACATTCTTATAATTTCATTCCATAAATCCTTCCTCATAATGACTAATTAATTGGATACTATGTATTTTTTTGAATAAATTTTAAATATGCTATGAAATTGCTGCTCCTATTTAAAAAAAAAAAAAAAGGCATTTGTGGAGGTAGCATTACAGCTGGTTTGAAGCTCCATCTTGTGACACGAATTTGTTACTACATTATACTGGGCCTAATAGAAAAAGTTGTACCTTTTGCTCAATTATATCAATGCCAGAAAATGCTCAGCTATCAGGCTGCACGTTGTCAAAGTTGAGCCGCAGTAAACATTTTAGTCTGCAAACAGAACAAGTCTTGATTTTTCCAAAGTTCTGAGCAGCACCAAAGGAGCATAGCATCTGTTTCATACCAGGACGAGTGTGGATGCTCCGTTTTGCATCTCCTCTATCCAGAACTGTTATCTATCCACATCACTTCTCGTTCATAGCTGTCATGCTGAAAAAGCTAATTTCTTTCCAGTGTGTGGCCCAGAGGTATACAATGCATATTACACCACTTGTGTGCTTTCTTTAAAGAAACAAAACCTGTTCTTTGGGAGCATATCTAGATGCTAATACTGGATTGAACACATGGCTTTCCTATCATACGCCCCCAGGACGAGTGCAGCCTATTAATTTTATGTTGTGATTTCTGGCAAGGTCTAAAGGGTAATTAAGCTGGCTTAATACACTTTCTTTTCAGAACTGTGTGGGTTTTTTGGGGGGAGGGGTAATGTAATCAAAGCAGATAAAGTAATTAATTTAGACAATTTTCTTTTTCTGTGATTTTTCTGATTCCAGTTGTAGTCTTAAATGCATCAGAACTGATATTCAACTAGAAGTATATGCATAGAAGCTGAAGCCAGTATTTCTGTCTTAAAAGTATATATATAGTTAAGAATTCACTGAGACTGACCTGAAAGAGGTCAGTTCTAACTTGCTGCAATCTGTATTCATTGGAGTTCAGGATAAAGGATACTATTTATTTTGTTACCTATTTTCCTGTCTATACTCAATAGTTTACCTCACTTGCCTGTTACCTGTTACCTTTCAAACTGTAAGCTCTTTGCAACAGCACCTGTTATTTACCATGTCTGCGTAACCCCTGGGTTCCACATATTGTCCAATGTCTGACTGTTAGCACAGGTTCCAAACTTTTTTGTACTAACATTATTTAACGTATAGGTCAACTAGGTTCTTGGAACAGATACTAAATAAACTCTTTTAAAAGCAAACAACTTCATATGGTTCTTCCTTCTAATTCTATATAGATCTTTTTATCCAACTCCACATAGAACCAGGGAATCCCTTTCAGGGCAAGAATTTGATTTCAAATAAAAGTTTCTACTAGAGGGTTGCTGGAGGAGACACATTTTTCCAAGAGACTCTGCTGCATCCCTGCTATTCCAAGATGAAGGAATAGCTCTCAGGTAACAGACTTGGGTTTTCCTAAGTGCTTTTTGCTTAAGAAATTAGCCGAAATTTGGTCTATACAAGGACGATATGTATTTGCCTCTACTACATATAATGTAAATTCACTGAAGCAGTAGATATACATAGCTGGAAGTCACAAAAAGCCAACCACTGTTAAAAATATCCAATTCTTAGAAAGCAGTTAATACCAACAACCAACAAAAGAGACATTACTTTTTCACCACAGTTACTGTTGTTTGAAGTTCATTTTATTGTTATGTTTTATAGGTGAGATTTGGTTACAGATTCAGGGGTAATGCCACTGAACTCCATCTTGACAGAGCAACAAAATAACTCCAAAACAGGTTAGAGCAATAAATATCAAACCATTCAATCTCAAATGTATAAATATAAAAGTCATTTCTGAAAATGTAGGAAAAACAGGAATCCATTTTTCTGTTTTGGCCATTTGTATAGTAACATTGCTATCATCCATCCGTATCACCTCAGATCCAGCACAATTATCTTTATGTCTTTCCCGACCACATGGGTACATGGCTGCAAAAGGAGTCAAACCGTTACTCACAGAAATCAGTTTCAGTAAAAAAAGCATATGAGGGCTATTGTTTCCTTTTAATTTTCTGAGCCTGCTTAATACTTTGCTTATCTATCCAACTTAGATTGTACCTGTTACTGTGCCTGTTCACAGGCAATCCTGATCGTCTTAGGTATAGACTGCTGAATAAAGCAAGGACTACAACATGCAATCAGAAATAAAATTCTAAAGAGGATCTCAAGTGCTTAGCCTGTGAAACAGATTATAGTTCTGTGCTGTCATTTATGTCTCACAGCATGGGATACCTGGAATGGAGAAGGAAGGTAGTGTGTGCTGCACTGGGGCAGGGCACAGGGGACAGCAGCAAGGAGAGCGTGAACTTATTGTCTTCCAGCAGTGGCTTCAGATATGACTGCCCTCATGATGGATTTTTTTTTTTAAGCGTTTAGGACTAGGTTGTGCCTTTAGACACAGTCATGACTAAGTAACAGCTTAACAGGAGAAGAGTTTTTACCAGAAACCAGACAAATGCAGATGAGGATTGTTTTAGTCAGATTTCATGAAGCTTCTTGTATTATTACCCCTGATACTTTTCCTCCAGGAAATGAGGCTGTGATCTTACTGTTTTTGTTGGAAGATCAATGTGTTTTGTGGATTGTACTTGAAAGGATATTTGTGTTTGATATGTGATACTAACAGTTTGTCTAATGATTATAAATGAGCTCAAGTAGCCAGTAGCTTCATTGACAAACTAAGCCTGTAAAGGACCCTGAAAAGAGCCAACCTGGAACAAAAGTCTTAAAATTTTTCAGAGTTGGACTACCTTCTCATTATCTCTACAGTCAACGATAAAAGAACAGAACAAAACAAAGAACTCCAACCTCTCTTCCTTCTGAGGAGAAATACTGTCATTCTGAGAGCCTTACAAAAAAATAAGTAATTTCCAATGTCTTTCAGCACTACTTCTCTGCATTTGATCATTTGATTTTGAGCTATACGAGAAGCTCTGTACTTGAAGTCAGCCCCATTTAAAAAAACTAAATTGTAACTATTCAAAAGATAGAGTGTTGTCTTCCAGATAACAGTGACGTTTCTAATAGTTTTGAATGACTATGCTGTTCAGACATACTTAGAGTGTACTACGCTATTAAAACGTCAAAAGATATGGCAGTTACTGAGAGAGGCTTAGAAGAAGCCAGGGGAAAATTATGGGCAATGAAGGAAATGGGGTTAATTTACTCATAGTCGCTCCTTTTAGGAGCTGGGATGTTCTGTTGGGAAACTACAGCTGGGGACATGAACTGAATTCTTTGTTTAAAAACTGAAGAGTTTGGGAATAACTCCCATTTGAAACTGTGGCTTTTGCTTTTTCTGAAAGCAGGTAAAAGTGATGATGATGGTAACTGCCTCTGGTTACTCACCATCTGAATGGCAGTGTGAGACACCCATCTCATGGCTGCTATTCACTGCTTAAGTAGACTTCTAATGTCTACTTTGGTCAGTGAAGCAAGGGTAATGGGGGGGAAGTTACGAGGAAATCTAAGATGAAGCACATATAATTTCTGGTTGCAGCAGAACTGTGGGCAGGAATTTGAATAGTCAAAATCATGTTGGATTATATACTTACATTAAATAATCTCGGGTCCTTTGTGTGTGGATGGAATCCCTTCTTTTTACAAGCAGAAACTTCCAGCATGCCAGCATTAGTAAGTCTGAAGATGCCAGTGCTGGAAAGCAAAAGATGAAACTCCTGTTACATACTGCTCCCCTAACACAAGTCCAATGTTTCACATACAAAGTGCTTAGCTTAACAGAAGGACAACAGAATGGTACTCAGTAACATTTGATACACAGCGGTCAAGAGTTGGATTGGATTCTTAAAAGTTTTTGAAATAAAGGGGAGTTGTATTCCTGTAGAGGAAGAAATGATGAGGGGGGGAAAATATATTAAAAAAATCATAGTACTGGTGCTATTAGGCAGGTTAGGCTACTAAGGGTTGAGGCAAGTTCATACAAGAAGAGAAATGAAACAGAAACTTGGGTGTACTGGATTGCATTTCACTCACTGAACTCTAGAGGGGCACCTTAAAAGAGAACAGCCTTAAAGCTAACTGTGTGACTGTCTGTTGAGAGTACACAGCCTCCCCACTCTTTTGCAATCAAGTAATACAAAGCACTAGAAAATCTACTGCTGCATGTGTATGATCCAACACTTTGAGTATTGAATAAAACATTAGAAAACCCACCCTTACGTAAAGGCCATTAATACCTAATATCTACAGGACAGCGTCTGATTAATAAATGCTACAGATGGGAGTAACAGGTTAAAGCTGGTTACAGGGTATCAGCATAAACTATGAAAGAAGTTTGGGAGACCAGAGATTTGAAGAGGTATGCAGATGTGCTCTGGGGTACAAAGTCTGGTGCTTATGCACTTGCCCCTCAAATTTACAGCTCTGCTACCTGAACGGCCCCTATAGGAAGACAGGCAACCAGAACAGGGTTCACAGAAGTCATCTACAGGGACACAAGGCCAGAAAGAAAGGCTGAAGAAATGCACAGCCTAAACAACAGAGTTAGCCCTGGGGCCTTGAAACTCCAAGCACACCAAAGCAGAGTCACAAACTGAGGTTAGAAGAAACCTCTGAAGATTGTCTAGTCCAAACCCTCTGCTCCAGCAGAATCACCTTGAGCAGGCTGCCCAGGACTGTGTCCAGTCAGGTTTTGAATATCTCCAAGGATGTAGACTTCACACGCTCTCTGGGCAACCTGTTCCGTTATAAACCTTCACATTAATTGTTATGCAATTCTAGATTTTTCTAGATACTTATTGTTTATAATTTATGAAATACAAAAATTGGAACTTGTTATAAAAAAAAAATATCTTTGTCCCTCTACTCCCCAAACTGCAATTTTCTTATCATCCTAGAGCAATATATCTAATCCCTCCACTTCCTTTATCAGACAGAATGAAGACAGGTCTGTGGCAGGGCACTGGGAGTGAGGTCTCCAGAACAACAGCTCCTGTCATTACTATTTGGGTGAGCAGAGTATAAAAACAAATAAAATTAAAACCTGGGACTGGGAGGGAGGAGAAGCCAGAAACAATACTGTGAATATAGACTGACTGGAATGTAAGTCTGAACAACTTAAAGAAAACAAACTCACAATACAATATTCCTGCTCTTCCTCCCAGCTGACATGTGCTGTTTGCATTTGATCAAATTTTATGATAAGGAGCAGGGGAAAATGTTTAAGTATTACTTAGAAAAATCAGAACTCACTCATTATGCTTTGGTGAACAAACAATTGCAATGGCCTCTGGCAACATTAGCTGATAAGAACAATGAGTATGAAGATCAACACTGGATAAGAATGCAGTTTGTGTTGGATGTGTCTACAAAAAGAAAGGGAAAACTCAACATCATGAAATATTTCTTACAAATCAAGGTCAATATACATTAAAAAAGGAACAATAATTTGTAACAAGTGAAAGCATTGGTACTTCCCTAGGCTGGTTTCTTAAATTCGTATTAACCCAGATTCTGCATTGTTAGAGTGGCTTTTCAGTGTGAGGTCTATGGAGGCATATTCACAACCAGATGTACAAGTATGATCAGAAGATCATGGAGGGGGGAAAAAGGTGAAATGAGGAAGCACAATACAAAGGGAAATGACTTGATTGTCCAAAATCCCCAAGAATGAAATTAATATGAAGTTTAAACAACATAAAACCCTCCCCCCAATTTTCAATATAGTAGAAAAATAAATGGCATTAAAAAGTAATAAATTAGCCCTAAATCAACATAAACAAAGGTTGTACTAGCAAAAGCAGGCCCATTGTGTCAACAGGATGCCTCAACTTCATTAAGAAATACCCATCTGTGGAGAACATTAGCGCTCATTTACATCACCAGAATTAGAACCAAGAGAGCCAATTAATTTGGATTATTCCAGTTATTTCTTTAGTTTGTCATTCCCAGGGCTTCTTTCACATAGTATGGAGAGCTGATATAGAAAAGCCGGAATCTATAAGTCGTACGTACATGGATCCAACCCAAAGTGAGGAGATTATACTGATCCTGAATACCAAATAATTCTTCCACGTTCTCCATGTCACAGTAGTCTGGTCCTGCAGATTGCTTTGGCACTATTACATGGGTAATAGTAAATTCATTATGTGTCTGTAAAACAAACATTGACTTAGAGTGGAACAAATGAATGAATGAATAAATGCTGAATCAGAACCTGAAAGATGTCAGCCTGTCAGCTAAAACAGAGCAGCATAGCTCCACTGATTCCAGTGCAGCTATACTGACTTACTGCACCTGAAAATACACCTTTGCTTTTCATCATGAAAACGTATAGGGAAGGGTTAGTAACAACATGAGATTGTTGGATTGAAATCTTTGCAGATAGCAGTGTGAAAAGGTTGTCCTTTAAAAAAATTAAAAACATGAAAAAAGAAGGTTTGAGAATACTATAATTATTTTCTGTGAAACTCGGAACATCACTACTCTTGCTATTTTTTCTCTATATGCAATTCAAATACACTCGGACATCATCTTTAAAATTCTTTGTATGGCAGCATCAGCTGTGACATCTTCCCCTGCTCTGAAAGGACGTTAAGTGTTATCTAGGTCTAAGGGAAAAACCAGCCTGAAAAATCAGATGTTCTATAGTTTGATGGGCTATTTTCTTCTTCTTTTTTGTAGTGCCATTATGAATTTGATGACTCCAGTAGATTCTAACAGTCTTTATATTTCATTGTCCTGTAACTAAACCTCACTTACCTTAGATGAATGCCAGAGAAAGTACTCGAAAAAGCCTGTATTGTACAGTGTGCTGAAAAACTTGCTACATTTTATAACAGCAGCAGTGTACTTGGATCAGATGTTTGCAATAAGGCAAGCCCCCACTGCTGAAGTGATTGCTAATGTTATAATATGAAGCTGATTACATTAAAGACTAATTGTTTAGATGTGCTTTTGCTCTGAAGTCAATACATTACAGGAAAATACAGCACTAGTAAATATGTCTTCCCCATACAAATGTGAGGGTTAAACTGTACCAGTTTTCCACAGAGAATTCCACATGTCTCTATTCCTCTTACTGTATTTGCCTCTGCTAGCAGCAGAAATTTGTGACAGAGATCCCTGGGCAAAATGACGGCTCTGAGTGCTTCGACCAATTGAGCTAACAAAACAAACAAACGAGAGAAGGATAAAAAGGCATTTGCACATTGAAATTCCCTAAAATAAGGAAATATACACAGTTACAGGAAATCATTAAAAGTGAAAGAATTATACTTACCACATCACAGATTTGTAATGAGACTAAATGTACAACACAAGCACTTTACCTTATCTGATTACACCAGCCCATAAGATACACTCACTAGCCCACCCCTGAGGTGACAGTGAGCTGACAGCATTTCCTAGGCCAGGGCTTTCCAGGAGGAACCACTGTAGGTTCTGGTTCTCTTCCCTTGAAGTCCACGGCAAGATTCAGACACTGAAGCTCAATCTCTAGATCCATCTACTGGTACTCAACTGGAAAATGTGAAACTGTACAGCTAATCTCCTCCTTAAAATGAATACATGGAACTGCTGTGTGTACATTAACCTGTTCATGATTATTTCATTATGAACACCCTCACAGTGAATAAATACATATGCAATATGTGGTTGGCTTTAAGTTGCAAAGAAGCAGATAAAATTAAAAAGTGGAAAAAAAAATATTATGGACTTACTCTGAACAGCACTTAAAGTAGCCGCTGGCTTTAAGACCCGGTTTACTGGAGGCGAATGTCCAGTGCAGCCAGATGTGCCACTTCTCTCTTTTTTCTCAAGCAATGCAGCAGATAAGGAACTGTTGTCTGGTACAGAAATACAAGATAGCATATTTCCATCTATCTGTTCAGACATAACCATGCTCTCTTTGATCTTCTGATCTCGAGCTAGTTCTTGCTTCTTAAGTTGATCCTCAAAGAATTGAAACTGTTCTGATTCAAGCTGCTGTTGCCGCATAAGTGCAATTCGTTTCTTCTCTGCCTCTATTAGCTCTTGATGCTCTAGTTTCTTCAGAAATTTAGTTTTACATTTGTTCTGAAACATATGCAAAATAGTGACATTCTCAGAACACTAAAAAAAGCTACACAGATTAAGGGAAACAAACAATCTAATTGTTTAATAGACTTATCAAATCCTGTCATTAAAAAGTAAGTCTTTTGGAACACGTCTGCTGAACCAGCAAACACAACTATATCCCCAAAAGTAGTATGATATAGAAGAAAATACAGTAAGAAATTCCTACCACAAAACTTCCAATCTGCACACCTCTGGTGTTCTGTTTTACTGCAGTAGTGATAGCACTGGCCTCATTTGCCCATTACAATAAAGTCCTGAGAAAAAGACTTTCCAGAACACTGATGGTAAAGAGACTAGACACAAGTGTAAGCCCATACAATTTTCAGTGCAACAAGATATCTCTGGGTTTTCTGTGTAGCTCTCACAATGTATTTTGTTATCTGTTTTTGTTGCCTGTTGCTGCTGTTTGGATAGCTTAGCCGATTTTCTCTTGCTATTTTCTTTTCTCGGCTTCCTCTGGCTTGCTTAACCTGGCTTTGGAGCACAGCCTCCCCAGCCTCAGACACATTAGGTGCCTTCCCCACTCTGGTCTATGCTCCCCTGCTCCCAAGTCGCCTGCTGTTCCCCCAGCCGCGAGGGAAGCTTCGAGTTTCAGCAGCCCTTCCTGCTCCCTGGTAAAGGAGAGCACCAAGCGTCTCCAGAAGCAAATGAAAGAAATCAGACCAAAGTAATTTCTTAAATATCATGAACAAAGGAGAGCGGGAAAGAAAGCCTCAAACCAATCAGTGACAGGAAGATGGAGTGTGGGGTGGTTTAGGTTTTGGTGTTTGCTTTGGACTTGTTTTTTTTTCATAATTCCCTAGATCAATTTTAAGGGAAGGAAAGAAAGAGATGTCTTTTTCTCAGACCTCTTCCCTAGACAAGTTTTTAAAACACAGATCCTTTATTCAGTGACTTCAATACATAAGATGGAGGTATTTACAGCTACTTAAAGACCTAAACAGGATCAATTCAAACTCAAGCACATTTGGAGCCAAGAGACACTTTCGACTTACTCATGTGAGTGTCTGAAGAGTATCCTCTTTATAAACCAAAATTGGAGCGGACTCAAGACTATTCAGATATTCGTAGACTGTTATTACGTAAATGTCACAGCATGTTTATTTCCAAGCACGCACTTGCATTACTTATTTTCAAATGACCAACCAATTAGATTCTGAGAAGTGAAAAGTCATTCTAAGTCATTCCACCCTGCGAAATGATTGTGTTCTTGTAGAACTGGCATTTTACTGCTTAATTTTGAAGAAGATTTATAATACTCATACAAAAAAAATGTAATAACCATATAAAACTTACTTGGTTTTGCATGTATTCTTGATATTCTAAGCTGTATTTTTTTAAAAGATCTCTCTTCAATTCATCTGTCCGTGGAAATGCAACCTCCTTCAATTTCTTTGTGGTGGAGGAGAAAGACAGGTAAGATTATTTCTTACTTTTTGAAAGAACTACCTGGAAAACAAACTCAGCTGTAGTATAGATTTCAAAAAAATACAAAATAAAAAAATACTGCTCTTCTCCCAGGAAAGAAAGGAAGAAATGCACACTAAATCATCAGCTTATGAAACTTATAGTACACTGATTTCAATAAAGCTATATTAACATATGTCAGTGAAAGGTGTGACACTACATCACACTTACATCAAGGAAAGATTAGTCCTTTTTCTAGCAATCCTATCTCTGTTTTCTATTATAGGTGCATAATGACTAATATTTTTGTTGTAGGTGTAATTTATTAAAAAAGCAAATTCCAATTTCCAATGTTTCTGGTAGGACCATCACATATTTTTTGGGACTCCCTGGACTGAAATATGACTGAATATGCCCATTTCCAGGTGGGAAAAAAAAATTAAAATGTTTATTTACAGGGATAGCTACACACGTAGTTTCCTGTGACAGCCCCAGCAGACAAAACAATTTTGTTTTGTAAAACAAAAACAATGCCCAACATTTGCTACTGATGCAGAGGCTACTACAAAATAATTTAGAGGCTGTAGGCAAGAGAGGGAAAGGGACCATGTGCTCAATCCTACTGAGTGCCCTGGGAGGGAGCACGCTGGATACCGTTTCTCAACAGGGATGTCTTCCTAGATTGCAGGCCACAGTCAAAAGTTTGGCATGAAGCATTTTGGCTTTGAATGTAACATTATTCAGCTTTAACAGTAGAGAAAGCATGCAAATACGATAGCACAAAGCAAGAGACACTTATACTTATTCTAACTATTTCAGATGTTTTAAACTTAGTATAAGGCTGTATTTGAAATTTCTCTTTTAGCAAGAAAAGTAAAACTATTTTGTACACAAGTGGAGGAAAAATAATCTGGTAAAAACTATGCAAATACATATTTAGTAATAAAGAAAGCAAAAATATATTTTGATTATTTAGCAGGGTAATCAAATACTGCACAGACACCAGTAACGCCACACGTCTCTCTCCCTGTTTGCAATAGTCAGTTTGAACCATTAGCCACTCACAAAATTGGGAGAGAAAGTGAAGAAAGGAATCCCAAATTCAAGCTGTTGTGACTGCGATGGGCTGTGTGTGTACTGGGGGAAGAGAAGTGCTAGAAAAGAACGTATTGATTTTGGGAAAACATCTCTTAAAGGCCGAGAAACCATGACCCTACCTTAATAATAACTTGCTTTTCTGGTACTGCACATTGGTGATAGTCTCTGTGACTGGGTAGCTTTTCTACAAACAACCTAGAAAATTAAACATGTATGTGTTTGCACCAGAGGAATATCCGCATTGGCTTTTATGTTGGCAGAAAATTCAGTTTCACATAACTATTAAACACTGAATTCCAGATGACTTGGAGCAGGTTTCTACACATTTGTTTAAACTAGCATTTAAATTCTTGTATAGACTTCTACAGGACACATAGGGTAATGACAGGACATTATTTTCTACATCTGAATATATTTTGTTTTTCATTAGCAGGGAGTTGGGTTAAAAGAGGATTAACTAGCAGCCAGCACATAGAAATAGCCCTCAAAAGCACCTCCACTCTAGCCAGTGTTAATAAATCCTATTCCTACTGTCTTTATCTGTCCTTAACTGAAATGCTGAATCTTAAATGGGAAGTCCAGAATGCAGCACTGGCTACCATTAGAACAGTTTTTTTACCAGATCAAGCCGCACAGTTCACTGCAGTATTATTAACCTATGCCAACACCAGGCAACAAAGGTGGTGAAGGGTCTAGAGGGGAAGACATATGAGGAGAGGCTGAAGTCCCTTGGCTTGTTCAGCCTGGAGAAGAGGAGGCTGAGGGGAGACCTGATCACAGCCTACAGCTTCCTCCCGAGGGGGAGCGAAGGGGCAGGCACTGATCTCCTCCCTCTGGTGACCAGCGATAGAACCCGAGGGAACGGCATGAAGCTGAGACAGGGGAGGGTTAGGTTGCAGATCAGGAAAAGGCCCTTCACCGAGAGGGTGTTCGGGCACTGGAACGGGCTCCCCAGGGAAGCGGTCACAGCATCGATCTTGGCAGAGTTCAAGAAGCGTCTGGACAACGCTCTCAGTCATCTTCTCTGATTGGGCTGGTCCTGTGTGGAGCCAGGAGTTGGACTCAATGATCCTTATGAGTCCCTTCCAACTCAGGATATGCTGTGATTCTATGATTCATATGATTCTATGATAAATTACAGCAACACTCAGCTGCAAACAGTTTGGAATACACAGCTGCTATCATTCTTTCAGCAGTTTGTGCTACGTTCACCTCCAGATCCTCCTTTTATGGAGATGCATACATTTAAAATTAAGTGGAATAAGAAAGATTTGCTCTAGTTTTCAGAGTATTAGAAAAATGGGGGGGGGAGGGGGAAGGACCTCTCCTATTTTAAAAATTTTTAAATGTGCATATTAAGGAAAAATACTCTTTCATAAGTAATAAAACAAAACAATCAATCCTACAGCAAAGCTAGCTAGTTAGAAAGTTTAAATCTGTCACTGATATATTTTTCAGCTGGCTGCTTTGAGACTTGTAATGAAAGCTGTCTGGATTTGGTTTCTTTTGGGTGGGAAGAATAATCATACAATGAACATATATTGTGGATTTTGCATTTACTCCTGTAAGAAACAATAAATTATACCCAATCCTTTTGAGGAAGAAAAGTAAAGAGGCAAAGCACCATTTTTTCCATGTTTTTTAAGTGATGTGCAATACTATGATCTTTACAACCAGCAGATGCTCATAGGGCATAACTATTAAAGGCTCAGAAATCTTACCTAAACTTTGCTTTTTAGGCCCTGTGTTGTATTTAACAAACATGCTGATAGATACAAAATAATCTGTGGGAAACATTGCTCATAGTATAGCCTGGTACAATAAACTAAATACTGTATGTTAGGGTAGTTCACACCTGACAGTTAATAGACGAATAGGATTACTATACTAACAGCCGAGATGAAATGATAACAAAGCCTGTGGTTAAAGAACTCCAAAGAATAAAACTATTCTGCAAGAACACACTAAACATTTTTCTTCTAATCTAAAGGGGTGCCCTGTTTTCACTACAACTCTTCATTTCAGTTTACTCAGAATTATAAGCTGTAATGATTACAAATGGTTTCTTACGTTATGAACTTATTATAAAAAACAAAAGCATTCTCCAGGTTTCCCTCCTCCATATATACTGATGCCATTCGCTCCATTTCTACTCCAGATCTAAAGTAACGACGCGGAGTGATATCTTCATTGATTGTGATATTGCTGCCAAGTTTGCTTAAGGCACGTACTCTCTCTTCTGGGGTCACAGAGACGTCTGTATGGTCAGGAATAGCTACTAGCTTCTTCTAAAAAAGAACAAAGAAATTAGCAAAGAGAACAAGACATTACACTTCACTTTCAGTAAGCCGTCTCATTGAAGAAACTCAAGGGAAATCTTCAGCTTTTTTCTGAAAATAGGCATTGATTTCACCACTGCTAGCCACAGTTGAAACACTCCATCATGTTTCTCAATTGCAAATAAATTGTGATGGCAATTACAAAGAAGTAGCGATCTTATTCCCCTCTCACAAATCTTCAAACTGCAAAAACATCCCACAAAAAGAAAAAAAAAAGATAAAATCAAGTAAACCCATGTAGAAATTATCCAGGGCAGAACAAAGTTTGTCCTCTTTAGAATCCTCCACACATGAAATTCTATAAGGGTCTGCCTTAAGTTATTGAAATAATTTGGTGGAGGGCCTGAATAGTCAGACTCCTGTTACATGATGTATAGGGTATGACTGCAGGGTATAGTTCAGCTAACCAAAAGCAAGAAGTTTCACTGGTCAGTCAGCAGTTCACTTGAAATGTTAATTTCCAGTTTCAAATGAGGCAGTTAAAGCCTAAGAAGTTAGAAATAACTCTACTGAAGAAGCAGCATAGCTATTTATTATAATAATTACCTTCCTGTTCAGTGGCTAAATAAATGGCTACTGCAAGTTGTTTCCTCTTGCTTTGATGAAAAGTTTTACTCTTTCACTTCAGCTTCTTAAAAACCTGATCACTGAAGCAAACTAAACCCCTGTAAATCACATATATAGAAATAAAATAAAATCCAACAAAACCGTCAGACAGAACATGGGAGGAACTGGCAACACACAGGAAAAGACCCTCGTAGCTGACAGCCAACACTGCTGTACAGTTCTCTTGAATTGTTTCCTATTTGACAGGGAGAGTGCAAAACAATTAAAGCATTTCTTTGTAATACATACCAATGAGCTAACAGTGAATGGTTGTTCCATGCTGTTCTCTGTCTGCAAACCAAGGAGATTGCTCTTTTCCTCCAAAGTCTCCATGTGACTGCAAAGGGCAGTATCAATCCAGCTCTCAATATTTGCAGCAAGCTGCCTCAGGGTTCGTTAGCCCAAGGGAAACTTGAACATCGATACGTTGATTGTGGTTTTATGCTGGAAAAAATATGAGTCATTCAGAGTAGAAATACATTCAAATGTCACGTAAGTTTGCATGCCTGCGAACTCACTACTTTGGTATCACAGTACTTACATACTTAATAATAATCTAAAACTTACCAGGCATCAAGAATTTAAAATGAGAATGCATAGAGCCTTAGAGGACAGTTGTGGACTAGCTGACCAGTTCTAATGTTATTACAATGGATTAGAACACAATATAACAAAGTATTTTTACAATGTTTACAGCAAGTTTAAAAAAAATAATCCAACTTTCAAAATTTATGTGAAAAACTCAAAGATCTAATCACAGAGTCTGTGTTATGTGAGCATGTGTTTTGACAAATATATTTATAAACTGTGTGAATCTGGCATCTTTTTTCCTGCTAAGCCTACAATTAAAAATAAAACTTAGCACACAAACTTGTCACAGTAACACAAAGCAGAGAAAATATTTCAAGCACCACATGTTCAATCTGCACAGCTTGCTGACTTCAACAACACTGAAAATATGATGTACTCTGATGAATCAACTGCTAGTAATTGCTTCTTGCACAGCTCTGAACAAGTAGAGACAAATATTTAGATGTGTTGTGGTCATCAGCAAGTAAACCACCAACAAATCATCAGACCCCTGAAAGAGAAATGAATTATTTACATTACACTGGAAATATGAAAATGAAGCTCCTAAAGTAGTTTTTCACTTCTGTGCACTCAGTTTAAACAGAATTGATCCTGAATGTCAAAGGCACTTCATGTACTGCAATAAACATGCTTTATGCTTTTGTAAAGTTTAAAGAGTGGGTTCAGCAAAGATACCTTCTCAGCATACCTTTCTCAAGAGAGGCCAGAGGGCTCTGGGTTAGAGAAAACACTAATGTGTTTTTAGCTGGCTGCATTTCTCAAGTTTTGATTTCTGTATTTGGATTATCCTCATTTTTCCTCCCAAAACTAACAGTATCTATTAGATCAGTCTTTAATTTTAATAATTAGCACAAGTATTCCAGGAGACATTAAATTCATTTAAGTAACATACTTCCTTTAAAATACTGAGAATTATCCTGTTTTACTTGTAAAAGCCCTTACTGGTATACTCATTCACCTTATTAACTCAACCTTATTCTGCTTTTATGTGTGATCTCCCAATCTCAATAGATATGTTCTTGCTTGAATTTATACCCATGTTTTCAATGTTGGCGATTTTTATTCTCTGCATCAGATACATCACCGGTCTGTGAGTTCAATTTCAAGGTCTGCTTTTTTCAAATTAAGGTATTCAAAATGCTTCACAATATATGACAAAAAAAAAAAAAGAAAAAGAGTGGGGCATGGCTTATAGACCCAAGACATCAATATTAGTTGTGGTGGCAGCGCTAATGGAAATAGTTCTCTAAACAATCTAATTTTACATACATGGAGCTCTGGTATAAATGATCAGCTTGGCAGGAGACCCTATTCATTGCCTATTCACAGTCTGCAGAAGGGCCCCATGAGACCATATAATTAAATATTTGTGCTTTAGCCTACACCAAGAAACATACTGCCTTATGGCTAGTTCCACCTGAAACCCTTCTTCAGCTGAACCACTGTAGATTTAGTAGACTGTGAAAGGAGAGGGTTAAAAGCTTGGCCAGCACAGAACTCATGTTAGTCTTCTGCCCCTGCAGTTCAGATTCTAAGCAGAAATAAAATCTCCCATAAGAGACTGCATTCATAAGTTCTGTGTGGCTCAGAAATAGCAATTAAAAAATATCCGAGAGCTAAAAAGCATATATTTTTAAAACATCCATTCGCTCCCTTATCCACTCACTTGTGGATTTTTTTTTTTTCCTCTAGAAGCAACTGGGAGATCTATGATAGCTGAATGGAAGGCTTGTCTTGGTTGAAAGTATGCACCCAAGTATGACAAACTGCAAAATATTCTAATAATTCTGTTTATTAAAAAAAAAATGTTCAAAAGTAAAGGGTGCAGAAACACCATTTCCATTCAGTTCCTTATTTCAATTAGCAGCTTTTGAGCAAGGAAATTGCTTTTCAAGCACTTTCTCCCTTACAGACTTTCTTCAAAATCTTGAGGAAACAGACACTTAGGACTACGCTCTTGAGATGCTTCGCTATGGAGGACATAAGCATGTGATCCATATCCTCTTTCAACTATTACCTCACCTTGAAGACCTTTCAGCCTCACTGGTAGGCAAATGCTGGAAAAATGTTAGTACAGCAAGTGGGAAACACAAAACCCACCAGTTGGTGGTGGTTGGGTTTTTTGTAGTTGTTGTTGTTGTTTGGGTTTTGGGTTTTTGTGGGTTTTTTTTGTTTGTTTGTTTGTTTTTCCAGGGGGAGTATTCTGAGTATTACCAAAGAGGTCTTTGCTAAAGAAGCCTATGGTATCCCCCAGCCAAAATCGCTTTTGAACTGGCACAGGAAGACATCGTGGAACCCTTTACTTGCAAGCATTTCTCATCTTGGCTGCCTCTAAGAATATTAAACATAAGTTATTTCAGTGATTTTTCATTATTATTATAATTATTTTTTTTTACCTACAGAGGAATTAAAAATAAGAAAAAATCCATGTTTAATACCAGGTATTTTAAAGCGGAGACATCTGATAACAGCAGAAACTCACGCTTCCTCAAACTTGTGTCAGAGCTTTGAAAGGGTGAAGCAGCTCTGCAGAGAGCACAAGCCAAGCCACACTGCAAGAGCTTAGCAGAAGTATCACTGCAAATAAAAGCGGAAACTGCCTTTTTATTTGGCTTCAAGAGCACATTAAAAACCAGACACTGTAAATAAAGAAGTAGTACTAGGATGAATTTGTAACACTTCCACAAAAATGTCAAATAAGACTTAAACATATTAGCTATTATGTGTGGCAACATAATTAAAACAGAAAAAATCCTAAAAAGAACGTGGGCTATCTTACGACTGCACTCCAGTATATCATCCTTAACATGCGGACACACTGGCCAGAATTATAAACAATTAAAATGCAGAAAGGTAAGCTTTACTAAAAACACCACCACAGGCATGGCTGCCAGTTCCCTGGAATGCCTCTGTGCATAATGTTCCTCATGGCACAGCTTCACAATCACCTTCAGCTGGTGGAAGGCCCCGATACTGCCAAGGGGCTCCCCTCATCCCCACCATACGTCTTTGTACTTCCACTTTGTTGACACCAGTGACTTCAAGGCAAGTTGTAGCTAATACAAATTAAAATCAAACAGACTTTTAAAATTAATTATTTCCTTCTCAAACTCAGAATGCAAGTGAGGAAGCAGAAAAACGAAGCCAACAAAACAGACAGACTTGCCCCTTTCCGAGGCAGTGCTGTCCTAGATTGATGAGAGCTGGCTTTAAAAATGCACCCTAAAAGCTTACACAGTGTCTGCAAGAATTGCTCAGTCCTGATGAGTGACTCCTTGTCTTCTGGAAATACTCTTATATTTCACTCTACAAGAGCAAATTGAAATTCAAATATCAAACCTCTCAGAGTAACTGAAACTAGTTATATTCAAATACACAAAATAGTTATGCTAATACAGCGAGCTACACTGCAACCACAGGGGATAAGCAGCAACACTAGCCTGGAGCTGCCTTAGTCTATTGAAGTGTAAAGATAAATTTTTCTGCTTTACAATTCGGGCACTCCAACTAACTTAAATGGACTTAGGTAATGCTCAATTAAGAAGAAATACCTGGACATTTGGCATGCAAATCAAGATTTTCTAATGATGAATTTTCTAAGAGTTATTATCAAGATATGAGAATGTAACATGCATTCAACAGTTAAGAAACTTTTCTTGATTTCATTGGCAATGGCACTCCAAATCCCATTTCCTCCTCATAAACCACTTGTCTTCCTATATGATCCATCTTACTGTACTATGCCTTAATCATTTGTAAAACCCAGCTTTATTAGATCAAAAGTCTTCAGCCACAGGAAACAGAGTGAAATGAGAAAACCAGCATTTTAAATGGTATTGAAAGTCATACTTTCTGTTCAGGCTAACAAGTGTGGTACCAAGTACCTTCACAAGGGAAGTGAAAAGCAGCGAGAGCAATTTTAACTTAAAAGTATATGCAAATAGTAGTACATGAAGATAGAATATGCATACCAGGACATATCACATAGCTCAAGAACAGACTAACATGATAGGGATGGTATGAGAAGATCTGGAGAACGCATACACAAACTCTCATGGTTTTCTGAGAGGTATAATATCATAATTCATCACAAATGCCCTCACAGTTCGCTGCATGCAGGCATGTTTCAAACAGTTCCCAGGACAGATAAATGTGGACAAACAAGAGCCCCTCTGGTTGTGCTCGGAGCCCAAGAGCATGACCCAGCTAAGTTTGCAAGCCATGTAACGGTGCTCTGTGATAGCAAAAGGGGGTACACATGCCTGCACAGCAAGGCTTGTTCCCTCAAGTGCAGCATGAATTACTCAAGTTACACAGTTTGTGTTTGCAATGCCTTGTGTGGAACCAGCTCACAGCCTGGGCAGAAATTCATGCATTCCTATGATGGGCTCTGAAATGTCTATTTAGTATGGCATGTCCTTCACTGATACGAACTGACTGTGTGAGACAACTGGACCAGCAAAGACAACAAAGCCAAGCAGGACCATGCTCTGCCCCAGGATGCACAGTGACTAGCAGTACCCCTGCAAGAGTTGCACTGCTTACTCCTCATCATCATCTTGAGGCTGCTTTTCCTTTTTCAGTTCTTCTGAAGAGGTTTTTAAATGTTGAGTGAGCTTTTCAGGTTTATAAACAAGTAACTGTCCAATTTCCATAAATATTAGTTTAATCATTAGTTTCCACTTTGTGACATTAGTTACTTTGTAACAGTACTTCAAAACATTGTTATTAGTTATGCTGAAACATTGTTACTAGTTACCCTGAAACATTAGTTTCCCCTTTGTAACATATTTTTAAATTCCAAGGGAATTAGTCATAACACACTGACTTCACTGCTGCCAGCAACATTTGTCAATATTTTGACTACTGGTCTTACTAAAAAGCTACATTAAACAGGTCATTGATTAACATTTCCAAAGCCCTTTTTTTTCTCCTTCAAAGCTTTGTCTGTGTTAAAAATAACAAAAACTTGGGGCAGAAGTACCAAGTATTTCTTATTTCAGAAATTTCTTACTTCAGAAATACTTTTTTTTTTTTTGGTATTTTGGTCGAATGTAAAGCCCAGAAGTGGTTCTCACCGAAACAATTAATTTCAGTTCATTGGGATCAGGTCCTTACAGTAGATCTAGAAATATTTGCTAATGTAGGAGCTAAAAATTGCCATAGTTCTGCTTTTGAGAACACTCTCAAAAGCATTCTTTTTGAGAATACTCTCTTGAGACCACTGTTCTGCATTCATACCATGGCAAGAAAAAGCTTACTTTAATACTACTATGAGAAGTTAAAACAGCAATACTCTGTTTTACTACACTAGGAAGTGTGATGATTATAGAATCCTAGAATATAGATGAGTCTCAAACCATAAAGGAGTCAGTCCTCACTAACACAGTGAAGTTACCAAGTGCAAAAACCACCTTTTAATTAGCCATAATGGAACTAAATTTTCTCAACAAACTTGATATAGTGCACATCCAATGATTGCCAGATGGAGATAAGAACTGCTTCATGCCAATGCCACTCATGATACAGACACCTGTACTTCCGTACTTTGAAGTGGATGTTCAAATCAATTTGTTGAAAAATAGGTTAGAAATAGAGGCACCTGGTTCATTCAGTTCTTTTTGAAATGCCAGGCCATGTATTGGCATAGCACATAATCATTTATACACACACTTGGATTTGATATAAAATATGCTAAACCCCAGCCTAAATAGCAGACTGCCTTCTGTTGGTTCTCTCCAAAAAGAAACAGCATGTTCATCTGTCAACATGTTTCTTGAAACAGCCATTCACTGTTACAGCAAGTGATTCAGCTACTACAGCAAGTAGTCTCTTCTGGAAAAAAAAACAACAAAGCACTGGATGTCATGGCAAGATCATTATCTTGTGTAGAGAAGAAAATCAGTCAACCAAAACCAACAGAATGGCCTTTCGATAGAAAGAAGCACTGCAAGGAGCCACTTGCTGAGAATGCTGTGTCTTTCAGCAGAGAAGTTGCTCTTCATAGTAGGAGCTACTAAGCTTGGCTCTAGAAAAGCCTGTCTTAGTTCATAATTTAACTCTGTCCCTTAGCTCCAAAGCTCCATTTAAACAGCATTGCCAAGACCTCCTCCCAGGCTCCACTAGCTCCCGGAGAGAGCTGCTGATCTATACATCATCTCTTCTAGAAGCGGGTCAAGGTGATATCCTCTTTTTCCATCTACCATGAAGGATCAGTCCCACCTGCCTCCCAGTGCACTGTCTAGAGCTCTCTCTGCAGACTGTGTCAGTGGGCTGCAGACAGTAGCACCTTCACCTGCTTGGGTACTGAGAGGGAAAAATCATGCGCAGAGGAGATCCTCCATGCACAGATCTTGCCTATATGGCTACGCCACTCAGCACTGTATCTTACATTACAAAACTGAGCTTTATTTTCATCTAAAGAAAATGTGGGTGACACAAGGGTCTGTTTTCCCACAATTAAAAAAATTTGAACAATTATTTGAAGTCTTCTAAAGTCATTCTGCAAATATTTGGATGAGTGCAGTTAGTTAATGTAGCTACTTGAATATCATTGACTGGCTGTTTTGTAGGCACAGTTTTCCTTTTGGAACAGATACAAACATTACTGCATTAAGAAGCTACATCAGTAAAGTTAGATTGATCCTGGGTCTGCTAAAACTCTGATAAACCACTACAATATGCAGATAACATCCAACACGACACATGCAAAACCCTGCTCTTACTCCCAACAGAGACTATGGATGTAGAACCTACATGCTTTTCCCGTTGCTTCAGAGCACAGAGGAGAACTCTGACCTTCACACCTATTTTCTCATTCATTTTTATGCAGACTATTCTGAAGTCAAGAGCTAGTATGTGCATGCCACTATACATAACCCTATGCATTTGAGCTGTATACATAGGTGATGGCTCACTACCAGATTTTTTCATATGCTCTGTCTACAAAGATACTAGCTACTTTTAAGAGAAAGTGGTGAAAAACAGACTGGAGACTTGAACATTGAAACAAGCATCTGTGAACTGCTGTCAGCTCTTTCTCTTGTGGTTTCTTGTGTGAAAACAAAACACAGTCCATGACTCCCTCTCCCTTTTCTGGTAACACTGTTCAGTTTCAGCAGAGAAGCATTTATAACACAATAGATAAACTATCACCAATGTTAGAATGTATTGGATTATAAGCAGTAGCCTTCTTAGGCAGGCACTGAAATATACTTATGCAACACAGAACAGCATCTTTCCAGTGACCCACTAAAAGCACGATCTAGATATGGTGTAGAAAAACAGCGCCACTACCTTCCTTTAGGAAATCTTCAACAATCTCCCATCAAAATTTGCATTCCAGGGCACAGCAAGCCAGAAGAGGGTGGAAATAGAAGAAATAGCTGTTATATAATTTGTTCTTTGATGATTCTGCTGAAATACTGAAAAAGAGAGATACTTGCAATATATATCACTGTTAAAACTAACTTCCACCACGAAGACAAGAAGTGGTGTTGCTAAGGGAAACAAATGAGAGGCTAAAATCAGCACAGAGGTCTGCAACACTGCATAGACTTCCAAGAAACAAAGAGAGCAGGATTCCTTGCAAATCCTCAGGTTTCACAGATTTTTCTGCCTGTAGCCCTACTTTTCTCAGAGCCAAGTCCCACTAGGATACAAAGGTCAGGAACTTTCCCATTCTTCCTATAAAAGGTAATGATCTTTCTGGCAATATTTGGTACTTAATTTTATAGCACTTTCAGACTCCATAACCTCTAATAAGGGTAACATCTTGCAACAATCAATTTCTATTTCAATTTGATGACAAATACCTATTCTGTCTTATTTATGGTTCGTAATGTAGATGACAAAAAAAAAAAGAATTTGACATTTCTGACATACAAATTCACAGCTCATCTGAAGTCTATTGAATTGCCTATAAAGAACAAAGCTTGTTTTGTGGCGTCAAATCTAGAAAATTAATTTGAGGCACTAATTCAATGCATTCTGACTATTTTGTACACTAATGGTTAAGTAAGCAAAGTGCAGACAAAAAAACCTGACAGTGATACTACCTGCAGGGTGGAGTGTGGTCAACCAGTACAAGTAACTAGTAGTTAATCTGGCATGTTTTTGCAGGATGAGACTTACATTAAAATAATACAGTTAGTTGATTTCATAATGAAATCTTTGACGTCCTATGAGCAGATGGGGGGAAAAACAAACAAAAAAATCACACACACAGCACTCAAAATACCCCACAAACCAGGAATGTCTGACTCTACAAGAAGAATTTTGTGTTCTTTAGACCATTTTTTCCACTTGGATAGTTACAATATTTAATTTCTCTTTTGTCGGTTTGCTAAGATTGACCATGGTAAGCACATGTTTTATAACAGCACTGACTGTAACACAGTAAGCTCACAGGTTTGCTTGAAAGTCAGCTGAATTATCCAGAATATCAAAGCTGAGCACAATGATTTGTGGCTAACATTTTATACACTTGCAGGCCAACACATTATTCATCCCAGTGAAGCTACACACAGACTACCTTCAAGCCTATTTACAAATTATTTCCTTTTCCCTTCAGGATAAGTCCAATGATCTTTGCAGCCCATCCAAGCTCCTTTCTGTATCAATTGAGAGAGCTAGACATCTCTGAAGGCCTTTTGACAGTGATTCAGGGATGCTAAAAGAGGAAGATAGTTTCTGTGTTGATAACTTAGCGAGCCCACAGTCTCTCTAATGTTGTGTGCCAAACTGTGAGTCATCTGGAGGCTGCCAGTAGGAAGCGGTAGGCAAAGGGTTGTGTCTGAGCAGGTGCCTGACTCACAGCATTGCCATCAGGTATCATCATCCTTTTAAGATTGAAGATACTGGGTTTTTATAAGAGGATGCCTATGCAACAACAGTACTAAGCTACTACACATGGATCATTCAGGAACTGTACAGACAAGATCATTTGCTTTCGTGGACTGATATTTCAATTTGTAATGGAAACTATGATTGGAAAATGTTTTCTGGCATGGAAACTTAAGTGTTAAATATTTATTAAAATAATACAGACAAAGACTTCCCTTGCAAGGCAGCAAACTAAGTTTTAGAACACAAACTGGAAATATAACCTTTGATACAGAAATAAAATCTCAGGAGTCAGATACGAATGGGGGAAAAAACACTATGCATACAAGTCTGGCAAACAGACACAGAATATTTATTTTTGTACAGCATTTACTCAGGGTTTTCATACATAAGTCACCTTGTCACTCCCTCAGCAGCTGAAGATTTCATGACTCCCCTCACCTTGAGCTATACTCTTCCTCAGCTCGGTGATTAACTTCCAGGAAATGCCTTAAGGCCCGACCTCGAGCATACCTTGCGCACATGAAGAAAACCACACGAGAAATGCCTTCACAGTGTTCCCATAGCAATGTCAGTAACACACACGATTGCAGGGTTGATCAAGACACCGAACCCTATTTTCAAACATAACACTACAAAATAACCCCCCTGCACTTACATCTATTTAAAATACTGTAAACAAAAAATGTAACCACGAAATTCTCACCTACAGAATTATACAGCATTTGGGAGCAATGCTTTCTACACTCTCCTATAATCTACAAAACTCTGGATTTGTCAACACTGGCCTTTGGTTTAGTTATTCATACCATTAGCACCCAGATATGCAATATACCAGGCAGAAACGCATTTAGCATGTCAGAGAATCCAGCTGTCACAATACATTGCGTCAGCAACATCCACAACAACAAGCCTGAACTCCATTCTCCTAGGACTATTTCATGAAATCCTGGACCTGTATCCCATTTTCTAGGACCTGATGGTCTAAGGCTATTTATCAAGTACAGGCTAATTACAGCTTTGGACTGCCAACCACTTCAGCCTACAACGAGGAGAAAACCCACTTCTGTGAAGACAGAAATTTCACACAGCAAACCTGTGCCTGAGGAATGAACCCCCCGGGAGCTACAGTCCATCCAAGCCCTCATCATCCCACCACTTTCCATTCTCAGTAAAAGGTGGGGTTCCTGCCCATTCCTGCCCACCACTTCTCAGACAAGCGCTCAGAACCATGTGCATATTAAATAAAAAGAATTATAAACAAAGAGGAATTCCCCCAGCAGAGACTTTTTGCTACCCTTCTGAAACAGGACAGAGCATCCACACGTGATACAAGTGAGTTACGTTCCTCGGTGCACTTTGGAGGGACACCTTAGATCCTACAGAGGTCAGAATGAGGTGCATGACCAGAAATAGCTTATGAGAGTCACAGATGCTCAACGAACACAATTTCTTCTTCCTTTTTTTTTTTTTTTACATTCTTTCACTTTCTTTCCCAGTGATAATCTTTCACAGGTATATGGAAGTTGTTTACAGACAGGCTACCGTTACAAGTTTGATTTCCCTCTGAAACACGGTAACGTTCTGACCTCTGCTCCCGCCACACTACAGGCACCCACTTTTGCAGGCGCAGCGCAACCAGCAGCTTTGCCCAGCCCAGGCTCGCTGCTCCGCCGCCTCCCCGCGAGTTGCCGGCGACACGGCGCTGCCCACCGTGGTGCCCACGCTGCACCCACGCTCCACAGCGGCTCCCCCTGCCCTCCCGCCCCGGCGCGCACCGCCTGCGGCGGCTCACGCACAAAGTTCCGCCCTGCCCGGAGGAGAGCGGTTTCCGACAGGCCTGCTGGGGCCGCGGCACCTGGCGCCCGGGGCGGGCATGGGCCGGACCGATCGCGCACCGGGGACATTCGGCAGGGCGGCGGAGCTGATGGAGAACGTAGCGGGCACGGCACGGCGCCGCCTCTTTCTCCCCCTGCCCGCAGGGACCGTTGGCGCAAAGCAGCGGGATGGGGGCAGAGAGGGGAAGGCGACGGCTGCTTACCGGGTCTCGCATCCGTGTGAGCGGCCCCGGCGGCCGGTGCTGGAGACAAAGC
>VWZZ01002296.1:307-45779 GCA_013399095.1 Psophia crepitans
AGTAGCGGGGCTTTGCGATTGGCTGCGGAGATGAGGGTAGCTCGCGCGCGCAGTCGCGGTTGGCTGTGGTGACTTGGAGAGGGACGTCCGGAGTCCTGCAGAGAGACAGCGATTGGCTGCTTGGAGCACATGTTCCTGCCCTTCTCATATCTAGGTGCTGTGTATAAGAACGAGGCTGGCATCTTATTGGGCAAGTGTGGCGACCCTGCCTCCGGGCTGTGTCGCGATTGGGTGAGCGCTGTCTCCTCCCCGCCCCCAGCATCTCCCGCTTCCGTCTTCCGGGCTCCCCTCGGAGCCGTGGCCGCTCTGGCTGTACCCGGGCCGGGGAGCTCCCCCGCGGGCGGCAGTTCCCGGGGGCCAGTGCTGCGGGGGCGCGACCGCGGTAACCCCGGTGCGGCCCTTCCCTCCCGTGCGGGCGTGTGGGCACCGAGGGGGGCCCTTCCCGGGTGACAGCGCTTCGCTCTCCCCTCAGCGCGGCCCCCGGGGCCTGGCCACTCGCTGTCGGTCTCCGGGGGCTGGAGGGACAGGAGGCTGCTGGTTAAGGGGTGAGAGCTGCTGTGTGGGACCCGTTACAGCTCTTCCTGTGCTTCGGCCCTTTCCTCAGGGAGCGTTCCGGGCAGTGGGCCCGCCGGAGGGCGCCGGGCACTGATGGGAAGAAACCTGGGTGAGACTCGAGGCCTCGGGACAGGGAAAGCCCTTTGGGGGCTGGCGGTGGGGAGCAGTTGGGATGCCGTCTGGTTCCCGGGCTGGGTATGTGAGTCCAGAGCTTTGTTTTCGTTATTAAAAAAAAAAAAAAAAAAAAAAACAAACAAACAAACCAAAAAAACCAACCCTGACTATTTGTACTGTCCTTTTTTAATTTATGTCCAGACAACGAGGCTTGTATTTGTATTGAAGAGAAATAGACGTGTAGATCTTGAGTCTGTTTGCTGTATAGGGAGCTCCTGTCAGAACCTGTCTGAACATGTACGTGCTATGCTTTATCTGGGGAAGAGAAGGTTCTGAGGAGACCTAATTGTGGCCTTCTAGTACCTGAAGGGGCTACAGGAAAGCTGGAGAGGGGCTGGTTGCAGGGGCAGGGGATGACAGGACAAGGGGGAATGGGTTTAAAGTGAAAGAGGGGAGATTCAGATTAGATATTAGGAAAGAAATTCTTTACTGAGAGGGTGGTGAGGTCCTGGCACAGGGTGCCCAGAGAAGCTGTGGCTGCCCCTGGATCCCTGGCAGTGTTCAAGGCCAGGCTGGATGGGGCTTTGGGCACCCTGGGCTGGTGGAGGGTGTCCCAGCCCTTGACAGGGGGGTTGAACCAGATGATCTTTTAAGATCCCTTCCAACCCAAACCATTCTATAATTCCTGCCTCTGGTTTCCTGGTCTTTAGTGCCATAGGGAAGACTTGGCTATCTGTTTTTGTTTTTTTTTTTCACTCTAAACTGCTCAGAGTACTGAATTCAAAAACTCCCATTTTTGTACTACTCATGTTACAGATCTTGTTTCTACCAGAATGCTGAGAATGGGCAAAGGGAAAACCTGTGACTTGAACTCACAAATAAAACAGAATTGTTCATTATTCAATGGCTTTTCACATGTGAAAGCTGTAGTTGAGTCTCCTTTATCTCCTTGGCCTTCCACCTCCATGAGGGAGTTATGGGATGAAGATCTGAAATTCACTTCCTATTCTGAGTTTAATCCGTAGCTTACACCGGAAAGAGATGGATGTTTACCTCTTACTGTGACAAAGGTGCTTTTGCAAAATAGGATTTATAAGGCCTCCTTTAATTCAGTAGAAAACCTTTTGGTGAAATTAAGTTGGAACTCTGATTTAAGGTATTTTAGAATATTTTTGTCTATACATTTGTAGCATCTCCTGAGAAAAAAGTTAACTTTCTAAAATAGGAGGAGTTTCTTAAAAATTGGTATTTTGGACAGTATAGTGATAATAAAAGCAAGATAATTCTACAGGAAAGTAATACTGAATAAAAAAATGTTTATTTAAATATTATCAGCGTTTATTTCTCAGTTCCGTATGTCCCCTTTGTGGAAACCAGTTGCAAACACTGTAGAACTGTTCCTTGGACTCAAAGGGCATGAGCATAGTTGTCATTGCGAGCGCTTTTGAGGTTTTCTGGGCATCTTCTCTTTTCAAAGTCATTAGTATTGAAGGTGTTTGCAGAATTATGAGTGTAGAATCATTTCTGTTTTTAACTCCCATGTTGTGACTTCATTTTAATTTAAGGAAAAAAAAATCAGAAACAGATTTGCTGCAGTGCACTGCTCAAGGACAGTAATAATAAAGATTCCCTAAATACAAGTGGGAACTTGCATGATTTGTCTGCAATGGTGTGGAAATATTGTGAACACTTGCTTCTTATTACATAACCTCGTATTTTTTTTTTCTTTTTTCCTTTTTAATGCGTTGGTTAAGGTTAATAATAGATGTTGCCTCAGTTGGGCTACCATTTTCAAACAGAGATCATCGTTTCCTGAGGGCTGCCTTTCAAAATGTTCACACAACCCAACTAAAAGCAGTTAATACCAACATCTCGTAAAATGGGAGCTCTTTGAATCATTTTGACTTGCCTGTTTCAGGTGATGCTGTGAGCACATGAATAGTGCGAGAGGACTCTTGGCTGCCTCTGTAATTTCCATCCAGAACTCCTGCTTCGTCTATCCTGCCTGTCAGAAATGCTTGTCTAGGCTGATACTGGATGCTCGGAGGTACGTGTTTGGGGGATTATTGATGGTAACTGTCAGGGGCCTTGGGAACCTCTGTGAACTGAACACGAGTTAAAATAAATTGGTGAAAATACAGCCATCGTAGAAGTAAGTGCTTATTTCCGATATTTGTTACTTGGCACTACTGAGATCTCTTTGTATTCCAGCAGTAGCTTGGAGGTCCTTATGGACCTCTACTCTGCCCTTGTGAGACGCTCCCTGCAGTGCTGCGTCCAGCTCTGGGGCCCCCAGTACAGGAAAGACATGGAGCTGCTGGAGCGAGTCCAGAGGAGGCCACAAAGTTGATCAGAGGGCTGGAGCACCTCTCCTACAAGGACAGGCTGAGAGAGCTGGGCTTGCTCAGCCTGGAGAAGAGAATGCTCCAGGGAGACCTAATTGTGGCTTTCCAGTACCTAAAGGGGCCTACAGGAAAGGCAGGGAGAGGTTGTTTCCAAGGGCAGGGAGTGACAGGACAAGGGGTAATGGCTTTAAGATGAAGGAGTGGAGATTTAGATTAGATATTAGGTGGAAATTCTTCCCTGTGAGGGTGGTGAGGCCCTGGCACAGGTTGCCCAGAGAAGCTGTGGCTGCCCCTGGATCCCTGGCAGTGTCCAAGGCCAGGTTGGATGGGGCTTTGGGCAACCTGGTCTAGTGGAGGGTGTCCCTGTCCATGGCAGGGGGGTGGAACTAGATGGGCTTTGAGGTCTCTTCCAACCCAAACCATTCTATGGATCAAGAGTTCTGTTGCATTCAGTACCGAAGGACAGCTCAGGAGAATAAGTGATGTGTGTAAATAGCTTCCAGCTGCCACTCCTGGGGTCCAGTTCTTCAGTGCTCTTCCTAAATTGGAGACCATTGGTTGAAATCCCCTCCAAATCAAGACCTAATTTTTTTTTAATTTCTTCTCATTTTATATGTGCAGTGCATCAGGCGTGATTCTTCCCCTTACTGCATGTCCAGAAACGTCTGAGTTTAACCCCACTGTTACGTGGAATCTGTGACACACAGAACAGTGAATCAGTGGATGTCAGCCCTAAACGGAAGAAGCTGACTTTGCAAAACAAAAACATCTGTTGTTTCAAATGCTGAATTAAAAGATAACACTGCTGTTTCACGATGATTTTTTAAATCTAGATAGTACACTAAAGCTACAGGAAGAAAAATCCCAAACCAGAATGACATGCAAAAAAGGGGATGCAGGGAACTCAACATGACTCCCCAACAGGTCATGGCTCTCTCCAGCCTCACAACAGGCGAGCATTTAATAAATCGGTAAAAGAAGTCAGAGGGATTTTGTCATGATACAGACCCCTTGCTTGAGCCTATGGTAGGATTAATGCCTCACAGAGTAAAGAATAAGAAAGAATCTTATAGTTTGTAATGGAATATTTAATACGTTGTAGTAGTAAGACTTACAGCGGCAGGTAAGTTTTTGCCTTGGCAGTGATTAACAGAAATTCACGTATTCAACGCATTTTTGATTTTTTACTGTCTTTTGTCAGGTTTAAGTGTCTGAAGTGTGGCTGCACAGGTGAAGCTAAAGATGCAAGCTACAGATATAGATTGTCCCTAAAGATTGCTGACACTAATGATGTGTTTGACATTACCGTGTTTGGAAGTTGCTTAGAGCCGTTCTTTGGGGTCACCGCAGAAAATCTGCAGAGGTAAGGAATGGATTGTTTCTAACTACATAGCTGCTGCTTTTTCTTCAGCCTACAACATTTGAGATGAGCTTGGATGGTGGGGAGATGAAGGGGAAGAAGCTGCGAACATGTTCCCTTCCAGCATTTCCTTGGTACCATCACCTTGAGAAAATGCTGAAGGTTGGTTTCTTCTTGAAATCTTGAAATTTTGAGACAGATTACTTCTACATAAGAGGTCCTCCACTTGACTATTGAAGACAGCTACCACCTGCTACGTGACCTTTACAATTTGGTTGGTTGGGCTGCCTCCTTGCGTCCTTCCTCTTTGAGATGATTGAATTTTCTTGTTCTAATGGCAGGTTATTCAGTAGTTGGCTTTTCCAGAGATTTAGACATATTTATCTCTCAAGACTTTAGAATAGCCTTAGGTAAAGAGCCTCTATTGTATGGTGGGTTTATTTACAGTTTGGATTTGGAAAAAAAAAAAAAAGTGCATCTTATGACTGGTCTTCAGTATGGCCAAATTTTTCTGTAGCAAGGAGGGATTTCCAAGCAAGCCTGCTAGTCCTCAGAGCCTCACTGCCTACATTATAAGCTTCAGACTTTCTGATATATGAAACTTCTGGGGTGGGATATTCAAATATATTCACTGCTCTTTTCTCTATTCTGTTATTTTTCCATTGCCTTGTGTTACCCCTGGCTCGAAGAGGAACTCTTAAAACTAGCGGCATTAAAAACATTCTCAAGGCAGGCGTTCTACACTAGACTGCTGTACTGCTGTCAGACGTGAAAACCAGTTATTTGCATGTGTTAATATGGATGCTGCTGATGCTGACAGCATCGTACTGTTGTCCTGTTGAGACAAAAATCACAACCACACAGGGAACACCCAAAAGTTGTGTGCATATTAAACCTATTCAAAGCTGCTGTTTTGTTTACTACTTTTATTTCACTAACAAATTAAGTGAAGTAGTTGAACGATAGGCTCATGGTTTCTTGTTTTCAGTCTACATTTAGTTTAAGCTACCACAGCATTTTCTATTTAGCACATGCCCTACCTATGCTACAGCTAAAATGCTATGTGAGGCTTCCTGTGTTGGTGCAATACTTCTATTTGCTTTTACTCAAGGTGTATTCAAGACTTCAATCAGCTGTCAGGAGAAACAAACCCAGATGCATCTCCAGGAGTGTTAGTTCAAGCAGTGGAAACCTGTTTCATTGGAAAAAGATTTATATTTGGAGTGAAGGTAACATTTAATCCACATTACTCTTACAATGAATAGCTTGTAGCCAGTTGGGGGCGTAGACTGAGTTGTTAAAGCATCAGACACAACATCGTTTAGGAACTGGAGAAAATTTAGAGCTAGGACATGGGAAGGATTCTGCTACTCTTCCCCCAGAATCCTGTGTTATTTTAAATGACTCAGATCCAGAAGTCATCTTGAATGGCAGTAGTCAGCTTGACAGCTTGTCAGGCTGCTTTTCAGCGAGCCTGAGCAGTGCCAGCTCCTGTGCGTATCAGTAACAGCTTGGAATCTGTAAAAAAACGTGTACTGTTCAAGCAAGAAACAGGCTGTCTTTTCAAGCACTGCCCTACCTTTCGTATGCTGCACAGTCTCCCAGGGTCTGAAATGTAAGGAGAAACACATCTCTCTGCAGCATTTTGGTGTTTGTGGATTTAAGAGCATGTTTTAAAATGTTGATAAAGTACAGCTGTTCAGCATATGCATCTGTGGCTCTCTTGTAAGTTTATAAGACTCTGAAATATTAGTAATATTTCCATAGAAAAAGTCTTCTGAGTTCTCCTCAAGCAGTGCTTGTGTGAGTCAGTCATGTTATGAAGTCTGTGAACTAAATCCTACCTGGCAGGTGGTTTTCCTCTCCCACAGGTGCCATGAGGTTTGTATCTGAGCTGAGATTTTCCTCAAGGCATGGCATCTTAAGTAATGAAACTTGTAGGACTTCATGGATTAACTTTATTTAACTGGAACTATTCACCAGGTCTCTCGTCTGATGCCTTTACAAATACAAGTGACCATGCATATCAACAGTCTTGTTGCTGCTCCTGCACACACAAGGACTGAACACACATCCAAAAACCATTTGTTCAGCTGTTGGCTGTAGACATTTCTGTGTAGTTGTGTTCAACTACACATATAGTTGTGCTCTCCCAAATAAAACTCAGAATCAACGTAACGTACTTTTTATTTAAAGTCTTACCTAGAAAGAGTATTGTCCTTGGCTAACAGCACTCAGCCTCAACCTTTGCATAGATTCAGGGAGTAGGGGGGTTGTTGAATGTGAAGGCAGCTTTTTGGCCTCTTTGGCATTGCAGACCATTGGGGGGAGGGGGGGTGTGAAAAAGGATTTATCCACTTCTCAAAACATTAATTCCATCTGCTTTTAATGTTAATTTTTCACCTGTAATTTCTGTGTAGAGAGAAGCAGGTTCTGTAAGGAATTGTAGCTGAAACTTGTTTGAAACACTACTCTCCAAATAAATCTGAGAAGATAAAGGTGGTAGATTATAGCAGCCTTCCAATACTGAAGGGGCCTCCAGGAAATCTGGAGAGGGGCTGTTTACAAGGGCAGGGGGTGACAGGACAAGGGGGAATGGGTTTAAACTGAAAGAGGGGAGACTGAAATTAGATATTAAGAAGAAACTCTTCCCTGTGAGGGCGGTGAGGCCCTGACACAGGGTGCCCAGAGAAGCTGTGGAGGCCCCATCCCTGGCAGTGTCCAAGGCCAGGCTGGATGGGGCTTTGGGTAATCTGGTCTAGTGGAGGGTGTCCCTGCCCATGGCAGGGGGGTTGGAACTAGATGGGCTTTGAGGTCCCTTCCAACCCAAACCATTCTGTGATTCTATTTCCCTTTCAGGGGTAGCTCATAGAAAACGCCATGCTGGCTTTGGTAGCTGACCTGCCAAGTTGCGTGTCTGGTTCCAGAGTGCTTTGCTTCAAGTACTGCCCAGTGCCTCCTAGAAAAAAGCAAAGCACCGGCCTTAGGCAGCTAGCCATTTGCCCAGAACTGCGCTGGAGGACGCCCGGAAGCACTCAGTGCCCTAAAGGGAGGAAGAAATTTTCCATCAAGTCTTTTCTTAGAATTCTTTGTGGTTTTTTCAGCTCCAAAACTCAGTGTAATTGCAACAAGCAAGGAACCTCTCGCTGCGATGCCCTTTATAGCCCTTGCCAATGCTTATTTCCCAGGGAGTCCTGCTTTGTGTGACCGACTGTTTTGTATTCCCCTGCAGATCCTGACACAAAGCAAGACCTAAATTTAAGCCTGACTTAAGAGACATGCATTAATTTTACTTTTTTTCTATCACAAAATAAAGCATTGTACTAAGGTGGTTTTTTTTTCCTTCCCCCCCCCCGCCAGCACTGCACAAGCGAAGATGGAGGGCGTTGCGCTGCCAGCAGCATCTTGCAAAACTGTTCCAGAATTAATAGAAATACAAAAAACCTTACAGCTTGCCAGATCTTCCTGCCAAACGCTGCGGTTACTGGCTTTACTGTTATCAGCTACCTCCATCAGCTCCAGCAGTCAGCAAAATTCAGGAGCTGTAATAACAGCTCATACTTACCTGATGGGTCTTCAGCTCCAATGGATGAATCTGTCAGCGAGCTCAGCAGCTTGTCTAGCCTGAGCAGAAACTCCTGGTTTGTTCATTCTGGTGGCAGAGAAAGTTTTCTAGGGTCCTGGCAGCAGTCCTTCAGCCTGACTTCATCTGTTGCTTGGGTAACAGCGGAAGACTTTTCCACTCTGGAAGTGGAAAAGCTGGTGAGTGAACAGCATGAAGAAGAGGGGAGGTCCAGCTCTGCAGAATCGTGCAGTGTAAGCCTCAACAATCGAACTCTTTGGGATTCACAGTTTCGCAGCCCTTGCCTGAAGGAAGGGGATAAAGAGGAGGATAATGAATCAAGTTCACGGCCTAGTTGCACTGACAATACCTCTGCAACTGATAAATTGGAGAGAGCGTCCTCTTCAAAGACTGAGTGTTCACATGAAAACAGTTCCAGGTTGTTACAGCAATACTTGGAATTTGGGGTAAAAAGCATTTACCCAAAGAGGAATAGCAAAAATTATTCTAACGCAGAAAAATCCCTTTTTTACAAGCGAGATGCCTCGGCTTCTCATTGTGTAAATGCACCTGGGGGGTCTCAGACAGACTCTGTGCTTTGGGATGAGTTCCCCTTGTCAGAAAGCCTAAATGAATTTTTAGCCCAAATAGAAGATGGTGAGGGCATTGTAACATCACGCAGCCTTGACGCAGGCAAACAGGCCCTTCTTGAAAGGAGCAGGTTGGGTGTAAATCCTAACAAACCGTATCCCTGGCAAACCCTGGTAACTGGTGATTTGCCTGAAGTGCGTGTCTCTGGGAGATTCTTGCCACCAGCAGAGAATGATAGTTGGGAGAACATACAGTTTACTTGTCTTGAGTTGAATGAAAATCATCTGAGTGATGAGGGGTCACCATGTGAGTCTTCCTCTAGTGTTTTATCTTCAGCTGACAAGGAAAGTAGAGCATCTTGCTTTATACCTGACCCTCACCTGCCTATTCTGTCACGATCCTTGCCAGTTACATCAGAGCCTTCTGTTTCCCAGCGCAGATGTGTGCACTCAAAAGAAGCAGATACAGACATTTCAAAGTCAGCTGGGTCTTTTATTAGTTTGCGGTGCGCTGCTGAACATGGAGCAACCTCCTGTTTAAAACAGAGCAAGGCAGCTACCTGTGTGCGTTCTGCACAGGACAGCTGTTTAGCTGGTGGTGAAAACAAAGAAAATTATTCTTCTACACCAAGCCAAAGAACGGATCTTGCATTTGCAGGGGTATGGGACTCTGATCCAGCAACTCCCAACGATACTAGAAGGATATGTAAAGGAGAATTAAAACCATTGACAGAACTGCAAGAAAATACCTTCCAAAGTGTTAGTAGGAGAGGGACGCTGTGGAACAAGAGCTTCCCTGAAGGCAGCTACAACGCTTCTGCTGATCTCTTTGATCCAAGTGCAAGAGAGGTAGAAAAAACTCTGGAATTCTTAAATAAATCGTGTAATTCTTTAATAGAGGAAGATACTTTGACAGAAAAGCTCACAGCTCCTGAATTGGTGCTTTATCCTGGAGATGTTCACTGTAACAGTTCAAAGCGGAGCTCATCCCTGCATTGGTTCTGTCCCACCTTGCATAAGCACAGCACGCCCAGCGCACCAGTGACTTACTCCTTTTGTGATTCAGAATGCAGTTCAGTGAGCGCTCAGGACTTTGTTCCTTATTCACAGTCGACTCCTATGACAAAACCTTTCCAGAAACTGTCGCCTGTTGGGGAAAGAAGCTCTGCTATCACCGTCTTCACCCCTAAAAACCCCACTAAAATCCACGCCAAAGGCAAGCGCTCCAGGTCTTTGTTTCAGAACACCCTGTTGCAGCAGCTTACTGGCAGGTTAGTGAAACGTGAAAGGCCAAGTGACAGGGAAGGAAAAGTAAGTAATAGCTCTGTTTCACAGCACAGCCAACTGCCTGCCGACATCGAGGAGTGGATCCCCCCATCTGCAAACAAAAAGTTGAAACCAACTGTGTCTTTAAACTTAAAAACTGTTAGCTGGGCTACTGACTTGCACTCAAGCTGTGGGCATGCTGGCAGGAGCCCCATTTCTGAAAGCAGAGAGATCAGTGAAAATGATGTACGCTCCAGAAATAAGAGATTAAACCCTGAGAATACAGCCAGGGTACTAACTGCTCCTGTATCTGCAGGTGTCACCAAGGCCTTGTTTTCAAACAATACAGTCCTGGAAACTTGTTCCCCTTCAGAAGGCAAGAATCTCCTCTCAAGTGCAGGTTGTTCAGGGGGTATACTGGAAGGGGCAATGGGCTGGTCTCCTGAGTTGTTCTTCCAAGCACGGAGCCCTTTTCCCAAAAAGCCAAAATACTAAAACCCAATACTTGTATGCTATGTTCTTCTTAATTATTTTTAAGACTTTGGAGAAGGAGCCAGTAGAAGAGCTATCTAACAGTTGTTTATTCACCTGTTGGCAGATGTCCTCCAAAGATGAGCTCTGTTTATTTGCAGATCTTTGTACCACAGATTTTGCAGTTCCTTTATTGTAAATTAACTCTAGAACCTGCAATAAAAACTTGTGTAAATGAGTATTTAATAGATCTCACATTACCAAGTACAGGTAGGTGAGGTGTTTCAGTGTCGGGGCTGTCTTTTCACCACAAGAAGAGCCCTGGAGGCTATGTCCACTCCAGGTTCTGACCTGATGACTCTGGAGAAGGGCTGAGTTTTCATCAAAGAATTTCAAAGACCATGTAGGAGCCTTGTACGTGAGGCCGCTTGGGATCCTAGGGCAGAGTGGGGTTGGGTGGAGGCGACCATCCTGGAAGGCTGTAGCAAGCTCCCAGTTTTCCTGTCAGCTTTTCCAAGTTGAAGATTGCCAGGGGCAAGATTCCTGGCAGTGCCTTTCCTCTTCCTCACTTCAGGGCCTTCCACATCCCCCACCCAGAACAGCTGCATTTCGAATCGAGTAGAGAAATCTTGGAGCAGCTGCTGCAAGCTTGTGGGTCAGGTCCTGCAGGAGGACGTAGGAACAGGATGTGATGGTGCAGGATCTCATCACCCTGAAAATCCTGACTTGTAGCATCAGAAGCAGGTCTAAAATTTTCTGCTGTGATTTTTTTTTTTTTTTTGAGGCACAGAATGAATACACCCCATTCACACTGGTGACAAGGAGACTTGGCTTGGTTTGTTCTCTACTACCTTTCAGTGCTTGAGGCCTCACTGTATTACTAATGCACCTACATAAGCCTGAGACTTGGTGTTCAGAAGAGTTTTGTGTCTGGATGCGAGGAATGAACTTACCAATGCTGATAACTAAAGCACTTTCAGGTTGTAAAGACACCACCTCTGCCTTAGGGAATCTCAGGGGCAGAAGTTGCTGTAAGTTAGGAAAGTATTGTGGGATTGTATCATTTTGTGCTCATTTTGTTCCTGCGTATTTTACTTCCTACCTGTTGTTGGTTGCTGTTGGAGTCAGCACTAGAAGGGGCTTCATGTGGGACTCTGAAAGGGTTCTCTTTCTCTGACCTTACATTCGCTTGGTCTCATGACAGGGACCTCACTGGGGTACGCACGCAAATGGGGGTTTACAGCAGGACCTGCCAATGACAGCCAATGGAAACCATGTTTGGGATGCATGGAAAAAAACAGCTCTTTGGAATTTCATAGAATCGTTTGGGTTGAAAGTCCCTCAAACCCCACCTAGTTCCACCCCCCCTGCCATGGGCAGGGACACCCTCCACTAGACCAGGTTGCCCAAAGCCCCATCCAACGTGGCCTTGGACACTGCCAGGGATGGGGCATCCACAGCTTCTCTGGGCACCCTGTGCCAGGGCCTCACCACCCTCACACGGAAGAATTTCTTCCTCATATCTAATCCAAATCTCCCCTCTTTGAGCTTAAGGCCATTCCCCCTTGTCCTGTCACTCCCTGCCCGTGTAAAAAGCCCCTCTCTGTCTTTCCTGTAGGCCCCTTTAGGTATTGGTAGGGCACAATTAGGTCTCCCCAGAGCCTTCTCTTTTTCCAGGCTGAACAAGGAGAGGTGCTCCAGCCCTCTGATCAACTTTGTGGCCTCCTCTGGACCCATTCCAGCAGCTCCATGTCTTTCCTGTGCTGGGGACCCCAGAGCTGGACACAGCACTGCAGGGGGGGTCTCACAAGAGCGGAGCAGAAGGGAAGAATCCCCTCCCTTGCCCTGCTGATGCAGCCCAGGACACGGTTGGCTTCCTGGGCTGCCAGCGCACACTGCTGGCTCATGTTGAGGTTTTCATCAACCAGCACCCCCAAGTCCTTCCCATGGCTGCTCCCAGTAATCCGAGCTGGAATTTGGTCTCAATTTGAGCTGAAATCTTTGTGTGCCTTACGTCTCTCCCATAAAATAAATCTGTTCCTGCTCTCTTCAGGACACTCGGGGAAGTATGAGGGCAGTTACTCTCTCACCACCTTGTCCTTTATCCACTATTTTTAGCACAGATTGCCCTTAACGGAACATTCAGGTAATCTTTTCAGTTTCTCTGTCTCTACCCTAAGTTCTGCATCTTCTAACTGAACACAATTCTCATTGAGGGATGGGAAGGAGAAGAGTCAAACACTTCGCTTCTGCAGCTGAGCGGGGTGTTGATGAGCTACAGCTTCTACCAAGGGCACGGGTGTGCTGAGGCTGCAGGCTGGACGAAGAAAATGGTTCCTCATGGTTACAGAGCACGTCTGTGCAGGTAAATTCACTCTACAAAGTTGTTTTTCCGTAGCATTCAGTGCTGCTTTGGGGTTTTTCACTACTTGCAGTGGAGAAAATTGAGACACAGGTTCACAAAGGCATGCCCAGCATTGAAGGAGTGCGGAGCCTAGCCCTGCCTGTCACTGACAGACCTTAACCAGCAAACCACCTTTTCTCCTCGCTGTCCTACCCAGGGACATACTCAAGAACGACCCAAAAGTTCTTCCTGGTGTTGAAGGATGCTGCAGCAGTAGGTGGTAGAAGCAAGAGGCTCAAGGTTTCTTGTTAGAGGTCCAAGCCATGATCCCTGCAGTCCCTGGATCCTAGACATAAACAGAAGAAAAAGGAGCATCCAGTTATAGCAAAAAAAAAAAAAAAAAAGTAGGGGAGCAGAAGTAAACATAATGTGATGACCAAAGTAACTTCAAGCATTGTGCCTGTGAGTGGAGTCACTTAAGTGCTGAGGCAGTGACACTCACCTAAACCACGTTGCAGAAGATGGCGAAGCTGTGCTCTAAGTCCCATTGCAGGGCTCCTTGGCACAGCCAAGGCGACGTGGCAGCCACCCAGGGTGGCTGTACACCCTCTGTAACCTCTTGATGACTTGCCCAGCTGAACTTCAGCCCTGTGCTTGACAAGGGATAAGAGCACCAGAACCGCGCTGGGGTTGCTTCTGTCGGGATGGAGCAGGGCTCCAGGCTGAGCCCAGGAGGACAAGCCTGCGCTTCTGCCTGCACTTACCAATGCTTCGCCCGATCAAAAGATTTTATTTATTGCAAATAAAATTTGCAGTGTGCCCAGGTGGCCAAGAAGGCCAACGGCATCCTGGCCTGTATCAGGAATAGTGTGGCCAGCAGGAGCAGGGAGGTGATCGTCCCCCTGTACTCAGCCCTGGTGAGGCCGCACCTCGAGTACTGTGTCCAGTTTTGGGCCCCTCACCACAAGAAAGACATCGAGGCCCTGGAGTGTGTCCAGAGAAGGGCAANAACAGGCGACAGGACAAGAGAGAATGGCCTCAAGTTGCGTCAGGGGAGGTTTAGATTGGATATTAGGAAGAACTTCTTCACAGAAAGAGTAGTGAGGTGTTGGAACGGACTGCCCAGAGAGGTGGTTGAATCGTCCCTGGAGACGTTCAAAAAACGTGTAGACGTGGCACTCCAGGACATGGTCTAGTAGGCATGGTGGTGTTAGGTTGACAGTTGGACTTGATGATCTCAGAGGTCCTTTCCAACCTTAGTGATTCTATGATTCTAAATAAAATCCTACTTGATGACTCTATGTTGGGGCAACTGGGAAGGGAGTAAGAAATGTAGCCTGCCTGGAAATGATAAATCTGTGTTGACAGCTGATGTAGAAGGAGTAAAGGGAAAGATGGCATCACCCACACCCAAATCACTGAGCACAGGGAAGGCAATATTGAAACTAGCTGTTCCTCCTACAGCCTGCAGTACCACTGGCCCCTTGTGATGAACTGGACCTCCTTTACCACGGGCTTAAACCTGATCCAACTGATACACCAGAGACTTGATGCAGCTAGCAATAAAACACTGCCAGAACTTCTGCCTGTCACGTACCTGACAGCATTGTGACATGAAATGTTTTGTCCAGCACGAGTGATTTTATTCGGTGGAGAATTCATCCACATACTGCAGTAAGCGATAGCTCTGGTGCAAGCTGATGGGATTATAATTATAAGCTTGCACAAAAAGAGTAACGCTCGGCATGTTTAATTCTGAAGGCAATAAAACTCCTGAAAATGCCTACTGGGTTGGTGGCTGATTCCCTACGCACAGAGACCCAGAAATGAAGACTAGGTTTTAAATTAGGTCGGACTGTCTGTAGGACAGCACTGAGATTAATGCAGGGCAGCCAGAGCTCCTGTCCTGCGTGGGAGGGGACTGCACCCACAGCGGGACCAAAAAGCACTGCTGTGTGACAGGCCCCTGTCAGCAAGGTGACATCTTCTGGGCAGAGCTCCCCAAGTGCTCCGTAGGAAGACCTTGGACATGAGAAGATGGAGGAGGAGAGGCAATAAACTGTCTTGTTTCCGCCCCTGTACTCTGCCAGCCTTGCATTTCTTCCCCCGGGCATTTTGTTCCTTTTTTTTTGCAGGGAGCCTCACTGCTCCTGCAATTCCTGTACGCACCCCGAAGCCTGGCACAGGTTTTCGGCGTGTCCTTGCTGCTGCACCTGCTGAACAAGGAGGAGATTGCACGTCCCACTGGCTGCGTGCTGCTCCTTGCAGGAGCGAGCTGCCGCTCTTCACCTGCCTCTTACTTTTCCCCAGGAAGAGCTTGGTCTCGCTTCTCCAGCCGTCGCGCCCACAGGCACCACACGCCATCCCTCCTCTCTCGCAGTAAATACTCGGTTCCTAAGCTGCCTGTGCTTTAGGGATGTTTGCTTCTCCTCCCTTATCCAGTTCCTACCTGGAAGCATGCAGAGACTTTTCCCTCTCCACATACCTCTCCGTTCTATCACTGACTCAAATTGCCAGCTTCCTGGGGAACGCAGAGCAGATGGTCCAGCCCTCATGTCAGACATTTACCAAGGAAGGAGCTTCAAGGTCGGCGGAAGAGGCCATAAAAGACACATGGTGTCTTCAAGCTTCACAGCTCATTTCTCAGTGCGAGTGTTAGCAGAAGTCACCCTCGATGCGGAGCGGAGCCCAGGGAGGAAGCCTGAATTCCCTGAATAAGTCAGAGCACAAACTTTATTATTGACCAAAAGGCTAAAGATTGAAATAGGAAATCTTCTCCAAAAGGATTCTAGGCCCTGAGAAAGCAGGACATTGGGGAACTCCAGTGGAAGAAGCAGTCTTCCACGAGCATGAACAGCAAATTGAAGACTGAAGAGAAGAATGAGCATTTAAAAAAAAAATATATACTGGGACAAAGAATAAATTCAACTGAAACGTCTAAGTGTCACCTTCAACCCAAGCATCCTGGTAGGACAAGAGCTTCACCAGCTACAGGCTTGCAATGATGGTGAATGAAGATGCTACCTCTGTCAAAGACCACCCTCTAGCGCCTGATCCCGGCATTTCTTTGGCATTTCACACTTCGCCAACCCAATTCTCTGGGTTTCGATAAATTTTTTTCTTCCCTCGAGTGCAAAGGGACATTGGTCCCATGAACAGCATCTCTACTTTCGCTTTCCTTGTGAGGTCCCAATGCTGTGGGAGCCTCGGTATGCTCGACCCACGCAGAAGATCCTTGGCAGCCAGTCATTTGGTGGTCTGACACTAAATCACATCAAGTGAATCTGTCCTGTGCATCGAATCATAGCATGGTTTGTACTTCTAGGGCAACTTTGGTTTACAGTTCAAACCAAAAAGCAAACAGATCAAACACTTTAAACGCTAAGTGGAAAGGATTAAACATTTATTTACATACAGATACATACGTAAGCGATCTCTAAGTATAAAAAGGACATTACAAATAAACATGAAGCAGCATACATTCATCATCCTGGTCATCCAAAATACATTCCTTTCTCGACCCACATGACCACATTTGACAACAAGAACTTTAAAAAGAAAAAAAAAACAAAAACCAACAGACAAGTCAAATGCTTCCGACAGTCAACGATTCACAGTTTGGCGATTTGCTAACACCTACACCCTTCCCAAAGACAGCACTACCCCAGCGACTCCAGCTCAGCGGTCCGGCCAGCTGTAGTGCATTTTCTCCACTGAAATGGTTGTGCTTGACCAACAAGAAACAAGTCCTCTCCTCATCCTTCCGTCCACGTGTTTAGGAATCAGGGTTCTTGCTAAGATTCTGTACATTGTGCTAATTTCACAATTGTTGGGGAAAAGACAGCAGACCTTTGTGGGAAAAACTCCAACCCAGGAAATCCCTTTGATGCTGTGACTTCCCTGGCATGAAAGTTGCAAACAAAACGCTGCTTTTAGTGCTTAAGCAGGTTTTTAAACTACAATTCAAACTACAGTCGATGGTATAAAACATACTTTGTTCATGCTGTAAAGAGAATTACGTGCTTCAGTACGGATTTGCTAGTAATCAAAGCTGAGAGTAATTCAGGTTTTCTTCCGAGGAAGTGAAGATGCCTTTATAGCATCTCTAAAAACGATCATAGCTTTCAGGAAAGAGGAAACATTTCAGACTCAGAAACCTAAAGGTAATGCAGAGCACGACCAACTTGTCAGTTAGATAACATTACAAAGGGAAACAAGCCAGTAAACATGAAATTAAAATGCCTACTCAAAGTATTAATGAATTCAAATGAGAGCTGGGTGAGTCTCTGCAGAGATCAAAGGCGGCTCAAAAAAAAAAATAAAAAATCTCATGATCTGCGAATTCACAGAACAGCCAAATACGTGCAGCAGAACAGCGTGGAGTGGGAATGAAAGAGGAGCAGAAAGCGCCTTGTCCCGTGCTGACAGCTGAGTGACTGCAGCTGCTCCAGTCTGGGGGCTTGCTGTTTCCTTTTTTTGTATTATTTCTTTCGTAAACAGCTGTGGGGAATGAAATGGATGTGACATATCTGCAGTGCATCACATTATGCTGAAACTGTGGCACATTTTAAACTACTTCTCTAATACCCAGCGATGTACTTGTCACTTCAAAGCAGCATAGCAGCACGCGCTGCGCTTCCTCCGTACTCGGACGAGACGGCCTTTTCTCCCCCAAAACATTGGCTTAAGAGGTTAGTTTTTCCCCTTTCAGTGCTGACAGTATGTGGAGGCCAGCGATAAGGTTTCCTTCCAAACAGCCTGCAAGAGTTGAGGCGACAGCAGTGCCTGAAATCACGGCAGCTCTCCCTGCCGTAGGCCAAACATCTTCTTCTCACTCCATTAAAATATCAAAACAGCATTCCCCTCTCCTCCCTCCGCAAAGGCTTGCCTGCTGGGGACACCACGGCCATGGCATTTATTAAAGCTCATGCCAATGATGCAACCCAAGGCCTTGAAGATATTCACACCACCACCCAAGTGAGAAGACTCTCCTCCTCCACAGGGCTGTAGGTCTCCCTGGATGAAGAGCAAGATCCACCTGCTCACTGGACATTTACTCACTTGCACCTAACCACCACCGATTCTTAACATCAGAATCGCTTGTATTGGTCCCGTAAGGAGGGAAACATTCCTTACAGGACACCCTGCCTGAGAACAGGCTTATCAGATTGGTTAGGTTTATGTTCACAGTGAGAAGCTCAAGGTGGCACAAAGACAAGCCATGGATGCTCTTCCTTCTAGCCAAACCAGGAATTGGGTCTTGTGGTTCATGCAACGAGGCCCAATTCTAGTCCGAGACTCCCACAGTGCTTGAGGCACAAGCAGCACTGGGAAGGAGCACGTTCATGGATGAAAGGTAGGGAGGACTCGGGCGTTGAAAAGCTCCGAGGCTTGCATTCATATGACACCAGAGCCCTCACTCACCACCCGTGAGAGCATAAGAGTAGTTTTAATGTCCCCTCTGCCCCGAGGGAACAATGCACAGCTAAAACCATGACTGACACAGGGGTTGGCCACATCAAGTGCTTGTGGGCCAGTGCTTTTTTACAGAAGATGCTCAGCAGGGACACCACTGCAATGCACTCACAAGCACGCGTGTCCTTGGGAACATCACCCCGAGATAAGCAGCAACGGAAAAAGCAAAGGTGCAAATGTAAAGGTGGCAGCTGCTTCTTGAGTTTAACTGTAGCACTGACCAGAGCTAAAGTTATCTTCCAAGCTTGCTGGAAGAGGATAACTGGTTCAAACAACGTGATCGCATCCGGGAAGTGCGCATAGCTAGTTATCAGTGTGAAAACAGAGACACTGAGTGCGGTACAGCCAGCTGCTGGTTATCCAGACGGGTGAGCTGAGCTGTTAACCCTCGCTGTACTCGTAACACCAGTCTAATTTTTCGCAGAAAACATCTACAGCCTAAATTACACTCAATGCCATCTCAGTTTCTGCTGTATCTGGGCTAACTTTCCCCAGTTACCCAGCTGACTGTATTTGGATGGGAAAGCATTAGAGAAGGTGGTTTGGTTCTTTCCTGGGTCTGTGGCTCCCCTCATGGGGGGGAGGAAACCAAACTCAACCACCAAAACCAAATACAAGGGCATAGGTTTTACTTCTGGTTTAAGTTAAAGTTCTTTGACATGAGGGGAAAGGGTGTGATGGCATCCATGGGTGATGACAGCCAGCAGTGTCTCTCAGCTGGACACAGCACAGTACAGCAAAAGGCTTTGGGTCACTTTAGCGAGGTGGTGCTCAGCGAGGGAAGTCAGAGCAACGCAGCGGGCTACGTTGGGAGCCTGGCACCATGGTCAGCATGATTGCCCTGTTCATTTTCCTATCCAAGATGAATCCTGAATCAAGGCAAGTGCGAAATCTGTAACATTCGTGGTACATTTAACTACAGCTTGAGTGGATGATCACCGTTCAAAGACATGACTGGTTCCAGCTGAAGCTGCACTAGACACTTGGAAATCAAGTGTCTCCTCACCATGCATCATCATCAGGACAGTCTTGTTTTCTTAAAAATGATGATTCTTTGCTGTCTGTGAACAGTAACTACAGCATTCACTACCCACAATAACAAGAGGACAAACTTGACACAAGGACAGAAAGGTTGGCTTCAAGAGCCAAATTTGTTCAGATAAGCAAAGTTTATAAAAACAAAAAAAAAGAAAACATTTTGACATAGCATCGTTCACTGGGCTTTTGCTAATCAGATCGATTAGAATATTTCTCTTGGCTCCAGCAGGTTTTCTGATGAATCCTTATGTACATCAACATTTCGGAGAACTTCCATCCTTGCTTACTAGGGATTCACCAAGTGTCCTCCAGAAACACCTTTTCTAACTGAATAAGCTCAAAAAGGTCTGTGTTGGTGGGAGCGACACTTACAAGGATACTGGGTACTTTGATATTGAAAGCAACAGCATGCAGAAGAATCTCAGAGGAGACTCAAATTCAACATATTCCTTATTAAAATCCAGAACAATCCAAATTTAAGTCACAGATGCTTTTGATTTTTTGATTACTTTTTTTTAAGAGGATGGGATTGAGGAAATCTTGAGTAGAGCGATCCCTTTGCCTTTTCTGCTTCAGTCATCTTTCCCCCCGCACAAAAGGCCGTAGCACTCAGTCTGCCCCACAACCGACGGTGTCTCCAGCCATACGCACCCACGGTGGCACCACAGCTCCCCAACGGGCAGCGTACCCTGCGTGTTTGCCCAGCCTATTCTCACTAGCTGGAGAATTTCACCTATTTTCCAACTAAATTCAGTCTCTGACTACAGAAATCATGCCAGCTCAACATTTCAGCCTGATTTATGGACAGTTCTTCATGCTGAAAAGAGAAGACAAGTGGAGAAGCAGCTGGACAAACAGCAGTCCTTCGCAATAACAAATAAGGGGAAACCCAGTGGGTTTGACTATAACTAATTGCATCCCTTGTCAGCAGAAGCTCAGGAAAGGCAGTTGTCCCATGTGGGTGCACCTACCACGCTTCCGCACTACTAATTTCGACTTTCCCTCTTTTCAGATCCCTGTCTCCTGTGTCAACGTCAGCCTGCCGCTGTTTTTACTGATGCTGAAGGAATTCAATAGCCATTAACCGCTAAACCTAGACTAGCAGGAGCCGACTGTTACCAATACGCCTGTTTCCAAAGAGACCAACAGCAGGCTGACAGATTTTAAGGGCTGTGTTTTCGTGTGTTCTACAGCCAAGGAAAACGTATCTTGCCTGACAATGTCATGTGTGGTTTTCATTATTTTCATTAAACAATGATCACGAAGCCACTTAGCATTCAGCACAAACATGTCTGCATGCCCAAACAACTTACCTGTAGATCAAATCAGGACCTCAGTCTGAGAGGCAGGAAGAGGCACCCAGTGTCCCCTTCTTTACAGAGCTCATAATTTCACCTTTTTCCATCATAACTCTTTGACCTGAAGGTATTTGCTTGTTTGTGATGGTGGGTTTTTTTCCCCCCTAGCACTTGGTCTCTCATGGGGAGCCCAAATAGGATCAGAGGGGAGTCATGGCTTGTCCCAGCAAGCTTGCAGCATAAATACACAACACAAAACACCAGCGAGTACTTCATACATACAGCGATCTGAAGCACAGAAAATTTGGTGGTTTACCCAAGATCAGCCTGACTGAATCAGTGACTGAACTGGAAAACAGTTTAGACCATCCAGTTTTTGGAAGATGCTTTTACTAATCTCTGCAAACAGGTTTGTTAGATAAAGCAAACATCTGTTGACCATCCAATGATGGCTTCTGCCTGGAGCCACTTAATGCACTAAATTTCAAGAAAAGGTCTCATTATGATAGGATTACTATTAAAAAAATTAATATTCACTCAGAAATAAGATTACTCCATGGCTGTGAATATATCACCCCAAAAACATATCTAGCAACCACACTAGAAGCAACGCTTTGCTCTCCTGATACTAGAGAACCCTTCCAGTCAAATTTGGCCCCATTATATCAATTCTGCATGGCTTTTGGACACTCGACCCAGCAAGCATCACAAGGCTTTTACTGATAGTTCTCCCAAAAATCCACTCATCGAGCAAGGTGTTGGCCACAGTTGGAGAGCCGGTTGTCAGATAATTGGGATTTATATTTTTATCTCCTTTTACTTTTCAAGGCTTTGATCACTATGCCACACTTCTCTTCTGACTGGGAAGCCTTCAGCAGTGGACCAGACTGTCGAAGACAAGATAAGCCCTCAGTGCTACAAGGAGAGGTGGGCTGTATGCACTAGAGAGATACTGAAAGTTGTACAAAAATACTTCCTGCAAAGGGGTTACTACATTAAAATATCACTCCTTCAACAGATAGCGTGTTTGTTAGCTGCCGAAAAAGAGGCGAGTTTCAAACTACAGCTCTGGCTTATGACAATTACACGGAGAAGATTTGCTAGCAATAAAAAGAACCAATGCTTTGAGGTTGCTACTAGGCAGCTAGCCTCCAAAATAGTCACCTACAGGTTGGGAAAGCACTGGGGAAAAAAAGAGAATTAGCCTTCTAGAAACTTCAGGATGAATATCCAAGAAAATACAGTTAGCAGTTTCTGCTATTTGACCAGTTCAGCTTGTTCAGTCATGAGAACGTGTTAGAGTTAACCTCCGGAAGCGATGCAAGGAGCACTCTGAAATGCATTTATAGTGGGACTCAGTAGGAATGAAAAGCACCTGCCCAGCTTTGATGCTTTTGGAAATCAGGCTGAGGAACCCACAGGTATTTTAGTGGGCAGTCTCCTTCCTCCTTGATGAACTCAAAAGCCCTGCCCTGTTTGGTATCAATTACCTGCTGACAAGTCCAGTATCTGGAGAGTAAGCGCTTTTACAAATTAAATATATATAGTATTGATTTTTAACTTGAGCGTTGCCTTACGTGTAACACCCTGAGCCTTGCTCTGAACAGCTGCCTAAAAGCTGTGCGGAATTGGCTATCTCAGAGTTGGGTGGTCTTCACAAGCTCAAATGAGGCCACATTTGGCAGTTTGAGGAATGCTCAATGAAGGACATTGCTCTTCCGCACAGGCTGTACCACACAGTCCTGCACAGCAGAAGCCAAAGTCCCACACATTCCTACATCCTCTGGATTACACCATGAGCAGAGACTGTAGAGGACCAGGCCAGCGCAGCAGATGACACGTCCGCTGACATCTCACACTTAGAGCAGCTCTTTGCTAAGTGTTACCTAAATGACAAACAAGCCCCACAATTTCATATCTTCCTGTTTACCACCAGAAGAGAAAGTGACCTAAAAATGGCAAGAACATATTAAAAATGGCCACATGACACAACGATTCCCCCTCTCTCTGACACAGAGTCAGCTCCTCGTTACAGATCAAAGGCACCACATGATACAGCCCAACGGAGTCTTCCCAGCAAAATGTAAAAAAGCATTCTAAAATGCCTTGGGTTTTTTTGTTTGTTTTTTTTTTAATTGTTATTTTCAATAAGTACTTACTGGCAGCTTTCTATGTCAATACAAGAAAACTCTGTTATAATCTTCAGTAAAAGCCAAATAATATTGAATTGATTAACTCTCAATTACAGCATATCACAGCCATGTAATTGCCAGAAGAGATTTGTCCAGATCAGCTAAACTGAACTCAGAACTCCTAAATATCATTTTTCACGTGTGCATTCACTATCTTCCAATTTCACTTTAACGTCAGACGTGTAAATTTGCACTGCGTTATTCACATGTAGCACTAGAGGTGCAACAGCATCGCAAACTCCACAGCGCTTCCACTTCAGGGCTTTTGGTAAAAGAAATTGAACAGTTACACATACACTGGAGTCTGGGATTAAGAGTACAAAGCATGAAGTAAATTAAATGACTCTACAGCCCTGAACCTGAAAGCTGCTCTAGCAGAGACTGGATGCCAAGAAGATACCTTCAGCTTGGAGAGCAGATCCATGAGGTGAGCGCCGGATGGGTCAGACACAGAATGATGCTGCTTGCAACCCATCGCTATTTCCATTTAGCATAAAAAAAATACCTCTACAAAATTGTACGCTTGCCTTTCAACAAGAATTGCATCTACAAGCTTTATTTTTAAGCCGGACACATTGCAGGCTGCCACTTCAAACTGTGCTCTCTTTGAGCCCTTACACACAATTCATGCACGCACAAGATTTTGGTCATCTCTGGTGCGTTTTTTTCCAATTCCACCAATAACCTTTCCCAAGGTTAAGTTTTCACATTAGAACATTACTATTTAGAGGAGGAACGGTTAACTTTTATTTTTATTTCTGGAAAGTCTTTTTCTTTTACGGTGGATATCAAAGAAGCACAGTCCTTTCCCGCTATATTCAGGCCTAGAAAAAGAGGTAACAAGATTTATTATTTTTTTCTTTTTTTTTTTTTTTTAAATGAGCAGTGCTTATTAGTGTTTTTTCCTAACCAGCCGAAGTTACACATTCAGAGGACATTAATGTAGTAAGACTACGTTTGGTCTATGGAATATTTGCTGAACTGCTAGCACCAAAGAGAGCGACTGAGCTGTATCCATGTCTGCCTAAATCTTGAAAATGCTGATATATGTAACTTGTTGTTTTGTTTTTTTTATTTCCACGTTCATGAAAGTGCCTGTAGATGGGACACATAACACTATTTCAAACACCAGAGTCCTCCATGAAGATGCACGGGCGGACACTATGTACACGTCCTAAGAGCTCGCTCACTGGCAGCCCGGAAGATTGCCAGCATAGTCCAGGGTCAGCGTTCATTGTCGGTTTCTTCATTTTTTTTCATTTTAAAAAGGACCAAACACATCGTTGTGTAAGAGAGATTTTGATCTCTTCAGTATCTTCTTCAAGAGAGGCTGCTCCAGCCTTCCGTAGAAGGAAGCGCAATAGCTCACGTTCTGCATTACATGAAGCGCTTGTGCGACTCTCCTTTTCCGAACCCGCTCCAGAGACTAGAAGGAAAATGAAATTTAAACCGTGTTATATTCTGCTGCGTTGCCACATTGCAGCTGGAGCCGTCAGCCTGCCGCGCTTCCAGGTTTGCAACCTGACTCAGGGGAGGTCAGATGGGTCAAAGTGGCAGGAATTCCCCTCAAGGAGATAAATCCCAGCAAAAAAATCCTCTTGGCCCATGGCGGAGGGGGAAATCACATCCCAGCTCTTTAATTAAAGTTACAGCAAGTCAAGTAGCTGATACTTTTCCCCTCTCCTGGTAAGGGGGATGAGACATTGCTCACAAGGGAGTTCTGTCATGCCTCACTGATCAACCTGCAGGCCAAGTCCAGGAAGAGTTTTTCCACATTATCCGATTCTTTTGCTGAGGTTTCCAGATAGTACATGTCCTGTGCTTCAGAAAACTCTGCGGCTCTTTGCTGGGAAACTTCCCTCTTATCAGCTAAATCAATCTTATTACCTGCATTGATAAAAGATTTTAGAACGGGAATTAATTTGACTTCCAAAACAAGGGAAACAGAAGTTCATAAGGGATAAAAAAAGAGTTTGGTGTTGTCTACGTGTATGGACAGTGATTTTTATGTGAAACTGAGTGCTTGCTCTCCCCTCCACGTAACGGTTTGACTGATACATGCAACCCAGTTCATTTAATATCACCTCTTTTAATGGAACATGCCCTGTAAACATCCAAGTCAGTTAGCTTTAATTTAGCACCAGGGCATCTGTTTGCTTCTATCGAGCAACATTAAAGGGTTTCCATTTTAATATCTATTGAAAATTCTCCTGTTCTTGCTCTGAGGAGCACTTAAAATGTCAATTATAGCATATGAGACACTAAACGTGGTATTTCTTATGTCATTACAAGCTTTAAAAGAAGCCTGGCACAAAAGGCAGCTTTCTTATTTCAATATTCCCAAGAAGGATTTGGCTGTTGAGGCGGGCAGAGGGACGGGCTCGGGGGCACTCGCAGAATGAAGCAGGGCAAGAAACCAGCCCCCTCCTTCAGGGAGCTTGGTTTAGCAGAGCCGATTAAAGCCTCCAGCAAGTGTCAGATATGATTATACCCTATTACCAGCCACTTCACTTCAAACATGATATTTTTGCCATAAATTAATCTTACAAAGAAGATAACAGGCTAGGACCTGCGATAACAGGGGGCTGTGTCCAGGGACCTGGAAGGGTCAGTAGGAAACATCTCCTGGCCTCACTTCTACCAGCAATTTTGTGAGAAGTAGTAGGAGGAAAAGACCACGCTCCCACTGGCAAGCCACATCTCATTGCCCTCCTCTCGTCTGAGATCCCCCTTCTTTCCTGATAAAGCAGTGTCTTGGAGCCGGTGCATACGCTGAAGTTACCTTTCTAAACAAATTATCACTCAACACAAGTGGTTTATGGGTGTCACCATCTTCACAGTGCGTGTTATGGCTGTTATTTATATTTTGCGCTGTAGATGTTGCCAATTAACTTAATGTTCCCTAGAAAATTCATGTATACATTTGTTAGTCATATATTAATTATTTCTGTGCCATTTATACATGTGCCATATGCTTCTCATGGAGTATAACAAGTTTCTTGTGTAGAAGCTCCGTAAATCCCAGGGCTCACTTGGAAGATCACTGGGGCATGTAAAGCTCAAATGACTTTTAAAGCCACCTTAAACACATTTTACAATCCTCTAGATATTTTTTCTTTTAAACAGCAAACTATTAAGTACAATGTCAATACTGCAGCATGAAACTTTTTGGCCTTCCTCAAGTTATTTTTCCATTGCTTTTCATGTATTCTTGGACCTTTAAAAGCCAAGTCCTGACTACAGGATGCTGAAAGCAGAGCATGGAAAAGCATGGGCAGGCAAAATAACCTTCACCTTGCCTGTAGCTGACAGATGGCCTGAGGTCCGCTTTAGCTTGAGTTGCAGCTCTACAGATTAACATTGTTGTTTATTTTTTGTTTCCCTAAAATCCATGCAAAAATACCCAGTTTTCCAGCTCTGTCCCACCTATGAATGCTGTGATCCACACAACCATCACATCCTGATCTAGTTCCCAGATCCTGACCCACGCAAGACAAGACTCTGGTTGTCCCACAGCTATGGGGTACAGCAACCCAGAGGCAGCCCCAGCTTGAGCAGGTCCTTGTATATTTGCAGAGATCCGAGCTGGAAGTCACAAGGGAAACTGCTCTACTCTTAGCTCCGTTGGTAGCTGCACCATCAACGCTTTGGTCCCATATGGGCCCAGCTGGTGGGAAGTATCCAGCTCTGCATGCAATAGCCTTAGACCTGAGACAGGACCACACTTTGAGAAGCGCCTGCGGTGTCCTGAACATCACTGTCAGCATCGTGGGGTGATCTGCAGAAGGAATGGTCCAAGCACTGGGTTTAAGGCACCGGCTGCACGCTGCGTCCACTTGCATCTACAACTCTGGTTGGCCGCAAGATCTGCTGCACCAGTTTGAGCATCCTGCACCACCAGTTCACATGGACACCATGCTTTCCTCCCGCTAACACCTCCATCTGCCACCGACCCCTTGACATGCACAGCTCACCCCCTCATCGCACCACCTCGCTAGGGACGATCGTCGCTTACCCACTAGCACGGTTATGACCTTATTGCTGGCATACTGCTCGATTTCCCGCAGCCACTCGGGGAGACACCGGAAGGATTCTTCGCAGGTGATGTCGTAGGTCAAGATCAACGCATTAGCGCTGCGATAGTAGCTCTGCGTGATGGACCGGAATCGCTCTTGTCCTGCTGTGTCCCAGATCTGCAGCTTTTGGCATAACAAGGAAGGGTGGTAAAAGGGGAAAAAAAAAAACCAAACTTTTTTTATTTGATAGCAGCACTGTTTTGACCTAAAAAAACCCCTTCAGGGTTAAAGCAATGCTGGGAACACACTTCGCTCTTCGCCCCTTTGGCTTCCCTGCTCCCAGCATTCTTTTTTTGTTTCCATTCCTGTACTTGTGGATTGAGATGCAAGGCACAAAGTCAGCTGGCACCGAGGCTGACGGCCCCTGGAAGCCGCAGATCTGCAGGCTTTCACGTGGCTTCTAGCATTGCCCTCTGCTGTGGGCAGAGCTGCAGGTCCACACAGGCGGTGGAGCAAGGAATTCACTTCTCCTGCCCCTGAAGTCCAACCAACAGCAGCATCTGTCCCAAGAAGAAATAAGCAAGCCCCTCCTCTAGCTCCCAGATCCAGTTACAGTTGTCCTGAGATGAGGCGCTGGTGGGTGGAAAGCACAGGACTGAACAAGGAGCTCAGCTGAAGGCTGATCCAAGGACTGACACGTTTCCTCTCTACATCTCACCCAGCTGCTCGCTGCCTGCCTTCCCAACACGTACAACTGGTTGACATGTCCGTAACTATGTCAAAGAGGTCAATGGTGTTTGCCAAAGCCTCTGGGTCCAGGAGGTAACATACATTACCCAATACAAACCAAACTCACACTGTTTTTATTATTTGATAGTTTTTGGTTGGTCATCAAAACCTCAGTTCTTCAGAAAGGTAGTCAAAGGAACAAACATCCAAAATTAAGCCATTTCAGCATAAAAGAGTACTTCTCTGCTTCAGCTTTTATTTTTTTTTAAAGCACCCCTCCCTGGAATTAAATATGCGAAAGGCTGATTTCCAGCCAGAATCCTGTGTACTTTGGGAAGGAAAAAAAGTATTTGAGGTTTTTTCCATATATTCAGCAGCCCATAACAGAGAAAACCTTATTCTTGCCCAGTTCCAAAGTCAAACTATGCCAGCTGCTCATCACAAATGTGTTAGTTTGAAATGAAAGCTTCCAGTAGCTGCTTTCAGACATGGGGTATGATTTCAAAAAAGTACATTTTTTGCAGATAAAGTAATTTGTGGCTGGCTCACAGCTCCTGGGCACCTTCGTGCTTAATCTCTTGGCATAGCTGTATTTAAACGTCTGAACCTGGCACCTACAGTTAAGTGTCATACAATACCATAAGTGAAATTATTTGCACATGAAACTTAAATAAAAAACAAGTCCCTGTTAAAACAAACCAGCCTCCAAACTCTGGCAGATGGAAAAATACAGATAATTTTGTTGCTGCTGAGCTATTTCCCAGGAAAAACATTTACTGATTGGCCTGCTGGTTAACTCCAGTTATATATGTTTTGCATTCATTGAGAAGATCTCCAAACTGATAAAAACTTGGTGGGAATATGTTCTTCCACTGTTTTAATACAGCAGACATTGAAAGCAAAAGGGATTGCCCTCGGGGAGAGGGTTTCTTACCAGCTGCAGCTGTGAGTCTACCTGTGAGCTGGGTGCAGAAGGCAGAGGAGAGCCCCCAACCTTACAGCCACCGATAAACTCTTCCTGCACACAAAATGCGAATTTCACTTCACCCCACTGATTAATTTTGCCAAATAAAACATTTCACAGCAATCATTTTACTTATGTCAATTTTTTCAGAGGACCTGTACTGGCACAGGTTTCCCAGAGAAGCTGTGGCTGCCCCTGGATCCCTGGCAGTGTTCAAGGCCAGGCTGGATGGGGCTTTGGGCAACCTGGTCTAGTGGACGGTGTCCCTGCCCATGGTAGGGGGGGTGGAACTAGATGATCTTTGAGCTCCCTTCCAACCCAGACCATTCTGTGATTCTATGAACCGAAGGACGGTGCCTGACTGAGCCTGCAGAAAACCTAGACCTGTATTTTCTTGGAGCCAGGTGATGCTTCGCGCTCTCCCGACATCTGAACATACCTTCAGCTTTATGCATACGAACATATCCACTAAGTACACTGAGATCACGGGTCCATATAGCATAGCCCTCTGTTGCAGCACAGAGGATGCTTATGTTCGACCAGCGTAACTGCTGTCTACTTGGCTCGAGTTTGTGTAGCCTCTTAGTACAGGTGTTGTACATATTTCTGTGTCTATTAGGAAAGCCCAGGCAGATCAAGAGCCCCCTCAACTGCACAGTGCCGTCTCAGCTCATCTGTCCGCGAGCTTTAGTAGCCACTCATATCTGAGATGGCTTGCACACGGCTTTCATGCTAGCAAGTCCCTCTCCACTGACTTTCAAATGCAATTTTGAAAGCTGGGAAGTATTTTTCCCCAGAAACCTATCATTTATTTTCAAGTCTGAAAACCCTTTTGGTAAACAGCTCTGCTCCGTCATCCCGGACCCCAGCAGACCCGCAGGAGATGCTGCCCGGCACAGAAGTGCAGTCACAGCTTGGGCACTGTTAAATGAGCTAACAGTCACAGAAGCACCTCGTTTGACTGAGATGTCATTTTCACTGTGCTATGCTCTGACTCATTCCAGCTTTTTCTGCTCATTCAATGTTTATTCTCACTAGCACTGCTTACTCAGAAAGTCTCAGCTACAAGGTCACTCCCTGAAAGAAATCCATTTGCCTTTCAGACACCAGAGGGCTCATTCAGATGCCCAACCATGTCATACCAAGCTTCCACCCAAGCTTGGTCATTGTGGTTGAGCTCCAGTAACTCCAATTTACTCCACCGGTGGGGTCAGGAGAAGGACTTTGATTTAACAGCTCATTATTTGCTATGTGAAACATAGCTGGTATACCAGTTACCACTTGCTAAGGCTCTGTGAAACACAAGCCAGCCCCAAGGTGATTAAGAGACTTGCTTGGGTAGACACTCATGGATTCATCAGACATTTGCAGGGCAGCAGTGGCTGATGAATTTGAATTTAACTTGTAGAGCTTCCCTGAACTGTCCTTGCCCTTGAGATAGCCCATGTTGGCACAGCTGCTCCCAACATTCTCGTAAGGAGTTTTAAGACTAGCTTGGGCTGAGGATGCAAACAGGATTATGTCATGGGAGCAACAAGTCAAACACAGATAAATCCTTAGGGTGAGTTCACCTGTCAAAAGAACAAACCTCAGATATAAACAATGTTCTTAAGGCTCCATCTGTACTTGACAGGGAACCAGATGCTTGGGAAGGGAAAGTGTCTGAAGTGGATGGGATTAATCTTCCTCAGAGATTGCTTTTCTCCCTCTGTTAACCAGGACAATCTTGGGATAGCTGGTTTAAGTCCGGTATAAGGGAACAAGTTCAATCCACCTTCAGTGCAGTACTTAATCCATTTACCAGCTTAGATCCTCTGAGCTGATTCATTGGAGCTGGTTTTGGCTGAAAGAAGCATCTCTGCTCTTCAAGGGGCCTAGACAAGCAGCATCCATGTCCTGGCCAACCCTGTTATGCCGTACGCCTGCTAACGAGCATCACTACTGAGCTAAGCACCGACACCACAGGGGCTACGCGTGATCCTCTCTGCTTTCCTGCCTGCTGCTCTGTCCCACTTGCACAAGTATGTGCTGAACATTAACTCTGTCAGGGGAAGGTATTTACACCTCTTGACCTTCACCTGCTTAGGCTGGAAAACCTTCCAGTCGAGGACTATCACTTGCCATCGGCTTGTACAGCTCCTCACACAGTGGGGTGGCAGCCTGCTGACACAATCATGACTTAAAACCTGTCCTAAACTTAGGAACACACCACCTGATTTTATTCTCAAAAAACTTTTGCACTGAAATACAGGTAAAAAAAACCCCAAAAACAAACCCATGGATGCAGATCTGCAGAAGTCCACTGTTTCCATCCCATCACTCGCACAACCTTAAAAAATGGGTCTCGATGTCCCGTCCAGCCACTGTCACCCTGCTCCTGCTCTCCCACTTACTCACTGCTAGATCTGATGATGGCAGCAAAGGGAAAAACCTGTTTTCCACTTTGATGCCTGTGGGTTTAATGCAGGCAGACTAATTCCAGGAGCAGCTCAGGGACCCCAGACATCTCGACATTAGAGGCTCAGATAACCATACTATTCTCCCACCTCTTGGACACCACAGGAGCTCTAGTAAAATCTCTACTAATGAACAAAGCAGCACTAGTGATGCTCATGCACCCTTTGGGAGTTAGCACAGGATAAGGACAGCAGCAGTTTGGTTGCAACCACCCTATTTTGGGGGTGAAAGAGTTAATAATAGGGAGGACATCACCCTTCTCAATTCAACCTGTTGACTGAAGCATCAGTATGGTGGCCATCTCTGCTTCTCCCAAACCCATAACTTAGCAGAAGTGGAAGATTCACAGATTGCTAGGGGTTGGAAGAGACCTCTGGAGGTCATCTAGTCCAACCCCCCTGCTAGAGCAGGTTGCACAGGATCACATCCAGAAAGGTTTTGAATATCTCCAGAGAAGGAGACTCCACAACCTCTCTGGGCAATCTCTACCAGATGAGCCTTCATCATGCAGAACCACTCAAGTCCCGAAGCCTGCTGTCTTGGGAACTCACAGGAGACCACCTTGATCAAGCACATCCCGGTGGGAATGCAACAGATTTCTGCTTACCAGAAATGCCATGAGCAGAGGTCTGTGCTTCCTCAACCCCAGCCAGGCATGATCTTAGTGTCTCCTAAGCAAGGGCAGAGTTTTGGAAGATATCCCCTTTTCGTTTTCTCCCTTAGACTAGGCTCACTGTTATGATGGTAATGGTGCTGAAGGGCACAAAAATTGTTGGACCCAGCATCGCCCGAGCCGCACCAGACAGCCCTGTGCTTCCCCACGTGCCTTCCAGCAGCAAGAGGGCTGCAGCAAGAAACCTCAGCTATGGTACTGCCACACAAGTTTACATTTGAAACCATCAGGCTCCTACCTTTACTTTTTCACCATTTATCTCCACAGTTTTAATCATAAAGTCAACGCCAATCGTGGCTCCTTGACCCGGTGGGAAAAGCCCCTGAAAGAAAACAAGAGTTTCATTAAGCAAATTTCTGTAGCAAGACAAAACTTCCTCTGGGTGCCAGCCCTCACCCTTTTCCATCCTCTGAACTATTCCTCCCTTGTCCCCTTCCCCAGACACTTATTTCCATCACATTTAGACGGGAAAATGTGACATTTCCCCATACAAAGGTTACTATAATTCAACCCCATGGTGTTTTCGCTGCCTACACATCCCTAGCTGTGTAGCAAGTTTCTGTTGGGAAGACAGGAGAGCAGGAGGCTGCATCCAGGGGAAAGAGAGGGGGAAAGCCTTTATGCTCCTGGGAAGCTGGCAGAGGCTGGGTGTCGTGGTTTTACCCCAGCCGTTGGCTGGGCACCACGCAGACGCTCGCTCCGTCCCCCTCATCGGAAAGGGGGAGAGACATCAGAGTGAAAGTAAGAAAACTCGTGGGTTCAGATGCAAGAGTTTAATCAGTGAAGCAAAAGCCGCGTGCACAAGCAAAGCAAAACAAGGAATCCATCCCCCACTGCCCATGGCAGGCAGGGGTTCAGCCATCCCCAGGACAGCAGGGCTCCGTCACACGTAATGGTGACTTGAGAAGCAGCAAAGGCCTTGGCTCTGTGTGAGCATCGCTCAGCAACAGCAAAAACATCTCTCCGCTATCAGCGCTGCTTCCAGCACAAACCCAAAACACAGCCCCATGCTGGCTGCCACGAAGAAAATTAACTCTCTCGGCTGAAACCAGGACACAGGGAAAGGGTAGATGGAGCCCCCTCTGTCCCACTTCCCACTGCTTTAGAAGAGATGGGAGCGCCCACACGGGATGAGATGCCTTTGCTCCTGCAACCCCATGCCTTCCCTCTCCCCTCCAGCCCACCCCGCAGCATGGCAAGGCGTTTCCAGCAGCTCCCAGCACTGGGGTTACACCCCTGCGCAGCATTTCAGGAGCAAAGCACAGAACCAGCCACCACCGGGGGTCACAGCCACAGGAAGGGCCGGCGTGATGCTGGTGGCATGCTATTGCAGCACCATTGGAAAGGAGTAACAGCAAACCAAAACAGTTAAACAGGGCTTTTTGATTTCTGGCATCTAGGTCTGCAACGTCATGTTGATTTTGGGGCACATCTATCCCCTACAGCAGCTGCGCTGTCAAAACACAAGCAGAAGTGGCCACAGATTTTTGTAGTTAACCCTTTGGGGTTGATCAGCTTTATTGCCACCAGCTGTCACATGCAGTTGGAGAATGTTTAACATCACCACTGCTTTAAAACTAAAATTAGCAATGAGGGGGAAAATCGCTACCCAATTCCCAGTGGAGAGTGCAACAAAACACCCACTACTTCTGTTTTGTAGTGCATCGTATAAAACCTCCTCTTGCCCCAGCTCACAGAAGCCTGGGTCTTTCCCTGTTATTCTGCCACAAAAAAAGGTCTGATGTTTAACAAAAGACACTGGACTGACAGCCCAGGACCCAGATTATTTCATTATCTACTAATGACAACAGGGAGAGCTTTGTGCAGCCAGGGATGGAGAGGAGAACGCACGTAGGAGCGCACCAGGAGACGTGCTGGTCCTTAACCGGTCCAGAACATCTCTACATCAGGAGGAGTTGTCCCAGCAGCTTTGGGAGGGAACTTTCCATCTCCAGAGAGGGATGAGTTTCTCCAACACAGGATCCCCAACAGGGTCAAGTACAGCACTAGATACAGACGTGCAGCTTGTGCCAGCATGTCGCTATAGGTGATGCACACACCAGAAGTGTGGACAGCAAAATGCGTTGCAGCCACAACGTCAGCAGAGCCCTCGGCACAGTCACAGGCTCCACACTCCCATCCCAGTGCTGTTCCCAACTTGATGTCCCACAACCAGGAAGCGGCCAACCTTACCTGAGTGAAGCGACGGACTAAGCAGGTCTTCCCCACACCAGCGTTGCCGATTAAAACAATTTTGAAGAGGAAATCATAATCTTCCATACTCATTTACGCAGCTGCAAGAGACAGAGAGCACAACACAGTGTGAACCAAGGTGGTGGGGAAATGCTCTTTTATTCCTGCTGAACTTTATACTTCCAAATATTCAGAACAAAGGTCTCCTGGCACGTGCGTGGCTCCTCAGATAAGGGAGAAGAGCCCTTCCCGCTCCGATCTGGGGCATCCACGTAGACCAACGTCACAGGCTGCAAAATCTTGGCCACGTTTCAGTTTTCTCGACATCTCACCTGTCTGCCCACGAACTAAGAGATGCTGTTTTCACCTTTCCAAGCTACGCTCCACAAGCCTGAGGCACTCATTTCCCCAAGTGTTTATTTTACCTTTAACGACATCAGCTCCAAAGGACAGCGTGGACCTTGCCACATTGTCCAAGAGGATCACACAATTTATTTCTGTTAAGGCAAAGCCCAGAAACCCCCCGTGAGCTCCTCCAGGCAGGCGCCGGGTACCCAGAGAGCAGGGCTGAGGCACACATGAAGGCTGAACAAGTGGGAAAATTAAAATAATTTTACAATGAAAGCAGCAGCGCTTCCTGTAAAGACTGAAGGAATTCATTTCCTAAAATCTTAGTTGGGAAGTGGGGTAACAGTTTGGTTGAAGTATGTTAAGAGAAGATTTTAAGAAAGAAGAAATAGTAGATTCTATTAGGAATTTTCCTACTGAGATGATTTTCTCTAGTTTTGTGAGGATAGCTTGCTTGGTGTAAAGCTCAAAAACAAAGTAAACACAGAGGAGCCTGGGGGGTACTCAGCACACATCCCCCCCCACTAGCACACATCCCCCCACCAAATCCAGCCTCCTTGGCAGGATGCAGAGACTTACTGATGTCACAGAGATGGGCAGGGTTGCCTACATGGGGAAAGACCTACAGGGCTCCCCATACCCTTCTAAGTATGGGAAGGACCAAACAGATAAACGTAGTTTGCTGCAGTTGAGCAAGGCGCGAGGGATGAGTATCCACACCTCCATCTCCAGTGCACCCAAAGGTGCTGCTGATACCACAACCAGAGAAGGTGTCTGTAACCTTCAAGAACAGCAGCAACAGGCAGAAGAGCTGGAGGTTTTAGGCAGACAGAAAAACTCACAGACCAAGGGAGCAGAAGGGCAGTGTCCAAACCCAGCTGCATCCAGGAAGATCAAGGCATTATACATGGCATCAAAGACCTGTCCTCAAGACTGGTCTAGGGTAATGGCATGAAAGACATCAGTAAAAAGACGGACTTACAAGCCATCAGTTGAGATACCAGGTAAGGCGATGCCTAAGCATTGGTACCTCACTCACCAGTACCTACAGATTAGGCACCAGATGAGGAGACAGAGCCAACGATGGCAGGGAGGGGGGTTGAAAGAGCATTGTGAAATTGCTACCCTCAGTAAAGTCCCGGGCTGCTTAGAGGGTTTTTACAGAACTGCAAAGGGAGCAACCACAGCATGGGTCAATGAGTTTCTCGCGCTCAGCCCAAAGGCAGTGCCCTCTCCTGCTGCCTCCAAAGGTCTTTCCTTGGGAGAGTTCACTGCCACACACCAGAGGCCCCAGCTGCCTCCGGTCCCACCACACAGCTGCGATAGGCTTCGAGCCAAACACCCAGAGTACGAGATAAGACTGAGCAGCCTGGGTCTGCCTGGCAGACCATACAAACAACTCTCCAAGCACCACCAAGAGCCTGGTGAACCCGAAAGCAAAGAAAACGCAGAACTGACTCAGCTGCTTCGCTGTCTGTGTGATCCTTGGCCTTGCCAGCAGCCTAAAAAAAACAGTAAACACCAACACCAATTAGTGACTAACAATCTGCCTCACATCAGCAGATGGTTAGCAGGAACACAGCTGACTCACACACAGACATGTCACCTCACCTGGGACAGCGACACAGCGCGGCACTTGCCCTACTGCCGCTTTGCCGAGCTGGAGCTACGGTCCCCTGCCACCGAGTGCCACCGAGCAGCAGCAGCTGGAGCCGCCCTGGGGATGCTCTAACCTCGCCTTGCTCCGACACGCACGACCTTGCAGCTCCCTCCTATCTCTTAACACAGTGAAAGAGTGGGACCTCAAAGAGCAGCCTCAAAAAATGCCCTTTATTTTCTGGGGTGGTTATTTTGTGCAATTGTTTCGTATCCCCATGCCTGGCTTTCCCTGCATGGGACTGGATAACAGCAGCAGCATTAAGAACCTGTTGACACTGCTCTTACGATGAAAGCTAAATGTTATGGTTTCAAGCTTTCACACTAGCAAACGTGAAGAAAAATGTGATCATCCACTAAAAGCTATTCCAGGACTAATTATCCCTGGGATGCTTCAAATCCTAGAGGGCACTGCTCCCTCCTGGAGGGATTTCAGTTCTATTACTCGTATCCTAAACAAACCAACATGCAAATTTATCTTGTCAGGAAGCTTAAAACTAAACTTCCTCTGCAGATCTTTGAGCTCAGAAACGCTAAATGGCTCAGACATACCCTAGAGTTATGTCTGATCCCCTTCATTAGGCTCCAAGGCTAATCATATGTGATAATGACCCCAAATGGGAACTGGAAGATGAGCCAAGGCCATAAAACAAATAACACAACGATGAGATGAGATGCCAGGACTGAAGAGACAAAAAAAAAAAGTGGGGGTACAGGAGGGGAGAAAGCAAGGACAGAAAAGAGAAGTCATTTGGGAGGTGGAGGAAGCAGGTGAGGTTGGCCATGGCTGCCCTGTTGTCCCCCCGTTCACCAAAATCCATGTTTCTCCCTCAGACGTGCGCATACACTAACCAACCACAGCATCAGCGCTGAACACAGACACACTGCACCAGTTACCCTTACGAAATCTCCTCCCGCAAGCGCAGCCTTTCGGCCAAGTGACCTTTGCTGCTGACTCAGGCTCACACAACCCTCCCTCTCTCCGGGGAAGATGTGTCTCAACCTCTGCCCTGCTTGCCACGGCCGGGAATGTGCACCTCAGCAACACGTGACACTGAATTGTATGCCTTAAATTTAAAAAAAAAAAAAAAAGAAAACGCAGAGTGCAACATTGTTTGCATAGTTTGGGGTTTGGGGTATGTTTTTCCCTTTATTTTCTTGCGTTCGCAGGCGCAGGGCTCTGCCCTGCACCGCTGTAGTGGCTGAGGGCACTGAGGGCCGCAGCTGCCTGTCCCACCCTTTGGCAGAGACAAGGCCCTGCAGCAAGGCCAGGGGACGGGATGTCTGTCCATGCCTCCGCCACCCCTCACCACATTTGTTTAAATCACAAATGTAGACAGGCCCTATCATGAGACGAAACAGGAGCAGAGCCTGAGGTTAGTAGCAGGGCAGATTACTGGGTTTGATTGCTATTTTTCCCAGAGGCAGTTCATACAGCTCGCACCCTGCGCTGCCCTCTCAGCTCATGACCGCCTGGGCTGTTCCCACCAGCCTCGCAGGGGATCAGTTTTGCAGGGTTTTGTTTCGTTCAGGTCGCTGCTCAGCTCCTTTCCGGCACACAGCCCCACGCGTGGTCACTGCGGGCAGGAACGAGGAGCCTGGAGGGGTGAATCAAAGCACAGCAACCACCGAAACGCGGTCCATCTACACAAACGTGGCCAGGGGATAGCAAGACACATCAGGCTTACCTGGTTTTCTTCACCTGGGCAAGACAGTGCAGTAAATGCTCTTGGTATTTTTCAATGATAAATTCAAGGAATGGTTTGGGTTGGAAGGGACCTCAAAGCCCATCTAGTTCCAACCCTCTGCCATGGGCAGAGACACCCTCCACTAGACCAGGTTGCCCAAAGTCCCATCCAACCTGGCCTTGGACACTGCCAGGGATGGGGCATCCACAGCTTCTCTGGGCACCCTGTGCCAGGGTCTCACCACCCTCACAGTAAAGATTTTCTTCCTAATGTCTAATCTAAATCCCCCCTCTTTTAGTTTAAACCCATTGCCCCTTGTCCTATCACTACACTCCCTAAGAAACAGCCCCTCTCCAGCTTTCCTGTAGGCCCCTTCAGGTACTAGAAGGCCACAATTAGGTCTCCCTGGAGCCTTCTCTTCTCCAGGCTGAAGAACCCCAACTGTCTCAACCTGTCTTTATAGCAGAGGGGCTCCAGCCCTCTGATCACCCTCATGGCCTCCTCTGCACTCACTCCAACAGCTCAAATTCCAATTCAACCAAAAGATTGGTGAGATCTAGGCAAAACAAAAGCACAACAGCAGTGGCTTTCACCCCTCCTGCTCCCCAGGCAAGTTTACAGAGCAAGCTCCAGCTCCCACAGAGACACCTGAAAAAAGAGGCACAGAAGCCGTGGGCTGCCTTCCCCATACAGCAAGCACTGCTGCAAAGGCAGACACACACCAGCCCTTCCTGCTTTTCCCAGTGTCTTGGTTACAAGAAACTCCCATAGTGTGGGCAGCAGGACTTGGTCCTCTGTTTTACCTTGCCATGAGCTCTTCACTGCCTGTAGATGTTGAACAGCAGCACATACAGAAGAGAAAGACACACTCCCTCCAGCTCCTCCAATTAACCACAAGCCAAGGTGCTTATCCACAATAAATGCATGCTTCAAGGAAAAACACACCTGATTTCTTATCATTTATTCCCCTACATGATATCCTCTCCCTGCATTTGCTCCATTCACCTCTTAGTTCTCCCTGATCCACTTTGGTTTACTTGATAGTGTTTACCGTTATCTAAACCAATTATTTTATCATGTTTTTGCAGTGTTTTTTCACCCATTAGTTTAGATGGGCACAAAGGGCTCCTCCTCATCTTTGACTTGCTCTGACTGTGTCATGCTCAACCTCTTTGGGTACCAACTAAGCAGCAGAAACACACGGCAAAGGTTCAAGTACTATCTGGGAGACATGAATTACTTTGGAGTGACCAAGTTCTGCTTCAGATGGATGAAACCACAATTCTGCCTGCCCATCATCAGCTTTTACAGAAACACAGATTGGTAGGGGTTGGAAGGGACCTCTTGAGATCACCTAGTCCAACCTCCTGATAGAGCAGGATCACCCAGAGCAGGTTGCACAGGATTGCCTCCAGGCAGGTTTTGAATATCTCCAGAGAAGGAGACTCCACAACCTCTCTGGGCAGCCTGTTCCAGTGCTACAATCCTCAAAATGAAGTTTTTCCTCATATTGAGATGAAACTTCTTTTGTTCCAGTTGGTGCCCATTGCCCCTTGTCCTGTCACTGGTCATTGTTGAGAAGAGTCCATTTTACACTAGGACCAGCCTTTGCACAGAACAGCCAGCAAGTATGTGTGAGGTTTTTAGTTGATAAAGAAATCTCTGGCACTTCTCTCAACTCCTTTGCTCAAGAACAGCTTTCCACCTCCAGGCATGATGATAGCAGCCTCTACGATGATGACTTTGCCCCAGTCATTTTGGATCACAGAGCCAAAACTAAACAAGGAGACTTCAAAAGAGCAAACCTTCCTTGGTTGACCACAAGGTGTGCCCACCTCTGCCTGCCTTTTCCCTCCCTGAAGATCACAAGATAGCACATGCTCAGGAAACATGATGGAAAACCTTCGTCTGAAGTCAAAAACCTTTCATGTCTAAAAGAATGTTTTGATGCCTTCATTTTAGAAGAACAAAACAGAAATAACCTGTTGTTTCTAAAACTCCATGGTATCTCAGTCCTCTTCTGAGTTAGAGGCACAGGAGTCATGGAGGAGCAGTTCACATCTCCACAGGGCCAGGCAAGAAAAGGAGAAGGGAGTGCATGACATCACCTTCTCTCCTCACCAGTCTCATGGCTTTTCATTTTCTGTAGCCTGAAGAAGCATCAGAAGGCTTTATGGCCACATCCTGCTTACAAACTATGGTTTGGGAACCACAGTCCTCAAATCAGATGAGGGCAAATCAGAGCAGGCTTAGTGCAGCCAGGTGATGCAGACCCATGTATGGCATAGTCTTTTAGGTTGGAAAAGACCTTTAAGATCACCCAGTCCAACCATTAACCTAACAATGCCAAGTCCACCACTAAACCCTGTCCCTAGCACACCACGTCTACACATCTTGTAAATACCTCCAGTGGTGGTGAAACAACCATTTGCCTGGGCAGCTTGCTCCAGTGACTGACAACTCTTTCAGTAAAGACACTTTTCCTAATATCCAATCTAAACTTGCCCTGGCACAACCTGAGGCCATTTCCTCTTGTCCTATCACTTGTTACTTGTGAGAGGAGACCAACATCCACCTCACCACAACCTCCTTTCAGATAGTTGTAGAGAGCAATAAAGCCTCCCCTGAGCCTCCTCTTCTCCAGGCTAAACAAGCCCAGTTCCCTCAGCCGCTCCTCATGAGACCTGTGCTTCAGATCCTTCACCAGTTTCGTTGCCCCTCTCTGGACATGCTTCAGGGCCTCGATGTCTTTCTTGTGGTGAGGGCCCCAAAACTGGACACAGCGCTCGAGATACGGTCTCACCAAGGCTGAGTACAGAGGGACGATCACCTCCTTGCTCCTGCTGGCCACACTATTCCTGATACAGGCCAGGATGCCGTTGGCCACCTGGGCACACTGCCACGTCCTGCAGTGTGTCCTGGCGAGTGCTGACCAACACCTCCAGATCCTTTTCCATCAGGCGGTTTTCCAGCCACTCTTCTCCAAGCCTGTAGCGTTGCCTGGGGTTGTTGTGACCAAAGTGCAGAAGCTGGCACTGAGCCTTGTTGAACCTCATGCAGTTAGCCTTCGCCCATCCATCCAATCTGTCCGGATCCCTCTGTAGAGCCCTCCTACCCTCAAGCAGATCAACAATCCCATGCAAGTTGCTGCTGTCTGCAAACTTACTGCAGATGGACTCAATCCCCTCATCCAGATCCCTGATAATGATATTAAAGAGAACTGGCCCCAGTACTGAGCCCTGGGGAACACCACTCAATTCACCACAACCCTTTGGCCCTGGCCATCCAGCCAGTTTCTTCACTTAGTTAAGAGCTAGGTAAAAAAAAAAAATAAAAAATCCACAGCTGCTTCCCCACATTTAGGGATAAAGATTAAATCTTCATTATGCCCAAAACACTGGTAATTTGCACCTCAGCTCTGCCTCACCTCAAATCCTCATTTACTACCTTGCTTCAATTAGAAATGGATCTGGAGCCTCTTCCACCTGCTGAGATCTAGTCAGTCAGGGTGGGTTTTGATGTATTTATACAATTCTTAATAAACAAGTATTTTGTGCTCTTCATAAACAAAAATGAATTTACCTAAACATCTCAAGTTCAAACGGTAGCAGTTACGTATACAGATATTACATTGAGTGCACATGCCATATGAGCCAGGAAATTCAAAGCTGAGACTAATATTTCAAGCAGAAAATTATTCCTTGAGGGCCAGAAAATTGCAGGGAACTCGGCTTTGGACGTGCTGCTGCATTACATAACTCAGGACAAAACAATTCCATTTCCAAAGCACCTGCCAACCCAAGCGGGCTCCTGCACTCAGCAAGCACAAGCCCAACTCATGCCCCTCTGCAACCCAGCAACCTGGATTTCCTCCTGCTCCTTGCCCAGCTTCCTCACACCTTTTCTTACAAGGTTTAATTTCACTTCCATCCACACAGGAAAAATTAAGAGAGACTTCATGCCCAACAACAGCCTGGGTCACCCATGCCAGCTGGGCTGGTGGTGGCAAAGCCACAACAGATCCACGCTCTCAACCAGGTGGTACATTATAACTCCAGGGATGTCTGTCCCAAATTCAAGGAAGAAAGATTTCTCACAGGCACACAGGAGCTGCAGAGCATGGCATTTCCCATCTCTACCCATCACCCTTGCCATTCCAGGTGAGCAGTATCCAGTTGCCTGCAGACTGGCAATCCTACATGTGCCTCTTCATCAAGGATGGTCCCTTAGAAGAAGGGAAAAGTTCCCAAGTATAAAACCACCATGCCTCTAAGTGTGACTTTCCAGGCACAAACACAGCAGCTTTTATCCTGCACACACACCACCCATGGACTATTAGCGCACACACCTCCATGGTGCATCAGGCTTGCAGTGTGCTCACGCTACCAGTGACGAATTCAGGCTCAATAAGTCTGCCCAACACCTCCAGAAGGCATCAAGCAGCTACGCATGCAGGGAGGCATGGGACTTCCCCGTGCACAGCAGCCCCATCAGCACTGGCTGACCAGCTGCCAGTCATTTAAAAGTCTAGACACATTAAAATAAAAAAAAAAATTTAAAAAAAAGAGAAAATTGTATCCAAACTTTCCAGCTAGAAAAAGTAGTACACTATGAAAACCGCAACCTTCCACAAAAAAATGTATTTGGAGAGATTTCTGCTCCTTAACCCTTTACTCGGGATATTTCTCCTACAGAAACCAAGCGAGCTGAGTAGGTGCAAGTTCTCACATACCACAAGTATGTTTTATCTCACAGAGATATTTCTATAAAACACAGAAAAGCTGAAGCTGACAGGTTTTGCACCAATGACTGCACCGAGCACACAGACCCTCCCCTCACCTCTTTTGCTGCCAGGGAAAATTTGCAGCAAGCCAGACTACGTTGATCAGGTCATGCCTCATACGTTGCTTGACCACCAGGAGTTTGTGCAAGGGCTACAGAGGAACCCACAAATCAGCATTACAGGTGCTTCACAATAAACAAGCAGGTAAATCCAGCACCAATATCATCATGAGAAAGAGCCCAGAGCAGGAGCTCTGCTTTACTGGGCAGAAAGAGCTTGGTGGAGCAGGAGGCTCAGCTGTGATGTTCAAGCTCAACACAAGAGGCCCCAGCCTTGCCACAGCCCATGGCTGGACACCAGCTCTTCTCATTCACAGAGGTAACTGAATGCAGACCACCCTCTTCATCTGTCTGCTTTGCTTAGCAGTGGAGGTTACAGATCTCACATTTAAGAGTAATCTTTGGATTTTCATGTGCTCCTGGCATCCCCTGATGGTGAAAAGGCTTTGTGTCCATGCTGTCCACCACTGGGTAAAATGTTCTGGGTGGCTTTGCCAGTACTGGTGTCAAGACCAGCATTAAGAATCATCATTAATCATTTTTTGGGGGATGGCGTGCAAGGATGGGTTTTGGGTTGGACACATCCCCAAAGGCTCTTCAGGAGAGACCAGGCAAGTCACAGCTTCTGCAGCCCAGTGCCCTCATTTAACTTACCCACCTCCTGGAGGGAGGGGAGACTCAGTGACATTTGTAATGCATTTCAGTGTTGGGAATGGCCATGGAAGTGCAAAACACCACATGTAATATTCCATCAAATATATCTGAGAATCGAACCACTAATCAATGATGATTCTCCTTGCACAGATAAATGAACTAATCTAATTTTGGCATTACTTAGGAAAAATGAGATGCACACACAGAGTATTTGCAAAATAACTCATAGAAAATTATTTTTTTAGGATTAAAAAAACCCAACCAACGCTGACATCCATATCCACAAGGCCACAACAGTTGGCTGGTGACCAAACCACACAGCAGCATGCCCAGGATACACCCCACCTTTGCACAACAGTTCCCAAGCATGAGAACAGCCCCAGTCCATTTACTGGCAGAATCTGGGTTCTGACTGCAAAAAAAAAGCTGGTGCAATCTTAACACATGCTTTTATGAACATCTTTCAAGACATGCTTGGACACGGAGACCCCATACTGCACGCACAAAAACCCACTCTGTTCGTTTTGGCTACATTTTAGTAAATCATGCGACCACCAAGCTATAAGCTCTGCAGCAACACATTTTTGCAAGGAACTGGTTAAAGATTCAGCCAGCACAGCAGACAGGCTGACTTCCAAGCATGGAAAACTGCATTGCCAGAAATCCAGCCAAAAATGCTGCTTTATCCACTCAAAAACAACAGCTTCTTCCCAAAGGAAAAAAAAATACAAAATTATTTTTTAAAACTACAGCCAAGCATTAACTGGAACATGTGTTGCATGGAAGAGCCAAGAAAGCTTCCTAAGTCCAGCTCTGTACAACGGGAAATAAAGCTCCTGCACCAAGACCTGACCCACTGAAATGGGGAACCCCATCAGGACCTTCGGTGAGAATTTCTCTGCCTTTAGAAACCAGGCACAGGAGCAGGCAGAACCCCAGGTATCTCACATGAGCTGGGCAAGGCTTATGGGGACAGCAGCCCTACAAGGTGGGAAGCAAAGCTGGAGGAGAAATGATTTGCCCTTGGTGCAGAAGAAAGGCTTGTGCACGTTAACCAGGTACAAAGCAGTGTCAGGATACATTTGTTCACTGGGTGGGCATGGGGGGTTGGAGCTGCACAACAGTCATACACCATGATGTTTTGACACTGGTGACAGGGCTCTGATAAAACACTTGCAAGAGTAGACAGTTTGACACCAATGTTTTTGACAAGATACGAGAAAAGCTATCACAACGAAAGGATTCCAATAAAATATTTACAAGAACATCGTGACTCCAATGAGGTTGCAAATGCAGAAGCAGCATGAGTGTGAGGCTGTCATTAACCGATGACATAAGCCCCATAAATGTACTGCGAAATATGAATATGTACGTTAGATAGTTTGGGTTATAAAAGCATGTCCAAGAAAAAGTTTTCTGAAGTTTTAATTACAATAACATGTCTTACTGCTGTTGACCATCTTGTTTTGATTGTGCCAGAGACTGTGGTATGAACAAACTAAAAAATTTTGCTAACAAGGTTTTGTTTTGTAAGAATGCTTTTTAATTAAAAAAAATAAGCAGTTATATCCAACTCTTCATTTCTGCGAGTTCGCTTGTGATTTACGGGGATTTACACCACTTCTCCATCAGACCTAGTAGAAGTAACACGTAATTAAGTTTCATCTAATCTTGCTTTCACGTGGCTTAGGTCAGAGTCTGCAGGGGTACGCTGGGTACCCTGCGGCTTGGACTGCAGGGTCCACGCAGCACTGCGCATGATGTTCCTGCACAGTGCTGTGCTGTGTCATGCCACACCACTGGTGGGCCCACCTTGGCCAGCCCAACCATGCCCTGCAGGAGCAATCAAAAAGCTAAAAACTGCTATATTAAGGTGGGAGTTCACTGTTTGCTCAAGATGGACAACAGGAACCACAACAAAAATTACTTTCGGCTCTTGCCTCTGTGGCTTGGGACAGATACATCAGACCTAAAGGTAACTTGCCTGAAATTAGAGCAACAACTCAGCAATACCAGCACTAAAGGGAAGAGGTAATAAGCAAGATAAAAGTCATAGAAGTATACAGTAGTTGGGGTTGGAAGAGACCTTTAAGGATCCTCTAGTCAACCGCCCCCTGCCGTGGGCAGGGACACCCTCCACTAGACCAGGTTGCCCAAAGCCCCATCCAACCTGGCCTTGAACACTGCCAGGGATCCAGGGGCAGCCACAGCTTCTCTGGGCAACCTGTGCCAGGGCCTCACTACCCTCATGATAAACAAAACAAAAAAAAAACAAAACACAACACCAACAAAAAAAAAAAACCAAACAAAAAACCGAACCCCAAAACACAATCTCACACACTGCTCTTACCAAGACATTTCATCATCCATTGATTTGATCTTACTAATATTCATAGAATCATTAAGGTTGGAAGAGCCCTCAAGGACCATCTAGTCCAACCATCCCTCCACCACCTATTACCCACTAAACCATGTCCCTAAGTACCACAGCCAACCTTTTCTTAAAAACCCACAGGGACGGTGACTCCACCACCTCCCTGGGCAACCCGTTCCAATGCCTGACCACCCCTTCCGAGAAGAAATTTCTCCTAATCTCCAACCTGAACCTCCTCTGGCGCAACTTGCAGCCGTTCCCCCTTGTC
>VWZZ01002296.1:53174-70119 GCA_013399095.1 Psophia crepitans
GAAGTTTCTTAAATACATATATATTTGACATGTTTCTTCAGGAAAGGAGATGGCATGAGCCAGACAGACCATGCTTATGGGGGTAAGGAACATCTCACATTTGTTCATTCCTTGTATTTCCCCAGTTTCACACAAAACTATTTGGACTGCCACCATTTGTTCTTCAACAAAACAGGCAGTCTACCCAAAAACACTGCTTGTAATTCAAAATCCAACATAAGGCACTGTCTTCTGGTAAGCCACAGAACTCCCTCTCCATGTTTCCACTTGCCATTCACCCCAAACACGAACACCGCCTTGCTGCCCCCCAGCACAGCGCGCTCCCCTCGAATATAAAGCAACGCACACGCACCCGCTCCTGTTGCACAGCAAATCCTCACCAGTTGCAAACAGATTTCATGTCTAACAGAGCTCATCAAAAGCAAAGAAAGGGCTTCTAGACAAGTTCCATGTTTCTAGTCCATTCTATATGTATTTCTATACTCCATGCGACTGAAATTGAGTATCTAGGTCTGTAACAAATCAGAGAACAGATTATTTTAATCTTTTTTTGGTGCATATTTATCTTCTCAGCAGGGAGAAAAAAAACGTAAAGACTAAGATGAAAAGTCATGAGATAAGATGACTTTTTGGCTCTGCTGAGGATGGCTCACAGGGCAGGTCCTAAATGGCACTTCAGCCTTTATTCCTCCCAGTCATTACATGCATTGCCCTGCAAGACCAAACCCACCCATCCTGCAGAGCTCTCGCAGCAGCATTATCTTCACACTTAACTTAGAAAGCAGTCGCTGGTCTTCTCTCTGAAAACAGAGGGTTTGCAACGACTTGCACAATTTTATTGCAAGAACGAGCACATTCCAGTTTCGAACCACCTTTTCAAATTACTCTGCTCTCCAATCTAGTTTCTCCCTAAGGGTAAGAGGAATCTTCGCCGTTAACGTGCGCTGCTGGTCCGCTTTAGCACAAGCACCTCTGTGTCTGCAGTAGTCCAGCTCAAGTTGAGCCAACTTGAATTGGATAAATGTATGATAAAAAAAAGCAACAAAAACCAAAAGAGAAGCTGCTGTGGTGGTAAAGAATCCAGGCAGGGTAACAAGGCTTGCAAAATTGGCTTCATCTGGGCTGGGGTATTTGCTTAGCTGGCAGTACCCTAGGTCGCTACAGATGACGGTGAAAGGAAATGTGTAATAGCTGTAAAAATCTAGGTTTAAATGGAAAAAAAAAAGTGGGTTAAAGAAACTATGAGGCAATTTTGGGTTAGGGTTACAAAAGGACAAAACCAAAAGTTATAGGGTGAGAAGACAGGAAAAACGGGAAGTGCAGAAGGATATGGGATGATCTGGGATAAAGATGTCTACGTGGATGCTGCTGGAGCACCAAGGCACGAGCCCAGCCACCAGCACTCCAGAGAGGAGCATCCGCGCCCGGCACGGCGGAACAAGGGCAGGAGAAACACTCCTCCCAGAAGGGCAGATGGGAAGAACAAACTGGCAAAAAATATCCCTAACCTGGAAGGACTCCTACAGCTACTTACAGAGACAAACTCAAAAGCTTTAGGGTTACCTCTGCCAAAAGGGAGAAACCACTCTGGTTTTAAAACTGCAAAGGAGACCCATCTTCTGGTGAGACCACGCATGAGATCTGGGAGCTCGAATTCAAACGCTGAGCACAAATCGGATCTGAGTGCAAATCTCAGTGCCAGCTTGAACAACAGGCTTTTGGTTTACTGTCAAATGCACAAAACAACCCAAGACAATCAGGGAAAATTAGATATCAAGTATCCCATTTGTAGTGCAATACAAGGGGACAGGCTTGAGTATTGTTCAGGCACAGAAATGTAAGCTGGCTTGTGGCAAAGACAAGTGCTTCACACTAAAAAAAAAGTCTTTGTAGCCTTTGGGGTGAAGAACTTCACCTCCAGTGGAGAAATCCAAGTTTTCACTATGGGCTGGTTAATCCATTGCTTGGTTCATGGCTCTATTCCTACTGCTCTGCAGTAGGCTCACATAACTGCTCCAGGTTACAACTGGCAGCTCCACGTTCTCACTTAAATTGGTTTGAGTTTCTTTTCTTGGCAACTAATAACCTCTTCCCTCTCCCACGAAATTGGGTACGCACTAGGTGAGACTTCCCAGGTACAATACAGGAGTTGCAGATCATAGAACCTTTAAGGTTGGAAAAGACCTCTAGGATCATCAAGTCCAACCATCAACCCAACACCACCATGTCTATAAACCATGCCTCAAAGTGCCACGTCTACACGCTTTTTGAACACCTCCAGGGATGGTGACTCCACCACCTCTCTGGGGAGCCTGTTCCAGTGCCTGACCAAATAATGAGATAATGCGAATCACACAGAAGGCACAGTGTTTGCACTTCGTTGTCCATTTATTACACTTAAACAGTCATGGAATACAGTGTGTGCTCATCGTAGCAGGTCTGTCCTCTCACGTCTGCCTCAAAATCAGCAAAATAAGGTCCAAACATGGTTACAATCGTCATCCCCTTCACCCTCAACACAAACACACTGTTGGGACAGACCTGGATCCTGGTTGTAATGAGCATGTAGGGATTAGGAAGCCACAATTAAAAACATAATATTGTATAAAGTTAAATTATTCATTCATCACGCCTTCACAACCACCAACAATTCACACGTGAGGCTAACTCAAACATCAGCTGGGTTATTCAGGAGCACAGGAGCAGCATTACAGACCCTACGCATGTCAGTTCTCCGTTCCATGCGCTTCTCAGACTTTTCGCCTCCCTTTGGTATTTGCTACTTGTTGGCACCTTGGTGTGCCCAAGACAAACTATTGGTACCTTGGTGTGCCCAAGACAAGTTTGCTTTATACCAGGCTGTACAGAAGGTTCTATGGACTCCAACAACATAACTAAGAATTGTGCTTTGAGAGAATATATTACAATTTTTTGGTCTATCATGTTGAAAGAGGCCTGTGGCACTTTTAAAAGGTCAGAGTTACAACACCACAGCTTCACTCAACATTTAACTATTGCATGGAGAGAGTGTCCAAGCACACTTCCCACCACACACGTGCCCACACATGCATCCTTTAAGTTTCAAAGGGAGAACACCTCATGCCTGAACAGTACATACATTTTGACTCCACATCCGTATCATGATACCGCTTAAATCCGAGCCAGGCTGACTGCCTCCCTGTATTCTGTACTACACCAAAAAAATCACTGAAGCTGCTACTCCCCAACTGTGCTTTGCTTTTCTTTACTATCCATGATCTCTCTCTCTTCTTCTTTTCATTCTGCAGTCTTGATACCTGCCTTCCTCTGTCCTGGTATCATGCTCTCTACACACATTTTTGTCTTTGTCGAGAAATGTGCAATAGGGCTGGTATTTTTCTCTAGAAACTATTTTTGGGTGGCATTCAGGAAATTCCCTCTTTTAGCTAATAAATCTTATATAAAAGTTACAGCTATCAAAATCAAGAAGATAATTCTTTCTTCCAGCTTCTTCCCCTACCCACTCCAAGGTGCTGGAGGTCAGGTCACCCATGGTGGCACAGCCTTCCCCTGGGCGACCTTACCACGTGAAAAACTGGCTTAACCTCTGTTGGCAAGAGACCTCTTTCCTGCAGAAGTACATCAGTGAATCCTTCTAAAATGAAGTCCCTTCAGGATTAATCTAGCCCAGCATCCCCTTGCTTCTCAGTTACTATGACTGCTCTTCTCTGGCCTTGACAGATCTCATCTTGGATCACTGGCATCCTGATTAAAAAAAAAAAAATCCCATTAAGTCTTCCAGATTTGTATCTTCAGGGTTTCCCATTCTTCTTCCCTCCATGGCTCTCCAACTACTTGTTTTACTTTTCACATTTATTTTACAGCGGAGCCTACATCTCACTAATTATGCTCAACACAAAAGCAGCAGCGTCAACCACTCGCTTTCATATGTGTGGTCACATCTCCCAGCAAACACCCACCAAGCTGTCTCCTACTCAAAAATACTGCTGCTACCTGGCCTTTCCCTGCCTGTTTGTGACCGTGACCTGTTGTCACCCACCAGAAAGAGCTGATCTCTTCCAGCTGGAAACCATGCCTTGTGTTTGCACAGTCATTCAGGACACAAAAATGGGCCATGGGATGCTGCAGCAACACACAGCAGTAAGAAGGGATCCTGCTTGGTGGGCTACCCTTAACTTAAAGCAGCGAGTCTCCCCTCTTGAGGCTTATCCAACTGTCCCCAAGTTGAAATGCCAGGCCGCTACTCCTGTGCTACTCATTTTCCTCCAGGTCTGATCCACAGAGGATGGCAATTCCTCCAGGCGCCGTCGGGCTGAGATGCTGATGGTGACTTGAAAGAACATGGCTCAGATTTCTTGCAAACAGCAGGAGAGCAGGGAATTATGAGGAATAATTAGAGGTGCCACAAGATGTGTTTTCAATATTTACAGGGATTTCTCTGCCTGTTCAGAGGGAAGCCTTTCCACACAAAAGCAGAAGTGTGATGGAGAGGATCTTTACTTTCCCAGGAACAGCCAAAACAGCCAGTATGAGCTATATGCAAGAGGACAAACGCCACCAGTCACACACTGAGGCATACTGGGAACCACTTCAGTGTTTGGATAAAATGCCAGATCCTTCTTTTTAAAACCAGAAGTCAGAGAGTAAAATGTCAGAGCTTTAGACAAAACCGTCAAATGCCAAACAAGCTTCACAAAACCTGTACATCGGTCCCTCAGCTCCTGAGAATAGCCCACACTCCCAGCAACACCTATTTCTCACACATGAGGAATCCAGCTAGTTTCAGTGTACAGCTTCCCAACGTATCCCCTGCGTGTCGCAACACATATTAACATGCAATTAATACATCCTCCCTCTAAAAAGGGCACACAAATTACAAGCCCTTCCTTCCTAGGAGGAGATAGATGCTGATTACAGGAAGGCTTTCTCCACAACAATTCTCTTTTATAAATCATACCAATTGCCTTGTCTATTTGAAAGGTGCATTTGCAATACCAGAAGACAAAAAGACCCTTATCATGAGCAACACCTGAACCACTCGCCAAAGTTGTTTGCATATTGGACGTTATTTTTTTTCTGCATAGTGCTGCTTGAATCCCCGTAACACCTTCCCAACAAAATGCCATTAGCATGCAAATGAAAAGTTCACACTCCTCCTTCGCGCGGTCCTGCTCGAGACGGTACACAATTAAAGTCATAAGCGAAGGTAATGAAAGGATCAAAACAAGACAGGTTGGTTACACATGTCACAATAACACTTGCGAATCAGCCTCTCCTCTAATTACTGCAATATTTCCAGCAGGAATTGATTACAGTGATATGGATGAATGGGATCCTAAAACTGAAAAATGTACTGGATTAAACATTAATGAAGTCACTGACTTCTCAGTACGTATATATTTAATGGAGGGTAGGGCCTAGCAAAATATAGAATTTGATGGGGTTTTAAATAGCTCGAAAGACTAGAATCCTGGACACAGAGGCTTTAAAAATAGTCCCAGCAACAAAACATACCAAAAATATAAATTCATCTATCAGGCTATAATTATACTTTGTGTGTTGTTTTTATTGTAAAGATTGGTGTAAGCGTAGAGCCAGGCAGGAAGCCAAGCCTCAAACTGTGCTCTATTGACTGCTGAGGTCTCCATCAGCCCAGCGTGCTCCAAACAGAAATACTGGTTCGCCCAAACCAAGCCTAGAGATACAATGCAACCTTTTCTCCATACCAGGCAAGCTTTGGATGAACATCACCAACCAACCATTTCAATTCAAGAAACTCCCCCCTTCTTAAAGTATTAGACACACTTTAACCCTATCATCTAAGGAAAGCAAGCTTTTGCTATCACCTAGCCTGGCCAACAGGCTCCAAAGTTACTGAAGGAAAGACAGTTTTGGCAAAATCCCACAGAAAACACAATTTCTGTGACCAACAGGCAGCTAGGATGAGCCCCAGATCAGCACTGGCACTGTAGGCAAGTGATTTTTAGTGGTTCTAAGCCCTTGAAGCTTCATCACGTGGCCACCAGAGTTCAAAGCGCTCAAAACTTCTCCAACGCACGTGTTCCCGCATGGGACACGAAAGCTGATGAACCTCTCAGTGAAAAGTGATTTGATGGTTTGAGCCCTGTGTCTCGCCTATTAAAGCTGGTCTGGCAGATGGCACTGTACACATGGTGGCCTGTTTTGCCTTACCTACCCTTGAGAAACTAACCAGAACGTCCATGTTAGTCTTACACAAGGTCTGGCCTCCCTACCAAACTGTGAATGAGACAAGCATCTCTGAACACTTCTGAATCTGCAGCCTCTCTCCAGTGACAGTGTCTGGGACCTACAACAACAACATTCAACATTAGACAACGCAGCGTAGGTGCCTGTGATTCGGGGGAGACGCCAAGGCTCCGTCATTCAGTGACTAAATCCAACCGAACACAATACTTAGCCAACATCTTTGCAAAGATATTTACACTTTCCAAAAGTATTTAGGGTTAATGGGACTTCAGTTTGAGAGTAAGTTATCTGAGTAATACTTTCAAGTCTTTTGGATGTACAGAGCAACTCCAAGTGTCTGTGCCTTTTGCCTCCATAAGAGACGGACATCATGCAGACAGCCATACCAGCCTGAAAAAACACCAAAATCACATTGTCCTACCATAATACTTGAATTAAGACCTCCAGAAAGAAATACATTCTTCCAGAAAGAAACCCCTGAGAGCAAGCGGCGTGCGCTGCTCGGCTGGAATTGAACCGGTATCTCAGCACCGCGGGGCAGCAACAAAAATGCCACGTTTCACATGAGAGTCACTTGGTGTCTAGGAATCGCTGCTCACATCAAAGCTAAAAATCACAACACGGGTAATGTCACTTTGTCTTCCTATTTCCCTGCCTGTGTCACCTCCACCGCTTGCAGCCTCACTTCTCTTTTTCGCGATCCTCTCGCACGTGGCCGCCAGCTGCGCTGCAATATCCATCGCGCCGCACCTCGCTGATAGCTGCTGGCTGCTAAGGCAGTATTTACACTATTGGTTCGCATTACAGTTTATAAAATGCTTTGGAGCTCTTCCAAAGGAAAAGCCCCACGTAAACTGAAGTTGTTATTGTCATCTACAGGCTAAGCCCCGTTAAGAATTTGCTGGCGCTCACTGTGGAGGCTGCGGATGTTTGAAATACTGATCAACACGCAGAGAGGCTGAGGAATAAACTTCATTAACATTGCCTATAACACTCTTCTTCAGAGGCATACAATAAATCACTGATGACTGCTCAAGGCATCCCTCTGAGGTTATCTCCACTTTACAGATGGAGGCAACCAACACAAAGTTTAGAAGCAGCTTGCCTATAAACACAACACAGATGCAGAATTCAATTGTCTTGCCTTCAAAGTCCAAAACACATCTTTCTAGACAAAACTGCAAGTTATATAGATTGATCTGAAGTGAAATTAAGGAGACTGTCATACCCAAAAATCACTAATGGCTGTTTGCCCCCCCAAGTTACGGCACTGGTTACTCACATTGCAGTACCACCTACAGACTGCAGAGAACTGCAGATTCTCCCTGCACACGGTAGGGACCAGCAAATAAAAGCCCCATCCCAAAGACCTCGTCACAGATAATAAAATCCAATCTATACATAAATACAGAAACAGTCAAAAAGATGTAAATGACTCAAAAACTGCCACAGAGCACGACCGGGGCATGGACCAGTCCTCCAGAGCATCAGACACACATAACTAAACTCATTAACTAAGCATCACCCAGCATTGCCCAGGAGATATTTTTACAGCCTTCTTCTGTATCTCCAAGAACTGATGTCATCAAGCAAACTGAGGAATACTGTGAAAGATGTGTTAACAAGATGGAAAGAATTTTTATGTAGTTTCACACCTTTTTCCAGCGAGGAGTTTGACATTTCAGCGGGACGGCCTGGTTACCAACGGCTACTCCACAAACCGCCGCGCCGCGCGCGCCGCTGCCGTGACTGACAGCTGCAGCAAACAAACAATATTTCACGCCAGGTTTTCCCTCCCTGTGGCGACAGCTTTTGTAAAACCGCAGAACTTAATGAGACACTTTAATATTTATTTCACAATCAGCCTCCTTTATTCTAACAGAATCAGCCTCAGCCCACAACGAATGCTTTCCATGGTTACTTTGTTGTGCAAGTCAATACTCAAAAATAAATTATTTTGAATTTTTTTTTCAGTTCTGAATTTCTAACTAGGGTGGGGATTTGTTTTAAAGATGCTTTTATTGTTATTATTATTGAATACCAGTAACCACCTGCACGGCTGCAAAGTGAATCAGCCTGGGGATACTGTCCCAAAAAAATTAACCTAGCAAAAAAAAAGAATAATTTTAAGCTTGGCTCCAACCAAGCAGTTTCCCAGTTCAGAAGCACAACAAATTAGATACAATATTGACATAAATGGGACAGCCACTGACAAAAGACTGAAGGTTTATGAAGAGTAAGGCAAAGTTGCCAATGATGGAAGCACAAATGTCTCTGGCCATGCACCAGCTCGAGAAGGAGCTTTAAAAATCACCCATATTACATTCACATCTGCAGTAGAAAGTTCATGAATCGTCCATAATAACCACATATAATGGTACAGGAGAGGGGAATCTCAAGCACCTATAGCACATGGGTGTCCAACACGACCCAGCAGACACTTCTCACAGGTCACGCATCTGAAGACACTTCTGTCAATGCTTCCTGGTGACATACAGGGACCAACCACCTGCAGAGCTAAGTGCAAGTGCACCAAGACACAGTTCTTCTGCAGGACTATAACAACGGAACTACTGCTTAAGAAAAGGAAAGGAAAGAAAGATTTCCTAGGAGAGCGGAAACTATTTTTGTTAATGTAGAGAGTTTCCAAGTTTACAAGCGTAATGGAAACACTGAGAAGTACCTCGGGATGACAATACGGATATATTTAAGTTTGCTTTCCAGGTTTGGGGGGAAGGAAAAGAGACTTCAGAATCTGGAGTTAGCAACTGCTGAAAAGACACAGTTTGTTCGTGCATCGAAGACACACTACATCCCTGCAAGGGATGGCCAGCGCACGGCAACGCCCAACAGCAGGTCACAACACGAGAGGAAACCTCGTTCCTACAGACACCACAAAGCAGCTCCCAGCCGAGCCGCGCGCCTCCCTCTCCTAAATAGGTCAAGCAGAAATCTTGGAGTTAACAGCCTGAGTCTGGAGGTTCCCCTTTACCTGCTGAAATTAAAGGGTTAACAGAAACCTGGGTTTATTTGAAGCTTTCTGTGCGTGCACACGTACACATCCGTTCAGCTAGCCGAGCAAAACGCTGCTACCATATTTTAGAAATGTGAATACTGCTGGCTTGAAGAAAATGGGCACAGTTCCCTTTTTAGAAGGAACAAATTGTTCAGAACAAGGACAAATGCAATAGAGAAATCAGGCACCGACTCGCTTCTGATGTTTCAGCTTCTGGTACATGCAGCTCCCATACAGTCGCCGCACGATTTTTTTGGTTTTTTTAATAGATGCAACATTGTTCAGGTATCACCCCATAACTATCTAATGCTCTCAAGAACAAATATTTACAGTGGGGATTTTTATATTATTAGATACGTAAGAAATTAGAGGGTGCCATCATCTTCTGTTGGCTACCGACAGGAGACAGCTATTGCCTGCATGGCCGGAGTAATTGCGACGGTGCAGACACTTGCTCCATTTGAGCAGGTTTTAGATAGAAATCATGAAACTAGCAATAAACTAGGTTAAAACCACCCCCTCAGAGTGAGAGCACTTTGCAGTAGTTATGCCAGAGAAACAGGGATTTCAGAGAAGAGGAGCAGAGTCCAACTGTCACACAGGTTGATGTTGCAGCTACATCTTCAGCCAACCAGGATGCCAAAACCGATGCTGGAACAGCCGTCCTGGGGTCCTCAGCAGCTTGGAGACACACAGAAATCCCAAACCTGCCCTCAGGCTCCCTTGAAAGCTACAGGTTACTCCAGTCTTTGCTGGGGTTCTAATTGAACTCATTGCTGCAGGTTTATCCGAGTTCGTACCTTCTCTCCCACAGGACATGCTGCACCATGAACTTCAGGGGAGAAGCAAGACCAAAAAGGCTAATGTTATTTCTCTTAATCTTTTTCCCCGATACACAGAAATGAGCTGATATCCCCACAGCATTTTCAGGATGAAAGAGAAAGGCTACCTGATTCTCAGGTCCAAATATTACTCATCTCAGGATGGAATAATCCTATTTCTCCAGAGGACGTAACAGAGATACCAAATGACTCAACCCTACATTTATTTTTCAGGTATGTAATAGCTACAAAGCAAGAACAAAAACAAAAAAAAAAAACCAGGATTTTTTTTTAAGCAGCAGTCATCTCCTATCTCAGTTAATCAAGTTCAGTAGCCATTATAACAAACCTTGAATCTCCAGGGTTGGAGAAGATGGGATTTAAAACTCCCTTCTGCCAGCAGAAGCAACAGGAAAACAAGACCACACAGCATGGAGACCCTTAGGGGATTTCTTGAGGTCACTAACAAGAATTCAGGTTGTCTACAAAAAAAAATTTATATACAACTTTGTGTTACTACGTTTTTAAGAAAGGATGTTGTTTTAAGTAAATATTCCCATGCTGCAGCCACAACTGTCATGAAAACACCATGCATTAGGCCCTGGAAACATAAGAGATGGCACCATGGAGAACTTCTTGCTAATTAGACATGAAGCTGGCTTCCTTTAAAAGCTTGTTAGATAAAAAGCCTTGACTGATCTATTTTCCATTACCCTGAGTTCAGGCAATGAAATTTAAATCACAGAGAAGTGCTAATGATTATTTTTCAAGTCAGCTTTTCATTACTGAAAGCATTCTTCGCAACACAGCAGACCCAAAATCTTGGGGGTTTAGAAGCACAGTTTCTTCTCTAATCCTGGTGATCCTTTCACATGCTCTTTGATCGCCAGTAAACCTGAACATTGGCATTCACTTCTCAACTCAGGGTGTGTTGATCTTCATCGTGAATATGGATCTGAGATTCTTCTGGAGTTCCCACCACTGGAGCAAAGGTATGACCATTGGAAAGACAGGAGGGCTTGACAAGTTCCTGTACCTAAAGTTTCACCTGCCACAGGGCAGAGCATAGGTGGGCTGGTTTGCTAATCAGATACACATTCTTCCTCACACCCAACGTCTTTAGTAACCTATTCCCTATTGGCATCATATCTTCTTCTAAATAGTCTCCATATATACCCATTCACAACATTACCTGGATTCATTTGTAGTCAGGAGTATCCAAACTCCTAAAGGTCACTGCTGGGCATCGCTAGATAGAGGAAAAGCAGCGGGGGAAGGGGAGGTCGGGTGGCTGCACTGGAGCAAAGAGAGGTGTAGACAGATGGAAAACAAGCATGGAGAAAGCGGATAGGAACGAGCATGTCAGCAGTTCCCGTCAAGCTGGTACTGTCTCAGGAGTGACAGCCCAAATAAAACATCCTGTATTACCCCATACAGCTTTGTTGGGGGGAAAAAAAGCTGGTGATAGGGCTGGAAGGAATATCCTGTGAGGAGCAGCTGAGGACTTTGGGCTTGTCTAGTTTAGAGAACAGAAGGCTGAGGGGCCACCTCATTGCTCCCTAGAGCTTCCCGAGGAGGGGACGTGAAGAGGGAGGTGCTGATCTCCCTGGTATTCAGTGACAGGACGCATGGGAATGGTTCAAAGCTGCACCAGGGGAGGTTCTGCCGGGACATGAGGAAGCATTTCTTTACCAAGAGGGTGGTCAGACACTGGAACAGGCTTCCTAGAGCGGGGGTCGATGCCACAAGGCTGTCGGTGTTTAAGAGGCATTTGGAAAATGCCATTAACACGCTTTACCTTTTGGACAGCCCTGAAGTACCCAGGCTGTTGGGCAAGATGATGCTTGTAGGTCTCTCCTAACCGAAACATTCTATATTCTGTTAGTCTGGAGAGGATCCCATACTTCCACAGCCAGATAAGGGAGCAATTCCTCTTGCTGAAGCAATAAAAGTATGGGTTGGGTTTTTTTTGGGTGAGAGGAGCATGGTCCAAAACACTCTGGAAAGCAGATACAACAGATTGATACTGTGGGATGCAAGAGTCTCACATGCAGTCGAATTCATTTTCCTCACTATTCCCAAGAAATTGGCATCAAGGCTCAGCACCAGCCTATGGGACAGTAGTTCCATGGTGACTTACTTTTGCAAATAATAGGCTGGATTTGTACCAATAAATACTCCCACTTTAAAAGCACACGTGCTGCCCTTTGAGTGACTGAGTGACTGCTTAACCAAAAAAGCGGAGTTTAGATTTCTATGATTTCATTACAGACAAGCAGCAGCGGGTCACACTGCTGGGGCTCCTGTATAAAGTCCCTCTCCCCATGGAGAGCACCTTTAGCAGGACAGAGTTACCCAAGCACTGCCTGACTTCTGCACACTTTGGCATCTCTAGCACCTTTTTCCTCCCCCTTTTAAACTCACCCTGCAGGATACAGTCTTTGGAGAAACCACGCGCAAGCTTGTCTTTTTTTTCATGCAAGCACTGCCCTTCCTCTTCTCTCTTCCCTTTCCCATTACTCTTCTCAAGGTCTAAAAGAAAACACTGTTCAGGTGGTGAGATGTTACAGTGAACTTTTAGTTCGGCAGTACCTAAAGAAAGCATTTCTGGGAAAAGGAAAGAAAATAAACCGAGTATCCTGTGATCTTTGGGAGAGCAGTAGCAGATTTCCCTGAGGCTTTATATCAAGCCATGCCAGATCTTACTGAAGGTTTTCTCCTCTGTTTGTACAAGTATTCTTTAATTACCTCAGGACACTAATAGCTGGGTTAGTTTAAACAGCTGGTTTAAGTCTTGCCTTAAGTGCATGAGGGAAGAGCACATCTCTGCAGGCAGAGCGAAGCGCAGCGTAGTGAGAGCAGTAAATCCAGGCAAGGCAAGATGACAAACAGCAATTCAGTCTCAAGCTGTTCGCAACCAAAACATCTATCCCCAGCTCAATGCAACAAAGCTCTCTAATGATTTCTATCTACACAGGGTGAAATCAAATGACATTACAACACAAATCTCACTAATACCTTACGCAGGGCTGAGGTTTAATAGCACAGATTAGTTATGAAACTACTGTAATGGCAACAGACTTTAATGTGGTCTTGATTCTGTTTAAATATTGACAATGATTTTAAGGGACAAGTTCATCCTTGTTCTGCCCTAATTATTTCAACATATTAGCACCTGAGGAATATTTGACTCAACCCCTTCCCAGTTTAAATTCATGATTTAAGCGCAGGCTCACCACTATTATATGACAAGCATTACAGATCAGTTCTTTCCCCGCTGTAAGAGAGCCATTAAAAATAAAATGAGGATTTAGCTAGTTATTGACAGACTCGCTGACGGGGAGGCAGGAAGCTAAATGACTTGCTGCAGAATGAAATTACGGAAACTAGAGAGTCAACCAAAACATTGCCTTAGGTCATCTCATCTGTCCTCCAGCCAAAGCAGGGCTGCTGCTGAGCGTCGCTCCCCCAAGCTCCCTCCAACCCAGCTGATGGTTTTGGTGTCGGAAACCCACCCGTAATACAGAAGGTGATTTTATTCTCTTCTAAATCTCCGAAGCCTTGCAAGCATCCATCCCAGCTCCCTTGTTTGAACAGCCTCATCACTGCGAGGGACGCCCACCTCGCGCTACTTTCTGCGTTCCTGCCGTGCCAGCCACACTCTTGCCATGAATCTCTCGAACTTTCACGCTGCCTGGGTGGTTATTTGGCAATATGCACAAACTAGCTCCTAGCATATTCCCCACTCCTCTTTCCGTACTTGCCAAGAGCAAGGCTCGCACTCAAACTCTTGGCCTTGCCCTAAAAAAAAAACGGCAGTATGTCTTAAAATTAGAAAAGGAATTTATCCAATTCCCAGCTATTATCATTTCTTGTTTGGCTGTATTTTATGTAAAAATAAGAAAATGCCAACAACCCCATACCCCACCCACAAAAAACCCAGCTGCAGATATCTGGGCCACGCTGCCAAACTCAAAGCAAGCACCTCCATCTGCTGATGGATGGATCCAGCCTGGCTACCACAGCCAGGACCAAATCAGGGCAGCTCCAGAGCTAAAACCAGGAGCTCTGCAGTTTGCATTGGAGAGCCACAACACTCCAGCTCAGGCTGCACGCAACACCTACCCCCTGCAGCTGGACCTGGGAAGATGGGGAGTGCGCAGCATAGGTCTGCTAAGAGAGGAAAGCGCTTTTGCAGCAAGGCGACAAATGGAGGTTCAGTTTACTCGCAGACACCTTTCTCCCACCCCCCCAATTCTCACCTTCCCTCCCCATGCCTGTTTGGGAAGCGACAGCTCAGTTTCTCCCCAAAGAGGCTTCTTCATCCATCCACCTCTCCCTTCATCACTCCAGTTGCCTACAAAAATCACCATCCTCTCATAGCTCAGCTCTGGAGCAGAGAAGAAAGTGAAGCTTAAAAGGCAGCAAGTCTGTCCCAGCTCTCCCCTCATCTTTGGGTCCCCCCAGACATGATGTTGAGAGACACCCAAATGCCCCTGGGCAGCTTGAACCTCTTTCTGCAACAGTTCTGGGATGGGCAGTTTAACGCAGTGCAGGGCACGTAGGTGATGCTCACAGAGCCAATTTGCAAAGATGTGATTTTTTTGCTTTACTAAGCCACCAATCAATGGTGTCAAACTCAATCTGATCACAAACAGGACTAATATACATGAAAACTTACTGAGTACAACCACAAGACCATCCAGCCCTGAATCCCTTTTCAGAAACTGGATGCTAGTGAGAAATTGGGGAAAAAAAATACAAGACCAGAAGAAACACTGAGCGCTGCCTTCCTGGGATATTCTCTCTGCTTCCAGCAATTGGCATCTCGGGACTTCTTGAACCCCAGTAAATGCAAGCACTGCAGGATCAGGACTCAAATTACTCAAGAGGAAGGGCCCCTTCGCTCGTCTGTGCTTTTTCACAGCAATCACTCATCTATTGAGTGATTTGCAGCTTTTGGTCTGTTTTTATGTATCTAAATTTCTGATCCTGCAAGGCAAAATTTCATCTCATTAATAGTGTGGGTTTCTGAGCTACATTTTTAATCCAGTTCTTGCTATAGCACAGCCCAGCTTGAAAGTGCTAGCATGCGAGACAACATTGTCACAAGTCCTTCTGAATTAAATAAATCTAATAATTCAGAAAAATACTAAAACAAGCAGAAACACCAATACATATTTGTTAAGATAGACATACAAGGACGAAAGCAGAATCAAAAAGAAGGACATCACAAAAAATTGCATTACTGAAATACAATATCCCATGGATTCCCTGCTTGTTCTCCCCAGCTTCTGTATCACTATTTCCCAGAACAATTCCCAGGCTACACTTTCAAATTATCACTTCATTTCCAGTGCCTTCTCTGTAGCTAACAAAAAAAAATAAAAAATCACTGCTATAAAACTTCTGCTTTTACAGTCAAGATGGGAAACCCTCTAGCAGATTACCCGCTCCCTCCCCTGTAAAATAAAGGGGAAAACGCCATTCCAGGAAATAAAAATGTTAAAAAAAGACCAAGCAAACAAAGGCAACTCCTGCGCACACTGTTATTCTTCCCCTTTGAGTCAGTAACAAAGAGGAAGGAAGGAAAAAGCACAGATAAAACAAATGCAAGGAGGAGGTGTGGATGCAGCGTGTTTATCCCACTCGAAGAGGGGAGGCTGTAAGACGCCGTGCGTCGCATACGGACACCCCAACCACCGCCCCAGTGTTTACAAACACTTTGATCAAACCAAACAGGGAGTTTCATTGTCCCCACTGCACTCATGTCACCCGTCCCCCAGCGCTGTGATTTCAGGGAGAGCCTGCCAGAGGACACACAGTGCCAGTTACACAAGAGAAGCGCAGAAGGAAATATGCAGCAGAGGGAAAGGAAAAAAAAATAAATTAAAAATACCAGCTCAGCTGCATGCTCTCTTCCTGCTCTCAGAACAGCCTCCAAGTCGGGCTTTGGAGAGGATTAACTTTAAAGGGCACTGAAAGATGCTGACAGATTTGAGGCGAGCAGGACCGCTCTGCGTGCACGCATTTCACCGCCACCAGCACAAAATTAGGCATCTGGGGTCCACGAGCAATTACAGCGATAACTAGTTATAGAAGGGGATAAAACCTTCTGCTGTTATGCACTGAGGAAGAGTCATCCGGGATCTTGCACTAACGCAATAGAAGTAAAGATCTGCTGATGGCGAGGTGCAGTTCAAGGAGCGGGGAGACAACTAAAAAAGCCACGCTAAAATAAAGCTCTGCTGGACCACGAAGTCGTTACGAAGTTTAAAAGATAGACGCTCCTCGCACGTATGATAAAAGGGAAAAAGACCCGAGTGAAAGTTTGGAAGTTGAAGTAACCCATGGGGCTGTCCAGCCGCCAGATTTTAAGATGCACACTGAGGGTACCGCTCGGAAAGGACACCCGGACCACCCGCACGCAGCTGGAATCCAGGGCCCGTCTGACTCAAATCTCCCCCATTTCCCTTAAGGGGGGTGAACGAGAGCGTCAAAACACAGAAGCTGCAGGACGCAGCACACCAGCACCCCAAAAATCATCCTAAACCAGACTTTGCTTATTCGATTTTGTAAAGGGTTGTGGTTTTTTTTTCCCCAGGAACACCGGGTCTCACAGGCGCTCAACAACGCTTAACGACAGCAATTAAAAAATAAAAAACCCATATCTTATTTTTGCAGAAGGCAAACGGGCCAGGGCTGCCCCTCGGTGCCCGCGGCTCCGGGCCGCCGGGAGCATCCCGAAGTTGCGGGAGTTTCCCGGAGGCTGCGGGACGCGGAGATGCCGCCGCGGCGGGGACGCACCTGCCCGCCAGGCTCCAAGGACGCGGGGGCGGGGGGGTGTCCGCATCTCCGGGTACTTCTCTGCTTTAGGGGG
>VWZZ01002296.1:71544-88507 GCA_013399095.1 Psophia crepitans
CAGTAGGTCGGGGAGGGGGGTGGGCTGCCGTGTGTCATGCAGAAACCGGACCGACTCCGGTGGCCCTTGGGGTTGTGCCCACTGGGAAGAGGGGCTCCGTGCGGGGGCCGGAGCTGCCGAGGTGCTCGGGCCGTGCCCGGGGGTGAGGCGCAGGCTGGTGTGAAGGGCAGGGCTGAGCTCCCGGCCTGGCCGTGGTGGGGCAGGGCCTCCGCAGGGACGTGCCCTGGTGGCGCCCCAGGTGACAGCCTGCGCTTGCTGTTTTGGGACGCTTCGGAGGGTTGCGGCTTCGGTATTGTAACTGCGCTGACAGTGTTTGGCTGTCGTAGGTATCTGGCTTGGTGTGACCAGCAGGAGGAGCTTTGCGCCCTCCTAAAGGCAGCCGTTCTCAGGGTGCCCACAGAGACGTAAATCAACCTTGAAAAAGCTGAGAGAAGGTATGAGATGTAAGAACTCTCAGCACGGTATGGGAGCAGCCAACCTACCTTGCTTCCCCGTTTTCTTACCTGTGTTTGCTGTCTAGTGTTGGCATGGCTTAGCCAGCTGGCTGGGTGCTGACAGTTTCGGCATAGCCTCTGGCAGGTGTATGAGAAGTAGGCTGGATTTTGAGCAGTGCATTGTAGACTTTGCTGTACTGAATGTGATCCCTGCCTGTGCTGGTCCCTTGATGGGGGGGAATGGGAAGTGATTTCTGTTAGGCTTAAGGGAACTGGAGTTCCCTGAAATAATACATGGAAGATCTTTGCTCAGAACTGGAAGGGAGGACACTGAAAGTATTGCATGGTTTGTGAAATAACACCGTTTCTAGTTGCAGCTGATTCCTGTGAAATAAAATATTTTATTACTTCAGGAAGATACTCCATGGAAAAGAGCTCTGAAGAGTTTTGCAGGCTCGCTGGAAGTCTTGGCTAATGCCCTGTAGTGCTATAGCTCAGGAAAAAGGAGGTTACACATTTTTATTTTATACTTTGGCTCCTCCTGCAGGTAAGTACGATGCATTTGCTCCAGATATTGCCTCATAGTAACCACATAAGTGGGGTACTCTGTTTGCCCCAGGATACACTGGACTGCTGGAGGAAGGATGCAGTTAGCTACCCTGAACCTTGCAGCCTTTCAGGATTTGTTGATACTACAGCAGTGCGTGCCGTTCTTCTCTCTTTAAATCCAGCTCCCTCCAGTTAAAGACTCTGAACCAGTTGGTTGCTTTCCTGTAAAATGCCCGGTGTCCTGGGACAGGAGGTGCCTCTCGCCCAGCTTGTCCAGTTTTGCCATACTTGTCACTGAAGAAGAGGGGTGGAAGGAGTGTGATGCTGCTATAACTTTCAGTCACAGTTGCGTACATCTGGAGAATTCTGAAGTACAAGTACAGCCCCCTTTATTTCTTTACTTCTGATTCTTCTCTGTGCAGGTGCCTTTAGATTAGGTGTGCTGTGATTGGGAAAAAGGGGCAGCAACGTGATGACCTCTGTCACAGCAGTTTCCTGCTGTAGACTTTGAGCCTGTGCTTGTATCTGTGCAGCTGACAGCAAGGCATGGCGGTAAGTAAGCATTGCAGTGAGGTAACTGGGGGTTTGCTTGTCCTTTCCATAGCCGGGAGAAAAGATGTGCTTGAAATCCTCATCCCAGACAGTCTGCTGACCTAATGGCAGTATGCTTTGTTACTTAAGCTGGTTTAGAAACAACTGGTTTCACCTGCACTGATTCCCACTTTTCCTCCCCTTCCCCCTTGTGCCAGTGCTGCTGCTCTGGGGAGGAGACAAGGATGCATCCTGCTTTACAGATAGCTTCATTTCATTGTGTGCACTGGGTTTCTTTATCTGAAGATGTAGATGGCCCCGATGTCTCAGCTAAGAGCTGCTGTAGCGTAATGAAATGGGAGGGGGGGAGGAGGAATTGACTTGAGAAACTACCCACATGAATGCCTGATGCAAGAGACAAGTATAACGGTTTTCTGTGTGTGTATAGTTCACTTTCATCGGTTTGGGGGCGTTGAGACTTGGTGTATGGATGACACTGATGACATTACTCGCTGATCACAACTTGTGTCGGAGATCTTAGTGATGAAACCTGTGTTCTGCGTCACAAGCTTGGATACTGCGTTCACCTGAAAGCACTACTGTCCCAAGTCTCTTCTGACCCAACAAGTCTTAGTTGCAAGATGTGCAGGAGGCTTACAGTCCTTCTGCAGGAGCGGGCGTTGTCTCAGCGTGTCATGTGAAAAGGCACAAGGTGACGATAGAATTGAAAGCCTGCTGTTGGCACTGCTGGCGTATGGGTGTGATCTGGTTTAGTTCTGTTGATGAAAACTTATTTCTGTGTCTGTACAGTCCTGAGCCAATGAAGATGATGCATTTGTGTGTGCTTGAACTACTGTGCTGATGTCCTACGCTGCCAGCCTATGGGTTGGCTTTGTCAGTAAAGTGGTTTTGGTCACTGGACTCAGGTAGGCAGCTGGCCAGTGTCCTGCAGACCAGAAGTGGTTGGAAGACCCTGCAGAAGGAGTGTGGAAGATGAGGGTCAGTAGGAATGTGTGGTAACCTTTGCTCAAAGAAGAAACTGCTTAATCCAAGTTAAATCTCAGTTCTGATGTAGAAACCTGGCTTTATATCTTGGCATTCATTCTGACAAGTTGTTGCTCTTAATGAAAACTTCAAGGATTTGGAAGCTCTGAATGGAGCCATCACTGGATGCTGTACAAAACAATCTTCATGAGAAATATGTGAATTTATGAGGTTAACTGCACAAACCTGCAGTAACATAATTTTTAAGGTGTGTGATGATTTGCTGTCATGCTTCCAGCATCCGTGTCGGCACAGCAGGGAGAACCAGCAGCACATGGGCTTGTGGCAGTTCTTGCAAATTGTCAGGCCTTACGGGATTCCTAGGATGCAGCTTATCTGGATGGGAAGATTTTCGTGTGCTCTCAGCGGAATACGGTTTCTCAGGATGGTTGATACAATCTCTGCTAGGCTTGGCACGCAAGCTTTGTTTTGAAATTCTGTTTTCTTAATTATCCCAGCTATAAAACTTCTGTTGTCCACAGTCACCTTGGAGGGAGGAGGAGAGTTGAAGTGTCACTGACCAACTGCTTCAAAGCCTCTGGGGGAAGGGTGTGAATTCCTTCGTGTTAAAGGCAGCGCTCAGATTCTGGAGCCTGAAGAAGCTCCTGTGAAGGATTTTTGTTTGCTGTGGAGCTATTTCCCAAATTGTTTTCGGAGCTGCAAGATGAGAGGATGAATTCAGCTGGGTAGAATGTGTAAGTACTTGTGTGTTGTGGTATTGTGTTTCCAGGTATCTTGATGATGATTAAAAAAAATACATTGTCTACTTTGTTCTTAATCAGGGAGAACTTGGAAAAACACAGGTAAGAATGGAAGGCTTCTGTGCCTTTTTTAAGTGTTCTTGATGAATTTGGGGGAAGGCAGCTGTTAAACCAGTGTCTGGAACAACCTAGTATTTCTGCATTTGTAAAGCTCTGAAAATAATTCTAGTGACTAATTATGAAGTTTACTTTTTTTTTATCTTTCAGCAGAGTGCTCTAAGAGCAGTCAAGAAACTCTTCAGGTAGCGCAGACACATCCTTCGACTGAAACATGGCAGCAGTTCAGTAGCAGATACACAACAGGAGAGGGTCTGCAGGTTCCTGGGTTTGTAAGAACTGGTTTGTGAAGGAACTCGTTTTACTAGGGAGAAAAACACCGTTTCCTCCCCAACTTTTAGCTCCCTTGAATTTCAGTGAGAGCTCATCTAACACTGAAACAGGAAGGTACTTTTGCTGCAGTTACTGGGGATGGGGATGGCAACGGGGGAATTAAAGTGGTGCTCAGGGCACTGTGATGGGCCTTGGAGAAACTGCAACTAGTTTGAGTAAAAGATACTCCAGTTGTGGGAAACTTGGCTTTTGGGAACACATACTAGCAGTGAGGGAAACTTGCCAGACTGAGGAGGTTGCTCACAAGAGGAGCATGTGCTGCTGTCTCTTAGCTACATGTGGATGTATCTTAAGGTGGGATGACGTAAGGTGACCTCTGAAAAACACGGGATTGTGGGCAGACCACACTTCTCTTGAGGGCATATTTGCAACGATCCCGAACCACCCAAACAGCCTCGGTCTTCATCGGGATATTTCTGATTTAAAAGTAGCAGCCTTGCTTGAACGCCTGCGGAGCTGTCTGATTGCAGCCCTGTGCTGAAGAGCCGTGGGTTGCTGGAGGCTGGTGACAGGCACCGCGGGCAGAGCTGGTGCTGCGCGTGGTGTGTTGCACTGCGCTTGGCAGAGCCCCGTCCGGCAGGGAGCAGGCGGGGTGCCTGGCGTCACGTCGGTGCGAGGGGGAGGGACCCCGCCTGTCGCTGATCCTGGGCGGGCCTGTGTCTGGTGTAGTGGGAAACCGGAGCTGGTAATGGGTGCTGTGCAGCTGGTGCACGTGTGCGTGCCAGGCAAGTAGTCCATCAGGGGAGAAATCCTGAAGCATGATACTAGCGTTTACCCCCTTTAAAAAAAAAAAGGGGAGAGGGGACGCAGCAAGGAATTTTAATTTTTTATAAAGGGTCACATAAATCCTGAAATTAAAGCCCACTGAAACAACTTGGTGGGCAGAATAAATTTTGGGGGATGAATGCTGTGGCAAAGGCGGTGTGAGCCTTCAGCTGGGGCGATCTTACGGCACTCTTCTGTCCCTGCTTTTAAGGTTTGTAGGAGAAACCCTTGGACAGAGGGAGATGTGAAAGCCTCAACCACAGGTAAACGTTTAATGTTAACAACTGGGATTTTGTGCCAAGTTATGTGCCATTATTTATTTTCTAAGAAGGTCCTGCAGCTAGACTGATCGCGCTGGAGTCCCTGCTTACCCATGCTGGTGTCAGCAGGTTTTCCAGCTGTTTGGGTGCAGGAGTGTGAAATTGTGTATTGCTTCTGTCGTGGTTCGGCCCCAGCCGGCAGCTGAGCCCCTGAGAACCACGGCAGCTTTCTGTGTGATTCAGCTTGAAAACACAAGCTTTGGCAGCGTGGCCGCCTGAGCAGGGTTCCTGGTGGGGCATGCATTAGTGCACGCAGTTTCCTTTCGGGTAAGTAACGCTGCACTGTGAAAAAGCACATGGCTCTGGGGAGAGCAGCGTTTGATCACGTCTCCTGTGCCAGCACGCCCTGGCTTTGTTCCTCTGCCTTGCCTTGGACTGTGCTGTTTACCCAAACTTTCAGCCTTTCTGTGCGTTATCGCTGGTTGGCTCTTTTCTACCACCTGATCATTTTTTTTGTTTGATGTTTTTTTTCCGTTTCTCTGCAAATACCTCTTCCTGGAAAACTGGGAACAACAGTATCTCAGGTTCGCAGCCAAGTTTCCACTCGCACGGTTTCGCTTGCTCCGTTCTGTAAGTTACTTACATGCAGCGTCCCGAGGATGTGATGTAGTGGGCTGCTGGTAAGCAGCGAGCCCCGGTCCACGCAGGTCAGGTTTACACAGGGCTGTGTCCTCGCGGTGAGTTCAGTGGGTGCTCCTACAGCCCTCGGTTTCCTGTGGCACAGCTTTACGGACAGGGGAGGTCACAGAGACACAGGAAGGACCCGGTAGGATTGAGCGCTTCACCTGCGGAGCTGTGTGACCCAGCATCTCTGATCCTTCCTCTTTTGCACACACGAGACCGAGGGCTCTCGAGGTGAGGAGGTGTTTGCCATGTCTTCCTTACTCTGGTGTGCTGCAATGTGGAAGTTTTTCAAAACCAGTATCGAGGTTTAAGCTGTTTAAACGATCTTGCTCGTTGTCTTGTTCTCAGGTTCTGAAGTCACCCCTGTGAGGGTGGATTTGTATCCCGCAGAGCCGTTACGGGCACGCGTTCCCAGGAGGCGCGTTACCTCAGCTCCGTGAGCCTTCAGAAGACGCAGCTGTGTGATGCAGAGGCTGCGGTGGCATTGCTGGCTTAAGGAGCTTGGTGTTATCTTTTGCCCCTTGCTCTCCTGAGCCACGGTACATCGTTCCCTCTTGTGCCAGCGCAGCTATCTGGAGCAGCAGAGCAAGCTGTCGGTGTCTTAACCAGGGTGTTAAACGTGCTCCCTGCCCTGCGTGTGCTCTTGTGCGGCTCAGGGCGGCAGCGGGGGAGGTTTGTAGCCATGTGGCTTTTAAAAACCAGGATGGGGCAGTGAGCTGGTTTAGAGCATTTGCAACGCGCACTAAAAATAGGTGCCCAGGTGCAAGGCAGAAGTCAGGTTCTTGGGCGTGTTGCCGCAGCCTCTGTCTCGTTAAACCGTGCGTGTAAGGGTACAGTTTATTTTGTGGGGGAGGAGCGGCAGCGCTGTCCCTCGCGCGCATGGATGCTTTTGTTAACCATGTCGTTCTGCTTTAGGTCTCGTGACCCAGCCAGATGTTCTGCTGCTTGTAGCTGCCTGACCAGGCAGCGGCAGCCCGAGGAACCCTGCTGTCTGTAGGCAGCGCTGGTGATGGCTGGGCGTAGTCCGGGCAAGATCCAGCGGGAGAAGAGATGCAGTGAGATGTGGAGCTGCTTTCCCCTAAGCTTTTTGACTCCTGCAGAGAGTCCCAATATGTTCTCTTAAGATGGAACTAATTCCTTATGCTTAGGGGGCCATATGTTACCCCAGCACACGGAGCCAAATATCCCTTTTATATTTAATGGCAGAGTAGATCTGCAAAAAAGGAGAATTGGGTACTAAAACGTTCCACACGTGATAGATGAAAAGCCCCATCTCGGTTCCCACGTCAACATTTTTGCAGTGCTCCTGCTGTGAGCGATGTCACCTTCGCCACCATGGACTCTTACCGTGCCGATAGGATTTACTGCTCTGTGCTGGTAATGGTGAGCGTTGTCCTCTGATGAGGACGGTGTGGTGGCAGCCGTTTCAGAGTGACGTGTGCCAGGGCTTCGCTGTACTCTGCTTCAGCCAATGTCAGCTGAAATAGTAATTGCGTCCCCCAAGAGTTATATTGCTGCTGCTGTTAACCTTTCTGGAAAACCAAAGGAGAAGTAGAGGCAGATGCGATCCTCACGTGAATTGGCAGGAGGGTGCTGCTCCCCCAAGGGGTTACGACGTCTCGCGGGGGGTGGAGGGTGGGTGTGCCCTGCCAGCTCAGGTCTGTCAGGTCCCTTCAGCCTCCTGCAAATTCCTGCCCACGGAAAGCTCCTCTCGTCTCCCCGGTGGATCGTGACTGTAGCCATCCCAGTGCTACCCCCTGGAAATGAGTGGGTGAGGGAGGAGAGTGTATTTTTGTAGGTTCAATGAAATTAAGTGAATTTGCTTATTTTTCATTATAAAAAATTAAATATATTTATAAATTATTTATAAACATAGTGTAAACATTTGTAAATGTTTACCTGGAAATATATGCATATATGTATATAAAATATATTTAAATATACTTATATACATTATATATGCTATATATTTAAAATATAAATTGTTCATTTATAAATTAATACACCAGGGGAATCACGGAAGAATAGGGGAGCTCCGTGTTGCCAGCAGACTCATGGGATGGAGCAGGTGTTCCCTCCTGAGGAGAGATCGAACGTGACAGTCTGGTCCCCAACAAATATGATTTGTGTGAGTTGTTTTGTTAAAATTTCTGTCTGTGTTTGTCCTTTATGCTCTCATCCTCGAGAAGGTTATTTGGCTGCGATTAACCTTGGCATGAGTACCGAGGCACACGATGTGCTTGGCCGTGGAAGCAGGTACGTGTGGGGTCCGTCAGGTTTCTGTCGACACGTGGGTGCTGCGGCTCTCCAGACCGGCTCGGGTTGCTGCCGTTCCTTCCGAGGGGCCTTGCAGCCTCGTTCATGTGGGTTCGACGGCCTCTCAGAGATCCCAGTCTTCTGCTACAGTCAGTTCTCCGTTATCTGAAGCTAAGGTTAGGTCGGAATGAGGGCAGCGCAGGTTGGTTTGGAATACCCCTGCCTCCCCGTACCGTTCAGTCACACTTGGCTGGGGGTGGAGCTGTTGCTCGGGTGTGATTTGCCGGTGGTCGTCCTCCCAAGGAACCGCGCAGCAGGCTGTGCTGTGGTGGGCTTTCTGGGCACAGCCTGCAGGTGGTGGTCACCTCTGAGAGGCAAAGGGGTGGCTACTGGTCTTCCCTGAAGTTCCTGCTCAGCAGGGATTACAGGGCAGCATTGGGCGTGTGCCCACCGCGCACAAACGGCCTTTGGTTTTGGCCATCGTTCTGTTTCTAGGGCATACGCCGGTGTAAGGGAGGCTTTGTGCCAACACACAGCTCTTCCGGACTTCGGGTGTTTTCCATGGTCGCTCCCTGTCACCCAGGCATAGTACATCGCACTCTGCATTCAACCTGCAGGTTCTTTCTGCCCGTGTAGGATAACTCCGCCTTTGCTCAGCGGTGTGGTGCTGGTGATTCCGCTGCCTGCAGAGTTCTGGCTATTGCATCCCATCATTATAAAGAAGAAAAAAGAAAGCTTGGAGGAAAGGAGGGGTCTTTCCTTCTTGTCTGTTGGAGTGTCCTGAGCATTTCCAGAGCTGGTGCAGGCCTATGATCGGATGCTGCTCTCCACCCACCCCTGCCCTGGGTGGTGGGACAGAAGCACCCAATGGTGGAGGAGGTGAGAGGACACCAGTCTCAAGAGGTGCTGTCTTCTGCCTTGTCCTTTTCTGTCCCCATGCTTCAGTGTCCCCCTTCCTCAAGCACATTCCCATTCTTGTTTGAGAACAGCAGCTCCAACACAGCCCTTTAGCACAAGCAGTCTCCAGGTACAGGGGATCTGGATGTGTCCTGGCGTGCCATCAGGTGAACTTCATAGCTGACTGGGAGGGAAGAAAAGCTGCCAGTCCGTGTGCAGTTTGTAACAAAGGGGGCGTTGATGTGGACAAGGTCCAAGAAATACCTTAGTAGAGTCTTGTGTGACCTTTGCTAAATTGGACAAAGCACCTTATGTGTCTTGGTTTTCTCTTTAGTGGCACCTGATCAAACGTTATTCCGTGGCCCCATCATGGTAATCCTGTGTTAGGGACTTGAAATCCTCTGCCAAGTAACAAGGCCCTGACGAGCTCACAATGGGAAGGCGGCTCTAGGCTTTTTCTGAGGGTCTTTCAGAGCAGGTCGTGAAGGGAAGATGACGTTTGATCCATTTCCATTTTTTTTAAGTCGATCTTTCAGCTAAATAAGCCCCATAGAATCCGTACATACTCCATGTAACTTAAAATCAATTATATTTCTCCATTTTGTACAAATATGATCGTTTTTATGCAAAGACATGTAAAGGACACTAGTTGGTAGGCATTTCTTTCATGGTTTGTATTACAGCGACATGTATCCACATTCGGTAAGTCAGGAATATTTGAATAACAAATGTTAACACTGGAACATAAACCAAGACTTACTGAGCTCAGACTTCAGGAGAGCTGGATCCTCTCCTGGTACATTCAGCGGGCAAATCATTGACACCTCAGGCCCGTGGTGTGCGCTGGCTGACATCCGTGTGGCGGGCTGGCTGCTGTTACTGTACTTTGGCATCTCTTATCTCTGGGGCAAAATCCGTCTGGTTCCCATTGAATCCTGGGAGGGAGGGATCTAATTAAAAGGTAGATGAAAAGTGCTCTCCATGCGCAGTTTCATGTTTTTAAACTTTGCATTTCAAGTAGCGCGTTCCGCTTCCTGAACTGCTGAAACCTGAGGGTAAATGGATTCCGACAGCCGTTTACCTCAAAGACCAGTCACCACTAAAACGCAGTAGTGCAAAAACTTGTCAGCAGGCTGAGCAAACCCAGCCCTTCTTACGATGTTATGCCTACAGTAGTGTGTTAAAAAGAAAATAAAACCCTTGGGACACTAGTTGGCACCATTTTAAAGAAGAGATTCAGACACTCAGCAGTACCTCTGTAGGGTTCCTCCCCGTTTTAATGCGTTAATACGTGTAGCTGAGTGCCACTCCTACTTTAATAAGGATTATCTTGGAGGCCAGCTGTAGATAAAATACCACTTCTTGAACCGTCTTGTAATACCAGTTTTAACTGCCCACAGCTGTTTACATCTGCAGTGTTGTGGCATCACTGAACATGTTCACTTTCCAAAGTTCAGGACAAAGTGGCTTTGCGTTATTTCTTCAGCAAACGGTAAAACCCTGACAGGAGTCCTGATTTCTGAAACAGGAACATTAGATTTGCATTTGACTTGAAATGAAATGAACGCATGCGTGTGCTTACAGCCGATGTTCGGGCAGGGTTTGTGGCTTACTAGCCCATCTCTTGCCTACAGAGCAGCAAAGCGCACATGGATCGTGTTAGCGGTCATAAATCCTTCTCTTTGTGTACTCTTCCCCCACCATGCACTCTCCTAGGGACCCGGCTCTAAGTTTAAACCTGGGCTGGACAGGGCTGTAAGGGGAGTGAGGGGAGGGCAGAGTTCCCCGGCGCCCTGTAACGCTAACGGGCAGAGAGGGGGTTGCGCTCCCTCTGTCCCGCAAGCTCCCCACCGCTCGGGTCACGCCTCCAGTGTAGCCACACACTGCGTGGTGCTGCCAACTGGGTGCCAGAGGTGTTGGTCCCAGCTGGCTTTGAAATCGGAGCGGCTGCTCTAGCTGCTGGCCCGCGGTGCCAGCAGAGGGTGGCTCTGAGACCGTCTATGCGTTGCTTTAATGTTTAAACACTTCACGGGCTGAATATTGAGTGTGATGGCCTCAGTGCTGCTTTCCCCCTCCCCCCAATCCTCCATTTAATTAGTAATTACAAGAACTTAAGTATTTAGGAGACTTTCATCTGAGTTTTTCCTCACTGTTAATTTTGCTTTGATATTATTCTTGCAGATCAGAATAACCAAACATTGTAATTAAATTTAAGAAAATGGGTTTGATATAACATTGCTATTGATTGGGAAGTACTGCAGTCCAGGACCAAAGCATTGAAAGAAATAACTCGGTGAATAACTTGTCAGTGTTTATTAGGGATCAAAACTTAAGAGGCTAATAGTGAACAGAATTAATGTCGCTGAAGTTCGGACACCTAATGTGCCCAGCCTGTGCTGGGGCTTCCCTGCGCTCGGCGGAGAGGACCGCACGCATCCCAGAGCTGATTTCAGTACCTCATACCCTAATTTAGGAATTTAATTTTGCAGAACACAAGCTAGCAGGAGCCTGATCCCAAACATCCTTTGTGCATGTGTAATTATTCCCATGTGGAGTCCCACTATGTCCGACAGTTAATGACTAGACAGTTAATTATGTGAGTAACTATTATGCAGGAATGGGCTCAGGTCTCATGCTTGTGTTACAGGGAGACTAATTTGTCTCTTGAGATGTCTGCTCCTTCCTGCTGACTGCTGAGGGAGCAGAGACTAGGCTAGCTCAAAGTTAGACTTTGAGTCTAACGCAGCGTTAACCTGCACATCCAGCTTAGCTACACCCACACTGTATCTATGGGCCGGCGTTACTGACACTGGGTAAGACTCTGCCTTGTCTTTAGACGTCTGTAGGCACTTAATGGATTCTTACAGATCAGATTTCACATCCAGTGCCATAAAGCGTGCCGGTTACTTATGTCATTAGTGGATTGTCATTAACTTTTCTGAAATCAGTGCAAGCCCACATGGGAGCAATTGCACGAGTAGCAGTAGTTCAGGCTGTTGTTGACTGGAGATCTGTTAGGGAGCTGTACATAACAAAGGTAGCAGTAGGTGATGATGGAAAATTTATCACAGTCTGATATACAGTGATTTATATTCTGTACTAAGTGTTCTGTTGAGAATTCTACACATATTTAAGTAGTTTTTGAACAAAAATTCAGAAATTCCTGCCCTTGATTTTGGTTTATTTACTGCTCAGAACCTATGTTTTCAAAACTGAATTCCTATCTAAAGTTCTAATTTTCAGAAAACCTGGGTACCAGCAGTCTTCATTTGGAACTGTTTCAGAAGTATAACACGGGTGAGACCTTAGTATCTCCTCGAGCAGGTGACTCCTCTCTGCAGAAACAGAGCAGCCTGGTGACCAACTCAAGCGGAAGGTTGAGGAGGCATCTTCCATAACGCTTACAAACAGCAGGCAGCCTCTGCTTCCCCTTCCCCAAAGCGCCGGCAGTACCGAACCCCCGTGCACAGGATTCGCGTCCTCCCCGTCTGCAGGGATCAAGCCGTTTGAACCCGTTTCCAAAACCGTGTCCACGGTGCGAGAAGGATGTTTGATGTGTTTGAACGCGGAGAAACACCGCGAGAATGATTAATGGATTAGAGGAACGGGGTCAGGAGGGTAAGACAAGGTTCCTGCAGGCACGGGGGTGCGTTCCTGACACCAGCGCGTGCTGTGGCTCCTTGGGAACAGGTCCCAGTCTGCAGCAGGGTGTGCAGAGCTCTCTGCAGGGTTTCCCTGTGCCCAGCACTCGCGCTCTGCTTGAGGTTAATAATATGGGAAATGGTGTGTGTGATTCTGTGCCGGAATGACCTGTCAGTGTACACATGGACTTTCAAGTGATGGGAATGACCCGTGATTTATGAAATAGCCTCTTCCTGTTTGCAGTGGTGCGTAAATAGTGAGTCAGCTCCAAGCCTTCAGCCTTCCCTGTACAGGTTCTTTGTTGTTTGCGACCTGTCCCCGAGGATTTGGATTGATGATACCGGGCAGCAGCTTTCACCTGAACTAGTCTCAGTTTGAGCAGTTACTGCCCTTTCCCAGGGAAAAGGTCTGAGCTACATCGCTGCTCATTTGAATTACAGTGAGTTGCTAAGAATGAGCTGTGTGTAGCTTGGGTTAAATTAGCAAATCCTTAAATTTGGGGATTAATTACTTGCATTTTCTGCATGCCAAGGCACCTCACTCTCCTCCCATAGCGCAGTGAATCCAGGGGCCCAAGAAGTCCTGGATTCAGCTGGACGGTAGATACTACAACACTCCGCCAGACTGTTTCACTGCCTTTTGGAGCGAGCCCGTAATGTCGCTGACATCTCAGCAGTATGACATCTGCTCCGTTGAGGGCTGGAGCAGAGGAGGTGTCTGAAAACAGAACATAAACTCTTCCATCAGGTTTGCGCAGTTGGGTATTTCATCCTTCCTCTATGGAATACAGCAGGGGCTTAGGTAAAGCAGGCTGGATGGTCCGTCTGGTTCGTGGTGGCTTGGTTTAGTTTAGCTTTGACTCTGGAAACAGCTTCTGGCTAAAGAGCTGCGTGTTCAGCAGCTGTGCTGGCTGGTGGGTGTGCTGAAAGTCGCTGAACGCCACAGAGCTATGTTATTGTTAATTCCTTTCTGCCCGTGAGACATTCCTGTTCATCTCTCGGGCAGTGTCATCAGTCACTCACTGGTCTTGCCTGTCGTTGGGCCCAGTTGATACAGTGTGAACTGGTGTAATCTGTACGTCAGTGGTGTAGCCACCGTGCCTTCCTCGAACCGAGCCACAGAAAAAGAGGAAAGAAGATGGAACGAAAGTTGCACCGATAGGGTAGAAGATCCAACAGTTTTCCAGATCTGCAGTGCACCGCCTGGGGATTATGACAATTTACAATTGCTTTGTCAAGACAGAATTTTGCAAAATCTTTGAGAAAAATGTGGATGCGATATGATGTTTTGTTCTTCTGGAACATTTTCATGGCTGTGCTCAGCTTTCCCAGCTGGATTCTGCTTTCTTAGAGCAGAGATTTGTCACCCTTTACTTGATTTGGATTATCTTTCTGCCAGCGTCAACACGGGAGGAATTGATAGGACGGACTTTAGCAGCAGGAAAATTGTGACGTGTTTGGAGAGAACGCACGCGCAGAGGAAGGGCTGCTTCTGTTTCACCAAGCAGGTTTTTATCAGCAAAGCAGGCTCTCCCCTTCGCTGCAGACGTCTTGTCTCTGCCGCGCAGCAGTGCTAAGGAGGTGTTTTATCTTGTGGGAAGCCGAGGGAAAGAGATTTACTGTGGTGAGAATATCTATGCACGTGCTGTTTAAACTCCTGTCGTTCTCGTTGAGTTGAGCTAAGACAGGCATTAACACCAGCTGGGACCGTAGTGATTAGACGTCTTTGCCGTTAATACAGGGGCTGGTTTTCAACTGAATCAACAGCTGCAGCTTCTAAGGCAAAGGAAGGAAGAACATGTCGGTACAACAGCACACGAAAACCCACGCACTGCCCTTCTGCTGGCTGGTTGTGCGTGGCTTGGCCCGGGCACGTCAGTCTTCCAAGGCAGATCGGTGGAGCAAAACCTAAATGTATGGAAAATGCCTTTTTTTTAATACTGAGAGATCAATCTTAAAGCAGCGGGGGTGCTAAGCACTGCACAGAGCAATTGTATTTTCCAGAAATCTAACTGAACGCAAGTAGCCAGGAGTCCAAGAACTGACTTAAAGCAGAGATGATGCCCCTTCTCTCCTTCTCCTCACTCTTCCCTGAAACACGACAACCAAAGTTAGTAGTGCACCATGTCTTCCTGAGCCTGAATGGTCACTCACACATGGAGAGAAGAACACAGGAGGCTTTGTAAAGCCTCTTGATAACTGGAACAAGAAAACTTTTAATTGTTTAGCTGTGAGTGGAATGTCCTCTTACAAAGTGCCAACCAGCCGTGTGTTTTTTACATCAAAAGCTAATAAGATGAGCAATGAGCTCTTACTATTTCTTCTGTTCTTTCACAGTAAAAATCTGGACTGCTTTAAAAATGCTGAGAACATGACAGTGATTGACAAGAAAAGAAAGGATGTAAGGAGTTACTGTGCTGAAGAAATTTTAATTATAAAATTGATACTATGTATGTCTTGCATTTGGAATTTCAGCCAGAAGCCAGGGCTAAGTTTTCTCAAGCAAGCCCCTTGCGCATTCTGCCCTTCACCCATGTGGAAGATCACCTCATTTGGTAAAATCCCAGCGTGACTTTCAGGAGAGTGATCTGAAGAAATTAAACAGCTGCTTTAAATTTTTAATTTTTTTCTCAGTGAAAGCAGGTCTTGTTTTTAGTGTGTGCGCACTGCATGTGAGAGGCTGCTTCCATCGTTTCTGTTACTGGGTCTGTGCACCAGTGGATCCCCAAGCGTATGGGTTTGGTTCCGCGCAACCCCATCTCCATTGAGTTATTCAGTGTCTGTGGTATGGAGTTCATACGAATTTTATAGCAGCTGGTAACTGATAGCTGGTCTGACATAAAGTGACAGTGGCACGGAGAGACAGTAGCTGTAACGGCATTAAGTGTATCGGTACAAAATTAACAAAACTTTTAGAGACACTTTAACTGACAGTTTTGAGTGAAAGCTTGGTCTGCACCTTGGATGGTGGGTTATCTGGTTGGATACTAAGGACCCTAATGTTGGGTTTATTGTGTCATTAAGCCACAGCCAGAGAGGAGGAGGGTGAGCTATATCTTTTAGGGTTGCTAAAAATGGAAAGCACTGTCACTGGTATGTTCTTATCTGAAAGAAGCCAGTGCTATTTGAAAACCACTGCTGGAGATGATTCAACCATCGTCTATCTACACGTTAGATCTTCCAAAAGGTCCTCTGTTATTGCATAGTGATGGCAGACATCATCATCAAACTGCTAACGTATTAACAGGGAGATTTAACGATACGGTGCAGGCATTCATGTAACTGTCCTTGGTTGAGCTGAGCACAGGTACAGTTCTTGTCTGCTTGGATCATTTAATTGGCCTAAGACCAAAATACACACTTACTATTCAACAGCCACCCATGCCCAGTAATGGCAGGGTCCTCCAGTGATGTGTTATCTATGTCAATAAACTATTGGCTAAATAGTAGCTGGGGTTTTCTGGTTAAAAGAAAACTAGACCTTCGTTAAATTCTAAGATAAGGTTTAAATCAAAGAGAATTATTTCTTTCATTATGTAATCCAGTTATCTGCTGTGTTAACTTGGTGACTGGACAATTTGAATCTGCTAATTTATTGACTTAACTGAAATTGCAGCCTAAATCATATAAAATATAAAGCATTGCTTTGTTTTTAATCAGTTTGGTGAAACTGTACGTAAATGAGGTAAGCGACGCACTTGGGGAGATTGGCGTTTGTGCATTCACCCTTGCCGTGCCGCCCGTACACGGCATGCAAGATCCGTTTGCTTCATCTAACCGTGCCCTGGGTCACAGACTCAAGGCTCCCAGAAGCTCTGGTGGGAAGTCACCAGCCTCGTGCCTCTCTCTCCAAAGCTGCTACCTACGTCCTTATGTTACGCGGGCTGTACATCCCCGATAAGAAAGACCGTGACAGCTATCTGTCATGCAATACTGAGAAGGTTTACAAATTATAAATATAATTAAGCGCTGCGTATTTGCTAGTGTGACTTCTTCACTGACCTGTGTAAGCCTTCACAAGACGTGCAATCGCCAAATATATTCACCCGTAACGAACTTGTACCTGGATACGCAGCCGGCTGGGAACAAGATGCGGTAAGCAGTCACGCAGAGCACCTAACCGCCTGCTGCAGGGCCGGGCAGCCGCTGGGCCCCCTCTGTCAGCCTGTGGGAGTAGCACCCCTTCTCCTCAGTTTTCTGATGCGTCGTGTTCCCTGGAACATGCTATGTAATAAAACGCGGGGAGGTGGGTGGCCTCTGTCTTCTCTTGGATGCTGCGGCCACGGTGGGACCCGTGGAAGGGGGCGACGTGCTTTGGCGAGTTACGCGCAATGATCTGGGTGAACCACTTGAAGAACAGGATGGGACAGGGAGAAGAATTTGGAAGAAAGGACGTGCTGAAACTTTCTGTTCTGCCTGACTTTTTTTTTTAAACTATTTCTTTATGTTTTAGCGAAATCTGATTTCTGAAGTTAAGAGCTTTGTGTTTTGGGATGTTTGTTTCAAGGGAAAACTGGAGGTAGGTCCACTTCAAAGATCTGCTGACTCTACCACAGTGCTCATACTGGTGAAGGGGCTGGAGCACAGGTCTTAGGAGGAGCAGCTGACGGAACTGGGGGTGTTTAGTCTGGAGAAGAGGAGGCTCAGGGGAGACCTTGTTGCCCTCTACAACTACCTGAAAGGAAGTTGTGGCGAGCTGGGGGTCGGCCTCTTCTCGCAGATAACTAGTGACAGGACAAGGGGGAATGGCT
>VWZZ01002296.1:88520-98839 GCA_013399095.1 Psophia crepitans
GATGTGGTACTTAGGGACGTCGTTTAGTGGTTAATAGGTGTTGGGGGGACGGTTGGACTAGATGATCCTTGAGGTCTCTTCCAACCTTTATGATTCTATGATTATATATGTTTATTGCCTCCAAAACAAGGAGGTGCCTGCTTTTAGCTGTCTTGCAGGATTATGTGAACTCCTTAGTTAACTGCCGAAAATGGTGTTGTTCTGCCACGTGCTTAGTGTATTGATTTGCACGCTTCCAAGGCAAGAGCAAATTGCAGAACACGATGATTTGAATTTAAGCACATTGCTAAACTTTGGCCTGGAAGCATCGAGTTGCTGTCCTGATCAGGGCTGAGTACAGAGGTAAAGAGCAATAAAAGGGCAAGGCAAAGGAGAAAGGCTCGTAAAGCACCTCGGGAGAGCTAACTTGTTGGGCTGTAGGAATCAGTCTGGGTTTTGCCCTTTTAAATGCTCCTGTCTTTGCAGTGTGCAGCGTGGCGCCCTTTCTAACAGATGCAGAGCTTGAACAAAACATGTTTGCTGCCCCTCTACTTATCTACGTGCCAGTGTGTCATTTCTGCAGCGTTTCACGTACTGCGAGTGAAGCAAACCTGTGCGCTTCCCTATTCCTGTGATGGAAGCAACTGGGGGAGAAGGGGCGAAAGGAGAAGCCAGAATTTCTGTGAACAGGAAGAAAAAGCAGATAGTGGGGATTCAAAAACATTTTATTTGAGCAACGTACTAATGTGCCTGCTCACTGCTGAGTTCTGCTGCAGTTTGACAGCTCGTCAGTGGGTATAAATTCTGGTTATGGAATCACAGAATGGGTTGGGTTGGAAGGGACCTCAAAGCCCATCTAGTTCCAGCCCCCCTGCGGTGGACAGGGACACCCTCCACTAGACCAGGTTGCCCAAAGCCCCATCCAGCCTGGCCTTGAACACTGCCAGGGATGGGGCATCCACAGCTTCTCCGGGCACCCTGTGCCAGGGCCTCACCACCCTCACAGGGAAGAATTTCTTCTTAATGTCCAGGCTAAATCCCCTCTCTTTTCATTTAAACCCATTACCCCTTGTCCTGTCACGACATGTATTAACTTGGTGACTGGGTAATTTGAATTTGCTAATTTCTGGACTTAACTGAAATTGCAGCCTAAATCATATTAAAAAAAAAACCCAACTATATGTATAGATTATCAAGGGTCAGTTTTGTTATGGGGCTAGATTCTGTCTCCTTTCACAGCCCTGAAGTGGTTAATTAGACACAGAAATAAACAACTTTCACCCTTTGTATACATGTTTAAAATCACGCCAAGCTACCCAAACTCAGTACTGTCTCATATAAACCCAACTCAAAGCAAGAAGGGATCATGACCAGGCTAGTAACCTGTCCCAGTCCCCCATGGCACATCTCCAAACACCGGTTCTCACAGTATATCCCAATATCCCAGCCGCTCCCGATGTAAAGGGAACAGTTCGGTAATTCGTTATGGATTGTTTGTGATGGATAATAATTACTGTAGGTACTTTTTGGACAAACACATGCTGCAAACAGACGGGCAGCTGTATGCTCCTACAGCATGCAGGTGAGCTGTAGTTGGAGTTTTTTCCCTGAGAGCAACTCAGGCAAATGGGTTGTAAAAGCACTTGGGAAATAGCCCAGGCCTTTTACGATGGTCTCGAAGGAGAACATCATGAGTACTTTAAACACCCTTGCTTAGGTCAGCCGGTGAATTGTTTTACTGCAGTGTCTGTGGAGTCCGTGAAGATGACACTCCGGTTTGGCATCAGCTGGAAAGGCTGAGCTTTAGGCACCCCAGGATGTGGGTGCCTTTATCGTTCTGTCTGGCAGTCGTGGAGAGCGGGCTGTGGGGCACAGGCCCGCTGCAGGGCCCCGCTTCCAAGGCCATATCCTGTCCCCTCCACGTCCCCTGCACCCACCGCTGCGCTGATGCGATGAGCAGGGTGTACTCCCGGCACGGATGAGGGGTCCCTTGTGCAGGAGCCCTCAGGTACGGTCTGGGGCGGGGAACAGACCCTAGGATCCCACCCACCCCCTAGGCACTTTCCACCCCAAAACCTTTGCAGCACAGCCAGGGGAGCTTTCCTTTTCATACATGGGAACAATTAACTCTGCTACAACCAAAATAGGATGTTTTTTCCAAGAACTGTGGATGGTGCCATGTATATGCAGCTACGAAGCTTTGGGGAATCCTCTGGAGACGGACGCAGGCAGGGCCTTCCAGCTCGGAAATCCTCAGGAGCAGCGTAAGAGGTGTATAATCACGTCCTTCTGCTTGTTCTGGCCCTGGGTGAGATGAAGCTGTGTGTCATATGCTTGATATTAAATGGACTAAACGGGTCACTTGGTTTCTCTTAAATTCTTTTAATCTTCTTACAAGATACAAAATAGGCTTAAGTGAAAAACTGTTCCTTGATGTAAAGGGTTGAGGGTTGTTCTCGTGGCTGTTGGGTGATGATGACGGCTGTCCCCTGGAAGGGCTGGGTGTGCAGAGCGCTGGTGCTGCTCCCCCGAGCAGGTTTGTGCCTCCCTACTCAATATCCGTGAAGATTCCTGGGAGACAATTACAGTCATAGCAGTAGGAAGAGTCAGACCGTAGTTAAACCTTTCAGCCCACACGCAGGAACAGGAAAGTCCTGTTTGAAGAATCAGGGAAGAGCCAACTCCGGATAACAAGAGATAACATGCTGATAATGCTGCTGCCCCCCACCCTCTATACGGTTACTCCGGTGTCCGTGGCCGCAGAGTCCGGCCCACTGCGGTTTGATATTTCTTTTATATTTTTTTATACAGGAGGGCAGTCCAGGGCAGGATGAGAGGTGGGCTTCTCGGAAGCGTTTTTGCAGTTGAACTAGCAACAATTCTATTTAATGACCACACAAGCTCAGGTCACTGCAAAAATAATTGTTTTCTGACCCATGCATGGGTTTTCTTGTCGAGACTGAAGATCAGAGGAGATGTGTTGGCAGGGCGATGCGTAGCAGTGCAAGCCATCCAGCATGGGGGTGGGAAAGAGGGGGCGCCTGGGTTAGCCCCTGCGCAAGGTCCCGTGAGCGCCAGCGTGGCTGGAACACAGCCCTGTTAAGTAAGGAAGGGCGAAAATACCATCCTCAGACCGGATTTGCTCTTCTCAAGAGAAATGCTGGAAACTTTTGCACTACAGTACACACAAAAGAGATTTTTCACCACAATAAGAAGCTATGGTTGGTCTAGTAGTGTAAGCTGAACCCCAAAAATGGACACTTCCACACAAGCGAGAAGAGATTTTTAGCCAAGACTCGCAACATTTCTCCCCAGGAAAATGCCCCCAGGAGCAGTATCAAATTCCATTCATGGAGCTTCCTTCTAATCTAACTGAAGAGCGAGAAAGCAAGCACACCACCCACCTTATCTAAAACTACTTTGCATCTCCCTGTCAAACCATGCATTTTCTGATGGACAGTGTGCTTTCGTTAAAAGACAATCTGGAGCTTTGCTTTTAATTTAAAAAAAACAAAAACCAACACAAATATATATATATATCTCTTGCAATGTTTCAACTTCTTTCTTTTTTTTTCCACTGTAGATAACAAAGACTTTATTAATTGGCAATACCAGTTTATCTGAAAAAATTCCTATCAAACCAACAGAAATACAGGTAAGATGATAGTTGGAGAGGAAAAAGCCCTGAAGATGTCCATTTCAGTAGGGCTTCTGTCGCACGTCACAGTCCCGTGAGCAAAGCAGCTGAAACTTCTATAGGGTCGGTGCAAAACTGGCTCTGTGGCTGCTCTCAGGAGATATTTATCAGTGATTCACGGGCAGGACAGAGCGCTGCACCTGCAGGGGTCTGTCTCGGTCCTGCCTCCGTAAAGACGTAACGACTTAACGGAACAGCTCTTCCTTTTCAGAGCTTGGTGTTTGTGTGGCCTTTTCTTCCAATTGATTTTTACAGTGTTAGTGCAAAGATCAGATGCTTCTCAGCTGGTCAGATCCTCGCTCACTGTGAGCATGCGGTTGTGCGGGCTGTAAATGCGTTGTGTAAATCACTTCCAGCATTTCTAGTGAGTTAATGGAAGGTCTGTAACTTTAATACCATCAATAAGAAGTAGGATCTGACAGGTTTGATCTTTGGAATCAACAAATTAAAGACCAGCCATCTTCGGTTCCTTCAATTTGGAACAGATAAAAAGTTGTCTGGAAGCATTTGGAAAGTAACAAGAAGAGTAGCAGCTACCATGGGTTCATTAGGTAGAAATTATATCAGGTAGAAATCACAATCGAATTTCTTTCTATGGTAGGCTAACAAGACTCATAAATAAGCAAAAAGCAGTAGATACATCTGGACTTCAGTGAAATGTTTATCTCATGGTGCATTCTCATAAACAGGCTAGCTGAAACTCCTACAGCGTCAGTACAAACAGGGTCTTGTAAACGTTAAGCGCGGGAGGGTGGCTACGGGGGTCTATCCTAGTTTGTTCAATGTTTTCACTAACAGGGCAGATGATGGAGAATATGTGTATGAATTTTGCTGAGAGCGCGAAACTGTGAAGGCCGCAGTTATAATGGAGGGTGGGATCCAAATTCAAAACAGACTTGACAACCAGACCGATGTTTCGAGGACAGAAACTCAACGGGGACCAGCGCAAAGTCAAATGAAGAGGCACACAGATCGGAGCTGGGGAGGAGCGGGTGAGCAGTTGGTTTTCCCAAAAGGATCTGGGAAGTAAAATGGGTCACAACATGCCTTCCATCACCCCTCACGCCCTGCGGCTGCTTTCTGTGGTGGAAACGGCAGTTGCATGGATAAGGCTGGGGCGGGTCTTTACCCTCATGGGGAACCACGTGCCGTCGCCCTTCAGAGTGGAGACCACAGCCAGACGTCTAGAGCTTTGGAGTCGCTTTATAGTTTACTCCACGGAGTTGGCAGGCTAGAAACATTTCTAAAAAGGCATCGAGGCAAAGCAGATACGTTCTCCTACACCAACATCAAAACATTTTGTAAGCCAGTGCCATGCACAAGCACCAAAATACAGACCATGCCGCAGTCAGATGCAGCAGTGATCGGGACAAGGGAGGCAGGAGGGGCTGGAATTCGGGTGGCAGGTCCCAGCACAATGGCACCCACCACTCCAGCAGACGCAGCTGGCCGCTAAGGAAGATGAATAATATGTAAGCGCTAAAGGACATTTTTTAATTTTACTTGATTACATACCATACGGCGCGGTGCTTCTCAGACCGCACTGTAATATAACAAAAAGGTCAATCCATGACTTGAGCGGGGGCCAAGCTAGCTGCAGTCACGCTAAACATAAATACAACTGACATACTACTTAAGTACACGGAATTTATTCGCCAAGGTCTTGGGTGACTGACTTGCTAAAGGTGGGTGAGAACTTGGCTTGCCCAAAGACTGCTGTAGACTATCTCATCTATCCCATATTCTTGGACATCTGTCCCACACTCATTGACATTCATCCCGTATTCACTCAAAACAAAAGTGGATGTTGTTGTTGCGGAAGGAAGAGTTGAGCTCCCTAGATCCGAGCAGCAGAAGTGTGGCTGAGAGGGGGGTGGGTTAAATACTGGGCTGAGAGTTTGCATAGATGGGAAAAGTCAGAGTGAGAAGGGTTTGTGACTTCTACAGAGGGAATCCTCATGAATTTGTGTATAGAGGAGGTATTTTAGTAGTTGTACAGCTTAATGTCAGGTTTTAATGAGCAGTTCCATCACCACGCATAAACAGAGCCTAAACGCTGTGAATCCATCCCTGCTGTGGTTGCCCAGTGATACCTGTGCAACGGCTGCTGCTACCCGTGGGGTGGGAGGGCCAGTCGAATCTGAAACACCAGGGGATCTTTAACAGGCTGATTCCACGGCGTTACGTGACAGCGTGCTTTATCGGTCACAAAGCCAGCTGCCTCCTTGGCGGCGAGGGACCACTGGTGGAGTGTGATGCGACGTGATAGGAGCGGGTTTAGTTAAACGGAGAGTGTTTCCCGTTATCTTTCTGAAAAACGGTTGACAGAGAGGCGTGCTGGTGTTGCCCCTCTCCAAAAAAAAAAAAAAAGCCTCTGAAGCAAAAGGTTTTGAAAATGTAATGTACTAAGGTGCCTTTAACCCTCTGGGTTTGAGTTGCAGCTAATCACAGCTGCTTGCCTTTGAGCCGCCAGCCTGCTTGTAGGGACGGCACGGAGAGCAGGCCAGCAAAAATGTGAATTATTTATGTTCCTGCTGAAAGCATGAGCCTTGTCACTACAGCCTCGCTTGATTGAATGGATCTGCAGAGACAGTTTCTGTAGCAACCCAGAACCTTGCCCAGCAAAATGTCGCCCAGTCACAGGTAGGACAGAACAGTAATAAATATCTGCCTAGCTTGCTGAAGATGGTGCAGAAGTGCCAGAGTAAAAAATACCTGAGTTTTTGAGTCCTTCTGTCTCCCAAGACCCACCAAGACATCATTTCAGAAGGTGAGTTGGTGGCACGTCAGCTCGGGTACCGGTAACAATCTCGCTGTGACAACACCGGGTTTTGAAAGGTTACACAAGCCTTTGTGGGAACTCGGCAAGTCTAGCACCAGGAACACAAGCTGCTGCAGCCAGGCTCCTACCGGCAGCCCAGCTCATTAAGGTCAGTGTAAACAAAGATGGGGTTCCCAAAAGCCTCCTGTCACATCTTTGGGTGTTACAGCCACCTACCAAATACTGGGTTTGATAATACTGTCCAAAATATTTCAGAGACCTGTTTTTTATGCCACAGTATTCAGCCTAGACTGACAGAGGCAGGAATACGTGGATCCAACAGTTCCCTCCCTATCTATCCTTTGCCTCTGGTCCTAGCTCGCTGCTGTTCGTAGTCTGTCTCATCTTGTGAAGATGAACCCATCACAATGAAAATGTTATGGAAGTTGCAAGCTGTCAGGACTACCCTGCAAATCTTTGAAGGGCAATATAGGTTAGTACATTTGTCTAGACATACTAAACATATTTTTCAGTATGTCAGTATTCGAATTTTTCCTAATTATCAACCTATCAAATTATTTTACTAAGTATATTCAGCTTGTCTTAAGAATTTTTGGGGCTGCAATACCCAAACCACGTGTGAAAAGTTAGAATGTGCTTAAGCAGAGCAGTGTTAGGAGATGGTACCTCCACCATGCATCTCCAACTCAGCCCTATTCGCCACCAGACACTGGAAGAGTAAGCAGGTTTTTTGTGCCTTCCCAGGTCTGTAATTCCAGTGTTTCCAACATTTCGACCTTATGAACAAAACCAGGCTCTCCGCGTTCGGGGTAACCTAGGTGCTTAGCTCTAAACAGGAGATAATCCGCTTGTAAAAGGCTTATGGTTCTTTGGTCAGAGGTCACTCTGAATGTGAATAAAAGTGAGGGAAGCTGCGTAAGACCTGTGTAACCTGGACAAGGATTAATCTGGCTGGCAGCCTGGTTTGTATGTAAAAGTTTTGCTGATTTAGCACTACCAGGAGTATAACAACATTTGCCAAACAACACAGCGTTGCCGGCGGTACCTGTAGTTTCAGTTCAGTTCTGACACAAGGAATCCATAGTTATTAAAGCAATTTAACTTGGGTCCCGTCTCTAGGAGGGTTTAGCCGCTCTTCTACTGTGGCTGCATTGGCGAAGTTTCTCGTCGAGGCTGTTCTGCGAATGAGCTACGGAAGGGCGGGAGGCTGGTGACAGCGGAGCCGCTGCGGAGGCTTGACGGGAGTGCAAAGCTTTTCGCCCTTTGGGAGGAACCACAGAGAAACACTGTCTGCTCCCTGAAGTGAGTCTGGGCTGGAGAACAAAGGACTGCAGCTCATATACAGAGGGGTAATTTACATCTCATTAAACCGATATTTAAAAATCTACACTGTGTTTCTTTCTTTAGTGTCTATTTTTCTTTTCCAAACATGTCAAAAAGGATGCATTTTCAATTTTTTTTTTTATTTTTATTTTTTTTTACTTTTCCAGAATGAAAAGCAGCAAGAATGTTTCTCGGTGCCTAGAGATCTTTTTTTTTTTTTCCCTTTCCTATCCTTGTCTAGCTATAAAACAGTTTAAAGGAACTTCATTAAACTTCACAAGAAAATTCAGCTCAAGCCTAAACACAAGTGTGAGTATTTTCAAGTACAACTACAGATGGTTTGGAATGTAATAAATTCTTAAAGACTTCTTACCTCGATATATTTTCTCATGTAGTAGTATAATCTCACAACTATCCAGCAAAACAACTTTAATTATCAGCTGCTGGTGATTCTCAAACTGAGTGTGCTACGTGTAGGTCTAGTGTAGAGGCTTCTTAGTGGCTTTTATACCAACAAAACCCCTAGCTGCATCTATAAAAAACAACAAGCCAACAACAAACTTGAACTGGCAGCTATGTCGTAAGGGGTGAGAAGCGGTGGGACATAGCTGTACCAGACATTTCTAACTAACAATTTCAGCAAAGCCATGCTTTTGATAGGAGCTGGTTTCAAGAACACGGGTGCGAAGCGTGCTTTTGCAGGCGTAGATAAATCCACACTCTGTACAACACAATTCCTGGAGTAATAAACACCTTTTCATTAGGGAGCCCTAGCCTCAATGGGCATTTCTGTGCCACTCTTAACGAGCTGTTTTAATAATATCTTGGAGCGTGGAGTGTTCCCACAACTCATCAGCGCAGGGACCTCATGGGCAACTTCTCACCAACAGCCTGTAGACCTCGCTGAGGTACTACCCGCTTCCTAAGACGACCAGTGAACACAAACCAGTAATACACACTAAAACTGGATCTGCTCAGGCACGCGGTGCGTACTCGGTCTCAGGGAGCCGAGTGTATTCCGAGGGCAGCAAACTGCTTTGCCTGGCATCAGGCTCTGTCCTGCTGATTAGTAAACGGCAGATCTGGTTTTGAGGGTGCCCTTGGACCACACCACATCCTCATCGAGGCAGTTTTCCTCCTGTAATTAGTATGAACGAGCATTCTGACTTACAAATCGAGTCATTTGAGCAGGAGTTACATTTCCCCCCCCCAGTTTTTCCCTTAGGAACAGAACAACATGTACTGTTTTTGCCAAATAAACTGGCTTTACATTATGGCTTGATTCCAGGTACGTAATTAATATTCTTCATGGCCAGCGTGCCTTCAAATAGCTGGCTAATACTTACACTGGGAAAAAGCCTTGCAGTCCCAGCTTCGGCTGGCCGGAGACAGAAACTTTAGTTTCATTTTCTAGCCTTGCGGTGAGGAGCTGTGGAGGCGAAGCGGTGCGCCCGGAGCACGGCATTTCCAGGCCTGCAGGAGCGAACGCGAACACAGAACCCAGCGGCAAATAGAAGATGCTGTTATTGCTGGTTCCTGCCCCCTCTTCCCTTTTTTGAAGGTCACAATTTTTTTTTTTTCTTTTCAAAAAGGGGATGCAAATATGAACATAGAAACTAGAATGTATTTTTATCCAGATAAAATGACCAATGGTTTTACCAGAAACTTGCTGGGTCTCCATTTTTCCGCTCTATTTGCAGAATATATGTGTGCGTGCGTGTGTGTAAATACATACAATTTGCACTTTAAAGATCACCTCACAGAATGAGTGTATTTTAACGTAAAATTTTAATGTAAAAGAGTATTTCAATGGAGCGTTCAGCCACGGCTCCTGGCAGTTAATAAGTAACGCACGGCGGGGGGCGGCGGGGAGGAAAGGCTGTGGCGGCCAGCGCTTTGCCAGCAGGTTCGCCTCCAGGAGGTTCCTTCGGGGCAAATCTCATGACCCAGAGCAGGTTTGGTGACTCTGGCTGTACCAGCGCTGCCCTGCCAGCGCAGCCAGGAGCAGAACCGCTGCCCCCGGCTCCGTTTAGACCTGAAACTGCTGGTGTGAGGGGTGACCTGTCAAACGGTGCAAGGCAGATGGGCACCGGAGCAGCAGCTCACACGAATGAATCCCCACCGGGCAGAGAACACCGCGTGCCCTGGATGAAGTGGCACCCCCGGGGCACAGCGGCCACCCCGGGACAAGGCCGCGTTTCGCTCGCGATCCTACGCGAGCGCTGCGGCCTGCACTGGTGCGGCTCGCTTCGCTGGAGCGAGTGGTTCCCCCGGTACGGGACTGCCGGCAGACGCAGCTCCCCGCTCGCCCGGTGCCCAGGGCTCGTTCCTCGGGGGTTGCTAGGCCTGAGGGAGGCGGCTGGGCCGCAGGGCCGCAGGGCCGCAGCTCGCAGCAGCCGCGCCGCGCCCGCCCCCAGACCCCGTCCGGGGGCGGTGGGGGGCAACGGCGTTGCTATGGCAACGGCTGGCCCAATAGCGGGCGGGAGGCGGGGCGACGGTTAATGGCGTTGCCAGGCCAACGGCTGGCCCAATAGCGGG
>VWZZ01002296.1:99862-121203 GCA_013399095.1 Psophia crepitans
AGGGTCTGGACGGAGCAAAGGGAGCCGGGGACTCGGGTTGGGGAGCGGAGCGCCCCGGGCGGGGCAGTGGGGAGAGGGTCAGGAGGCCGGGGGCGCAGTGGGGAAGCAGGCGAGGGGAGCGTGTCTGAGATGGGATCAGGCGGTGGGGGCTCCTCCTTCCATCGCTAAGCTTAAGGCTGCTGCTTCTTCTACCCACCCCCACAGGGAGCAGGGGACTCGAGGGAGGGGAACAGCCCCCACACCACCCTGTTGGTAGCAGGGGAGGGTTCAGGACTCGCCCCACAAAAAGTGCTGGGAGGGCAGCGTGGCTCGCGAATTTAAGCCCCGTGTAAATACCAGACACAACATGGCGGCCTGGCAGTGACTGGGCAGCCGCACCTCGCCCTTGTAGCTGGGTTTTCCCCCTACATGGAGCCAGTTTTCAGTGTCTCCAATCTGCTGTCTAAACCCTTGCGTTTAGCGATTTCTATAGTAGACGAGTGTTGTGATGATCAGACGGCCTGACTGGGAGATTTTGTGGAGGGTGGTTTTTTTTTTTCTTTGAAGGGGGGTAGTTTAAAGAACCGAAAATAAGGTTAAGTTTAAAGCACGCAAATTGTCCACTTCTGAAGGGCTAAATAAGTATCAGTTAAAGCTATTTTCCCAGTGCGGTCCCTGTGAGATAATTTTGGGGGGTGGGCACCCTTACAGAAAAGTTTGTGGGTGAGAGGTGATCATCTGCTCCGGATAGAGAAGTGTATGTGGTAGTGATGGGGGTGGTTTTGATCTGCCTGATTAGAGAAAATTCTGTGGGTTTGGAATAATCTGTTTGGATTTCAGGTGACCTGTGCCCAGAGTAATGCTAGCGTTGTGTGCGTGTTTAATTTATTTCGACTAGGGAAGTTTATTGGTTGAGGATGGGGAAGAAGAAATTCTCCCTGACTGTAGAAGCTGCAGCAGCCTGTAGGATCCTAACATGGCGTCTGAAAGGCACATGATATAAAAAGAAGGGAAAGAGGAGGCTCCCTCTGAGCCCAACCCAGGCAGTTGCTGACATCAGTCAGCCACAGCACATGGATGGGGGTTTGCAGCACCTTTTTAACAAGAGCATTTTGTCAGAAAAGGGTTGTTCTTTCAATCCCCCCATCCCCATTTGTGCCAGTCACCCCCTCCCCCGTTGTTTCCCTTGCTCCCTCTGATCTCAGGTGTTCAAAGGCTTTTTTCCTTTGGCTTTGAATCGTGGTTTATAATGGTGAGAATTGTACTATCTCATGATGGGGAGGGAAGGATCTCTTAAGTTATTTAATCTGTCTTTCTATCAATGCAGGATTACTTTTTAGTGTTCCACAGACCTCTTCCAGTCTAGTTTTAAATGCTGCCGGTGGCTGAGTTTTGCCATTCCGTGGGGAGGTGACCTCAAAATCAAATAGATCTCACCATTATATCTCCTAAAGGGCAGTGGATGTGTATAAAATGATTTGTGATAAATATCAATGCTGTCAAAATATATTTTTTTTTTTCATTTCTGGGTGACTTAGAGCCTGCCCTGAAGTGTGTCCTTTTTTTTAAAGATGTCTTAAATCCTGTATCAATGGTTAGTTTTGCCTAGTTACTGTTTATGACTCTGGTTTATTCAAGGCAAGTTTTTAGCTGTTTCTGGGAAAGTGATCTCCTTTACTAAGCCACTTTTAAAAAGTGTTGCCTGGAGACAGTTTGTTTAGTGTAAAACTTGAGTGGTCTGCTTTACGATTTAATAAATGGTTCTGAAATGTGTGACTGGTATTATAAAATTTGTAAATAAAAAGTGTGAAATATGTATTTGTCTTCTTATTTACCATTGTATAGTGCAGAATTTGTTTCCAAGACCCATTTTGTATACGAGGCTGGTTTTTTTTTTGAACGATTTTTTCAGAAGTTTGTGACTTGGGTTTCAATTGCCAGATATGACTTTAAACTTGAAATCTTTTAGGAAACTAATAAAAAAAAAGCCACACATTTCCAACAATAGCTTTCCTACGTTATTTGAAGGAACAGTGGTGGGAATTCTGTGCTGAAGTCTTTAATATTAGCTGATGAGCTCAGAGTTAGTGGTGTTCTGTGTTCTGGTGATTATGCGGCGCCTCCCTGCCTTTTGGTTAGTGTCATGTGGGCATCTTTCTTGTAGGGGATACTGTATAGACCGCCTGAAAACAAAATACATTTAAGTCTGGGATTCCCTTTTATGGTTGTTGGAATATGTGCTAGGTACCTTGACATAACAAACATTTCCTGATGAGAAGGCTTAAATATTCCAACCATACTTAAGTTATAGTTCTTAAAATGTGACACCTGAGTAGCTTATATTTGAAGCAGGGTACACTGCTAAGCTTCTGATTCTGTGCTGTAGTTTGAAGTAGGCTTCCTTACTAGATTACGGTGCTTCCATGGATGATTACTTTTAACAGTCTGATGCATAATGAAAGTGACAGTTAAACTTGTTACAGTACCTTTGCTACTAAATTGATTCCTCAATGTCTCAGACTTGAAGCCGAGTATAGTAAGCCACTTCCATATGTTGGTGAAATGGAAGATCAGTAACATACTGTGTCAGTAGCTCTTGAGCATAGGTGCTTCTGAGACAGCTCTTTGTTTCCCTAACAGCTGACTTTAAAAGTCAGAAATGGTGCACTGTCTTGTTTTTTTGTAAAGGAAGGCATTCAGAACTTAGAGTGGTGGTTTTAATGTGCCATTGTGCAGACCGCTTTAAAGAAGAATCCAGTATTCCACAGATATTTTAATATTAAGTAGCTGTAGACCCACAGCCTTTGATTTCTGAGGCTAGACAGATGCTTTTATTCTAACACTGTTGTGCATTAGCTTGCTTACAGCTCAGTATTATGTCATAGCGTAAGATCGGCTTTTAACGTGCTGCAATTAGTTTTAGCTAACCTAACTGCATTTTCCTTTTTATGTCCAAAATACACAACCTGCCTGTTTTTACTTTCTTCGGTATGCTCAAAGGCAGTGACACCCCCCCCTCCCCAGCCCTCAACTAACAAGGAATTCTGCCCTCCTCAATATTAGGTGTCGGGTCATGATAAATTAATACACATTTAAGGGCAAGGAAATGTTGTGATCCACCCATATAAAAGTATTGCTGACTCGGTTCCCTTCTGTGAACCACCTGAAAGGGGAAGGAATTAAATGTAAAATTATAAAGAGCACTTCCACACACTTGTCTGGACAGTGGGGCGGCGAAGTAAGGTGTCCTTAATTAACCGAGTAGCCTATCGTGTTTAAAATGAGCAGTGAGCGAAGTTATTCTGGTTTTATCCTGAGCTTACTGGATGGTGAATGGGACTTAATACAAGTGGATGCTCTTCTAAGGGGATCGCGGTCAACACACGGCTTGTGGTGGTGTCTTTTGTGGTGTCCTTTTCAACAAGTCCGTGTACTTGCAGATGTTTTTTGGAACTTTGCTGTGCCTTCTTTGTGAAAGCCAATGGTGGGCATTAAAATCACCTTGATTTGGGCCGGTGGTCCTTTGTGTACATTAGGAGTTGCTGTAGTGGTCAAGTGTCACCACACTTCTATCACACAAACTTGCTACAAGTTTTGAAAATGGATTTAAAAACAAAACCAAACAACAAAAACCAAGCTGCCTCCTTGTAGCAAAGATGTGTCCAGAGTTTGAAGACTCCCATCTGTGAAAACCGTGGTTGCAGTTCCTGAGCTTGGCTGTGCATTTACCTGGTCGACTAGATGATTGAGTTTTGTCTGGATTTTGAACTTTGTGCTGACTGTGCATTTTTGTGTGCACTCTGGAGATCTGAACTGTCACTGCCTACAAGTGCCGAGATTGGGACTCCTTGATCGCTCTGTTTGGATTACAGTGAAATAGTTGCGGCCTATCCTGCGTGTAGTTTATGAAAAGACTGATACTCGACCTATAATCTACGGCTACAGAAGTTCTCTGATTTGGGCTATTTGCCGGAAGTCTCTGTTCTGTGAAATCCAGAAAAAAAAGCATTCAGGAGGTTTGAATTACAAACTCTTTTTAGAAGTTCCTTGAAGTGCTAAGGATGGTTTCCTGCTAACTTAAAGTTACTTTCTTCAAGTGGGTTTTGAAAGGTTGCACTCAGTACACTAGCAGCAGTACTGTCCTGTGGGCTTCTTTTTTCTTCTTTTTTTTTTTTTCCTTTTTTCCAAAGCTTTGATACGCAAACCAAATAACCTGAGGTGTTCCTTTTTTTGGTGTGGTAGACCCACTGGGTTATACTTTGAACTGAGTATCGATTTTCCAGATTTAAGTTTTTGTATAAACAAAAAAATCCCAAGCCAAATCCCTTGGTGTTTATAGTGGCAACCAAAAAGAGAGGTCTGTATTTCTGGGATTGGTAATCCCTTTATTTAAAAAGCTTAAAGTATGTTTTTGTTGTACTAAACTTCTCAGTTTCTTCTTATTACTCCAGGCTCCTGCATCAGAGAAGCTCCCTGTTATGTACCTTATGGATTCCATTGTCAAGAATGTGGGAAGAGAATATCTTACTGCATTTACTAAAAACCTAGTTGCAACATTTATTTGTGTATTTGAAAAGGTATATACACTTTCAGAAAAGTTCTGTATTCTAAGCAAAATTTGTTCCTGGTATAATAAATACATGGTTTCAGTTTGGGGTTTTCTTGGGTGGTGAACTATACAAAGTGATTGTTTTTATAAATCTCAGTACTGTATCTTTACTGTGGAAGATTATTCCTGCTGCTATCAAGCATGTAATCTACGTGTAAGTTAGCTGAAAGATGCAGTGTCTTAATTTGGTTCTTAAATATCTGTAATTTTCCTATCCAGGCAAGATTTTACTAACACTATTTTGTTTACCGATTGCCTACCTGGATGGACTTTTTGTGATGTATAGACCAATTAATTATGAATTGTTGGTTTATTTTTAAGATAGTAAATATTTTTTGTGCCAAGAATAGACTGGGAATCAGTTTCTTGTGAATTTCTCAGAGCTTCTCTCCCCTGTAGTCAGATTTCTCTGATTCACTTAATTTGTTATGTGCAAAATGAGCGCTTAAACTCTGAAAAGTGAATAGCACTGAGACCTGATTCTGTCCTGGTTATCTGTGATTTGAGAAAAAAAGGGGGTGGGCAGAAAGGGTCTTAGAATGTGTTGTCATGTTAAATTATAAATACGTGGTTTAATTGCGTTCAAGACTGAAAACTGCTGCCATATCTTTTAATTTTTGTTCTTAATCTTTAAAACCCAGTGAAGTAATTGTGCTTATTTCTCAGTGAGAAAAGCAAATCAAAGTCCCGTTTTTGAAAGGCTGGACTTGAATGGGTTTAAGTTGGATCAGAAATGAAGGGTAACTTCAGTGGGTTCCTGTAAGCTGTAAGAAACTGACATCTCGTATGAATGAGATGAATGGAGCTTTTGTGTATTTATCTATCATTATGCGTCAGCGAGGATCCGAGATCCCAGTATGCTTTATATGTGGTTTTCAGATGTAAAATGCATGATGAAATAAGGAATAGATTGTAATAGTGACCACAGAAGACTTAAAAGTCCTGTGTGTAGAGTAGATAGGTGGGTAGACACTTGGTTTATTCAATATTAAATTGTGGATGTTCTTGTATTGAGTTGCGTTTAATGTTGCAGCTGGAGCTCTGGATAATAACTAATTTTCAGAGCTTTATAGGTTAACTAAGCTAACTAGAACTATTTAATTAATGTGTGTTAATTAAATCTGTGAAGTGACAGTCACTTCTAATAGCTTAATTGGTTGTTAAAAGATGCAAGTAGAATTCCAGCACTGATGTCATTACAAATTTTTTTTTATCAGTAAATGGTCACTAAGGTATCTTTAGACACTTGATGAAGTCAGAAACTTTTGCTCAGTCATTTCTGCACCTTTTGCAGTGAAGTTCATATCTTCTTACTGAAAATTGTATAGAGGCGTGCCCCCAGTAGCTAAGCACAAATTATTTTTGTTGAAGTTCCTGCTCCTTCCCGAAATACTTCCTTTCCAGACTATTCTGTGTCTTGCTCTAACATCTTAAAACTGCAGCAAAACCCATCTACGTAGTCAGTACTTGACTGAATTGGGATATTGACTTTAGGACAGCTGCATATATTTTGTCCTCAAATGTTTTTCATTTATTGTTTAATTGAACTACTTCAGTTATGAGGTGAACTAAATTTTGCTTTACTGTAAGTTTCCAACTTGACTGTCCCGTGAAAATCCAAACTAATTGTTTGTGAAGAGATAAAACAGGCGCTGGTCCTACAAGTGCACTTGATCTACAAGTGGCTCACAGATGGGTCTAATTTTGCAGCTGAACTGAAATATAAATGACATCATTTTAGCTAATTCCCCTTTTGTTGCATTCGTTGGAAAAAAGAATCCTTCAGTGACTAAACAGCTGAGCAAAACACCTTTTCTGTTCACAAAGTTTGTTGTTTCCTGATTTGTTTGTTGTTGTTGTACCCCATTCAGCACAAACACTGGAGTAATGTATTGTGTCAGAGGCTGTTGCCTTTCAATATTTTTGTTACTGTATTTTTTCCACAGAAATTAGGCAAGTAAAATGAGAATTTTGGTAATGGAAAAGTTGAAAGAAAATTCTCAGAGAACGGTAATACACAATAAAACCTTCGATTGACCTTGAAACAACAGTTTCACACTTGAACTTCTGTTACTGATTCTGTTGGTATAGATGTATGATCTGCACTGATAAATTCTATATAGCCGGTGTTAAAATGGCAAACTGTTAATAGAAATAGGAAATAAATGAAGTCTACAGAAAAGTTGTAAGAAATTGTTTTATATTAACTTAACAAGCCATAGAATTGTTTTATTGTTTTAGGTGGATGAAAATACTAGGAAAAGTTTATTTAAATTACGCTCCACATGGGATGATATTTTTCCTTTGAAGAAACTGTATGCACTTGATGTCAGAGTCAACTCATTAGATCCTGCTTGGCCAATTAAACCTCTGCCCCCAAATGTGAATACTTCTAGCATCCATGTGAATCCTAAGTTTTTAAATAAATCGGTAAGTTTTTATGCCTACTGTATGAACAGATGGTGATATGTATAGTTTTCGTTGTTTGTATGCTGCTTCTTTACAATGTAGTATATTAAGAATGAAGTATCTGACTTTTGTAGAGAGGTAAGAGGAATTTTCGAATGCTGAATATTTGATGGGCTTGGTTTTTATGTTTCAAAACTGTATTCTAGGATTTGGAACGTGGATGAATTTATATTAAGTGATGTACACCTGTCACAGCAGTCAAATTCTAGAGGGGCAAACGTTTTAAATTGGTTTAGTTACATTTTGCATTAAAAATGCAATTTATAACTGCTGTACAAACTTAAGTCCCAGTACTGGATCGTGATTGCAGTTAAAGGAGATGGAGTTAGTTGATTCCATCAGATTTTTAAGTGTAACTTTTTTTATTCTGTTTTTAGCCAGAGGAATCTACTGCACCTACCTCTGCTGTCACTTCTGGTGCCTCTACTCCTCCAGTTGTTCCTGAAATACAAAAGAATTTGACGCAGGAGCAACTGATAAGGCAGCAATTGCTTGCAAAGCAAAAGCAGTTGTTAGAACTTCAGCAAAAGAAATTAGAGCTGGAGCTGGAACAGACTAAAGCACAGTTGGTGAGTAGGATAGTTGATGAAACTTTTATATTTGGGTCTCACTTTCTTTCGGACAGTTCTTAGCTGTGCTGGTAACTGCAGTACAGTATGTTTTCCTCATGTTAGGCAAGTGTAGCTGTTTTAAGACTAGAGCAATACAAGTTGATCTCTGGTTCTTGAAACAGTTTTTATTACCTAAAAACCTTAAGAATTACACTCAGAGGTTAAAAAAAAAAGTGAAGTTCTTGGATTTTTGTTTATAACTTATCTCCAAAAGGATCCTTGTCTTCCACCTCTTCTTGTGGCTTATAGCAAGCCAGGCTTTTTCAAATACATTTGCTCTCACAGAACAAGGAAGCCTGGTAGTTGGAAATAAAGTCACTGTCCTCATTAAGTCACATTCGTTTGATGCCACCGTACTGAAGGTGGCAGTTAATCTTATTATTTCGTAACTGAAGGTCTTGCTATGTTGACTGATTATACCAAAATAAAGGATCTTTGAAGTGTAGAAATATGAAAAATATATCGGATACTTGGCAGCTTAGTTGCCTCAAGCGTGTGGAATATATAGAAAAGCTAATGCTCTAAGGAGAACTTGTGCTGAAGTTAGATATTTTGTGGTATTGACTTTGTAATACTGATTTTGCATTGTATTTGATCTTTTGTAATGGTACTGTATTATTCTAAGGCTTATAATTAGCAATTAATGGGTCATTTTCAGTTAAATGGCTGAATCTCATAACTTGCAATGTCAGTAGACATTTCTGTGTATGATTTTGGTTTCAAGCCAAAATATGACCATCTGTGGGCAGGAGTTGTTATGCGGATTAATGGTGGATTTTTTCCTGTTTCAGGCTGTATCTCTTAGTGTTCAGCAAGGATCATCTACTATAGCTTCAGTTCCAGCACCTTCCAAGCAACACATGTCTCCCACACCTCATATGACAGTTAAACCACCTCATCAGACGGCTGTGCAATCTGAAAAAAACAAACCATCCCCCAGTCCTCCACTTCATGATGTCAAAATAGTAAATAGGGATCCTCGACTGAATAGGATGGCTCAACATTCTTCTCACGCTAAAGATCAATCTCATAGGAAAGAATTTTCACCAAACACGACCGCTCAGTCTGATACCAAGACAAACAAAACAACGCAGGCTGAAAAACAAAACTCAACAAAGCAAGAAAAATTGAAAGCAAGTGAAAAAACGCAGAAGAAAGAACTTGACCAGTCAGAAGCGAAATCTAAATCACCATCCCCTTTAAAAAATAAGCTGCCCACTACTAAAGATACTAAAACCCAGGAATGTGAAAGCACAAAAGTATCTGAAATCAGTAAGCGGGATCCAAGACTGAAAAGACATCTTCAAGATAAGTCAGAGGGCAAAGAGGAGGAGGTGAAAGAAAAGAGGAGAAATCTAGAGAAAAAAGAAAAAGAGGAACATAAGACAAGTGAACATAGACCAGTAGGCAGCAGAAATAAAGTAGTTAATGGTGCCGTTCAGAAGCAAGACACGACTACTGAGGAGTCAGAAAAACAGGGTGGAAAACAGGGGAGATCAAGTGGTAGAAAACGGTCACGATCGCGGTCTCCTAAGGCACGGTCACCATCTACACATTCTCCAAAAAGACGAGAGAGGAGATCACCCAAAAGAAGACTTAGGAGTTTATCTCCCACTTCATCAACACCTAAAGCTGCAAAGATCCGTCAGATAGGTCCTAAGCAGTCTCATGCTGAGGAAGGCGCACAAGCAGCAAGAGATGAAAGAAATTCCAATAAGAGAAATGTTAAACAAGAGGTGCGAGATCCAAGGAGGGTGAAAAAAGTCCAGGAAGACAGGCCCCAAGAAACAGCAAGCCAGCATTCTACAAAAGCTTCTCCTGATCCAAAGGAGAATGCAGAAAACTGGCAAGGATCCAAATCAGGCAAGAGGTGGAAATCTGGTTGGGAAGAAAATAAAAAGTAAGTTACTAACTTTTACACAACTTCTGTTTGAAGTCAGTGGAAATTCTGCTACTGTCTTCAGTCATCTTTGGGAGGCAATATTCAGATTGTTAAAATTGCTAAGTTTTAACTTAGTTCTACTAGTGAGATGTGGAAATTATGCATACTTTGATTCTAAGGCAATAGCGATGTTTTGCTATGATTGTTTCTAATAGGAATGTAACAGTTATGTCCTGAATAAAGAAGTAATCTGTATTTTTGATGTATTGCTTTCAGCTCACAGCAGAATGAAGAGCACCAAGCGCTTGGCAAGTCCCCTCACCAAAGACACCGGGAAAACTGGCCTGCTGGTAAAGGAATTTTATCACCACGAGCACCAAAGCAGCAGCACCGCTTAAGTGTGGATGCTAATTTACAGATTCCCAAAGAATTGACATCTGCAAGCAAGAGAGAATTACTTAAGAAGGTAATTTATTAATTAATCTATCTTCATAGAAGCATCCTCGGTATAGTTTGCTTTTTCTTTTCTTTTTGGAAGTCTAAACTTCAACTTTATATTCCAGGCCAATGAACGCTTAACATCTGGGGAAATAACACAAGATGAGTTTCTCATGGTAGCTCATCAGATCCGACAGCTGTTCCAGTATCAGGAAGGAAAACACAGATGTAATGTCTGGGATAGCCCTACAGAGGAAAAATGTGGTTTGAAAAAGAAGCCTCTTCTGTCAGATGCAGAATTAACATACTATGAACATAAGGCTAAACTAAAAAGAACACAAGTTCAGCATTCATTGTCGAGGCTTGATCTGTTGGATCCTGATGATATTTTGGATTATCATTTGCCTGATGCATTGCTTTCTGGAATAGAGTGTGAGCAAGCAAAAGCCAAGCGTGGAGTACAGTTTGACAGAAAAGAACCATTTGGAGAAAGATCAAGGAGACACTCTCCTGTAAGTGGCACTAACAGACCTTTTGCTGATAATCTCTCACAGCTTGAGAGTCGACGGAGACTTGAGGAACAAAATGCTACTAAAGGAGCGAGAGGTTCTAAGAACTTTGATCCTTACGACAGCTGGGGAGAGTCAGATGAGTTTAGAGATGCCCTCAGACAACAGGGGAAAAGCACAACAGAGTTCCAGAAAATAGATGGTGATGCAATCTGCAGATTCGATAATCGTGAAGAGAGACAGCTTCTTGGGCAAGCTGGTAAGTGGTTTTGCTTTATTTTACGGCTGTTAACCACTCAGTGAAATGTTGCCAATTATTTACCTGGTTTGTTGTGGTTGTTTCAGGTGTTCGAGAGGAAGCAAGATCACCATTCAGCGAACGTTTCAAAAGAGCTAGGTATGAAGATCCAGAGAAAGCACCGTTTCCGGAAAGTCCAGGATCAAGATTTGGAGGCATTGAAGCAAAGCAGAGGATAAGTGCGCTGATGGAAGACAGACCTCTGTTTGACGGCTCACCGAGACAGGCTGCTGCAAGGGTTGGGGTAGATGGACCAGGAAGTCCTTTTGTTGATGGTCCTGCTGCTGCTCCAAGTTCCAGAATTGATGGGCCAGCTGGACAGGCCGCTATGAGATTTGAGGGGCCTTTGGTGGGGGCAGGTGCATCTCAGTTTGATGGACCGCTGGCAGGAGCAGGGGGAGCTGGAGCCCTAAGATTTGATGGGCCACCAGGGCAGCTGTCAGGGGCCCTGAGGTTTGAAGGGCCCCCAGGACAAGTTGGTGGAGGAGGTCCACTGAGGTTTGAGGGACCTCTTGGACAGCTAGGTGGGCCTTTGCGGTTTGAGGGGCCTGCAGGGCAGCCTGTCGGCGGTCCCAGATTTGAAGGACCTGGAGTTGGTCTCAGGTTTGAGGGTCCCCGTGGTCAGCCTTCAGGTGGTCTCAGGTTTGAGGGACCCCATGGTCAACCTATGGGACCTCGAGGTCAGCCAGGGGGTGGTCTCAGGTTTGAGGGACCCCATGGTCAGCCCTTGGGGCCTCATGGTCAACCAGGGGGTGGCCTCAGGTTTGAGGGGCCACATTTACAGCCATTGGGACCCCATGGTCAACCTGGAGGTGGCCTCCGATTTGAGGGCCCACATGGTCAGCCTATGGGGCCACATGGACCATCAGGTGGTGGGCTCAGATTTGAGGGGCCACATGGACCATCGGGTGGTGGACTCAGATTGGAAGGACCGCATGGTCAGCCGGGTGTAGGTCCTAGGTTGATTGATGGACCAGTACACCAGGGAGCTGGTGGACTTAGATTTGATGGTCCTCTGGGTCGGGCCGGTCCAAGATTTGATGGTTGTCATGCAGCTGGATTTGATGGTCAGCCTGGACAGCTGTCTCTCTTGCAAAGATTTGATGGAATTCATGGACAGCCTGGTCCAAGATTTGAAAGGGCACCTGGCCAACAGGCACAACCACGATTTGATACAACCATACCTCAAAGATTTGATGGACCTCACCAGCCAACCTCTAGATTTGACTTGCCCCTTGGCCTTCAAGGTGCACGTTTTGAAAATGTAGCTAACCATCCTGCCTCAAGACTAGAAATGTCACCTTACGGACAAGGTGGTCCATTTGTCGACCATCCCGGACAGGGCTACAATGGACCATCTCATGGGATGCAGTTCCAGAGGCCTGATCTATTTGATGGTTCACCTGGACCAAATTTCAATGGGCCAGCTGGCCCAGGAGCACAGAATTTCCCATTGAGAGCAAGTGGACATTACTTTGATGAAAAAGGTCTTCACGGTCCTCAATATGGAAACTTCAACAATATGCCAATGGGAAGTAATCAGGTGAGACTGGATTGTGTTAAACTGTTTGCTTGAAGGAATTATTTTTGCATAGAGAATTAGCAGGTAGTTTTCCATCCTGTAAAAACCAAAGATTTTTCTGAAGAGCTGGCAGACTGGGAGCCAGTTACAAGCTAAAAAAGTCATCCTTCAGTATTTTCTAGATGATTTAGGAAGGGCATAATGTTGGTGGTTTTAATTAAACAAAATAGTGTATCTTTACAATCACTTCAGTAGATGTGGTGGTGTTGACTTGAGGGTTGGACTTGATGATCCTAGAGGTCTTTTCCAACCTTAAAGATTCTATGATTCAGAATATGACACTGAAATCAGTATTTTTGACTTGAAAACAAAACTTGGTAGTTAGAATCCTGTGGTGTTTTCATTAAACTTGCACAAACATGAATTCTGTATAAAGTATGAAAGATAATCTAAGTGAATATACATGATTGTTTTTTTAAAAGGTGTAAAATTAGAATGGACCAAAATACTCCTGTTGTCTGTGTGCAGCTGGTGACAAGCTGATTTTAAAGAGGTGCCCGGATCTTGGGGGAATTGGGAAAGTCACGGACATTGTTGAACTACAGGCTTAAAATTATCTTGGCACCAGCGTGCTTTATGAGTTCAGGTGTCTTTTGCTGTTGCCTGCTGGAAATACCCTCTTCAAAAGGGGAAAATGATACTTTATGTCAGTGAAAGCAATGTAATTTCTTACAGCAGATTAGAGAGACCATTTTTCTTTTGGGGTATAGTAATTGAATGTGAAGAGTTACCTGATTGTATGAAAGCAGGTCATGTGTCCTGCTGACCTCTAATGGGATAAAATTTTAAACAATTTGTAAATCCAGAAAGCAGCCAATTAGAGAAACAGTTTTTATAACACACTTTTACTAGAAGTGTGGGTTTTTTTCCTATCTGAAGCTAATGCGGCTTTCAAGATGTTTTTAGTGGATACTAGTTCAGTCCTTAGATAAGAATTAATTGACATTTGTTAGTAGACATTTACCAGTTTACCAAATTTCTGATGAGCTCTGTTTCGGTGAACAGGAGCAATTTAAAAGTTTGGAAAATGTGATTGAAGGCTCAATAGGTAGGGAAAAACGTGGTGTTTTTAAAAAAATAATTAGGCAGAATGAGTTATGTATTCTGAATTATTTCTAGTGTGAAATGAAAATGATGGAATGATTATGTCATTTGTAGACCTTTCAATACCAAACTGACATGATTCACTGCTGCGAGGAGTTTAGATGTTTCTCAGTAATTTTATAAGTACTAGAATGTAATGTTAAAATTTAAAAAATACATTTATAATTGCATTATTAAGGAAAAAAAATACTTAAATGTTTACTTTCACAGGTTTCTCTCATGTCTGCTCAACCAGGGCCTTATGGCCAAGGTCAACAGTATTTGCCAAATCCTGGAAGTTTTGTTCAGAACCCTGCAGGTGTGTAAGAAAATAATTAACTTCCTTTTATTTCTTTTGGATTGTTGTGTTTGTTAGCAGCCACAAAAGTTAACCTTTTCTAATGTCCTGGTGTGCTAGGTCTGTGTGGATTAAGAGAAGCTGCCTCAGTGAGGTGGCTGTAGATGAGGTTTCTTTGGGGGTTTCCCTCAAACAAGGAAGGCTTTTGATAGTTTTTGTGTGGTTTTCATATGTAGTTGTGCTAAAAAAAAAACCCCAAACAAACAGCCAACTTGGGTCTGCTTTTTCTGGAAGGTACCAGTCTGCAGGTCTGGTTTGTGTTTGCCAGGATGTGCAAACATATATAACATATAAACATTAATAATGAAAAGCTTCTAAAAAGTCATCAGTAGTTAAAGTAGTTGATGAAGTGGATTGTTCCTGGTGAAGTATTCAGGCATAAACCGAGGGAAAATACTACATTTTGATGAAGAGTCTCCAGTAGCAATCTGTGTGTGGGCGGCCAGCTTAGCACTTCAGAATACATTATGAAGGAGGCTGTTGCAAGGGAAGAAAATTAGCCAAGGACTAGACATAAAGCCAAGAGAGTTGATAAATAATTTGAAAGAAAAAAAATGGGACAAACAGGAAGCAGAAGGAAAAGTGTGTTGTGAAATAGGCTGATAAAAGTGAAGTAAATTTCTGATGCTGACCACCCGTTTCCTTGAATGTCGCTGTTTTTCCCTAGGAGCCCTTCCACATTCATATCCTGATAACCACCTCGGGCAGCTTGATGTCAATGAACTGTTTGCTAAACTGCTGTCAACAGGGATCCTCAAACTGTCAAAAACTGATTCCACTTCAGCACGTATGTAGATCCATTATATTCTAACTACTCGGTTTATCCACAGCTGAAGTGTAGAGCTAAGTATAACAACTTTTGTGAAATCCTGCATGTGTTTTTTTTAAACTGAACTTTGGTTTTGGGAAGGAATTTAGTGCATGTGCTGGAGTAAATTCTTTGTATCGTGTTTAATTTGTACACTTCAGCTATCCAGAGTGGTCAGTTTTGTCTTTGGTGCTGTGCTTTGGTAGCTTCTCTTGTTTATAATCAGGTTCTTGTCACTTTCTGAAATCCTTCTGTGTCTCTGAAAGCTGAGCTGCAATTCTGTTTTCCTAAATTGAATTTCTGAGTGTCTTACTGTATCTTGTGTGCTTTTTTAGATGATCTTAGAGGATGACTGACCTAGCTATGGTGGACTTGTATTTTAGTGAAGTTGGATTGTATTTATGACTGTTTGAATAGAAACAACTTCCAGGATCGTGTAATTTCTTTCTGATGACGTACTGAAATTTTGATAAAATAATGTCTTTATGCTTTCTAGAAGTGAATGAAACATCAGCACAGCCAGCTGCTGAGGAGGAAGACGATGACCAGAATGAAGATCAGAATGTCCCAGACCTCACTAACTTCACAGTTGAAGAACTTAGACAGTGCGTATAGTAGAATTAAGTTTATGGTGCAGTAGGAGTTCTGATGCGGTAGTATCTAATGGTTAATGCAAGGCAGCTGAGAGCTTTGTGTGTCACTTTGTAACTAAGAGGACCTGCAGTGTTTCTGTTAGCCTTGGAGAATTCGAGGAAAAAGAGGGAAAATGAACCTGAGAAAACTATCTTTACACAAGTTGCACCTTGTTACTTAATCAGCAAGATTGTAATACGAATTGAAGTTGGTGTTTCTTCCTTTGTTACTGCTGATTTTACCACCTTTGTGGTCATTTGCAAAGCTGAGCCAAATGCAGGCATTATTTTATGCACTGTTAGGTGATGACTACTAGGCATGAAACACAGCAGTAATGTGGTTCTCCCAAATCGTTAATATGAGCCCATTGTTTGTTATTTGAATGTTCCAATTGATTGTATTATGAAAATCAGGAAGAATTTAGCTATATTGTGTGCTTTAACCTTGCAGTAGATTCATGCTTTTTCTCTGTTCTTGTGAGCATCTGAAACAGCTTACTGAGGAACTTCTTACCTGATTCTTTTCAAAGGAATGTTAAGACTTTGTGTGTGTGTTCCTTTTTGTAGGCGCTATGATAGTGTAATAAATCGACTGTACACTGGAATTCAGTGTTACTCATGTGGAATGAGATTCACTACTTCACAGACAGATGTTTATGCGGATCATTTAGATTGGCATTATCGTCAGAACCGGACAGAAAAAGATGTTAGCAGAAAAATTACACACAGAAGATGGTACTACAGTTTAACAGTAAGTCATGCAATTTGTGTCTTGATAAATTACAGGCTGGATTCTATGTTTTATTGATGTGTGTGCTGTAGGATTGCAGTTGAAATCTACGCTGTCACAGGAGTTGGCCTTCGGTAAACGATGCCTTAGATATTCAAGTAGTTTTCATAAATGTCTGTCAAAACACAAAAGGCAATTATATGATAAACCGTAAGCAGTGTGAAGGTGTTGGTACTGTTTCGATTGCACTGAGAATGGAATGGAAATTGAAGGATTGTGGTTTTTTTCTGGAAAAAGCTTTTTTGAAGTGTAGCATTGTGAGAAAGCGTGCACTGTGCTAATGCTGCATGTGAGAAGCGTTTCAGTTTAATTAAGATTTTTTTTAATGTGGTACTTCTGGGATGCTTTTTTTTTTGTTCCCCTAAGATTCATTCTTTGAAACATTTCTACCTATTTGTCAGTGTCTGAATGTGAATAAAAACTTTTTCCTTAGGACTGGATTGAATTTGAAGAAATAGCCGATCTAGAGGAGCGTGCAAAAAGCCAATTTTTCGAAAAAGCTCACGAAGAGGTTGTGTTGAAGACACAAGAAGCTGCAAAGGAGAAGGAGTTTCAGAGCGTCCCTGCGGGACCAGCTGGAGCAGTTGAGGTAAGTTTCAGCTTGCTATGATTAGCCCAGATACTGAGAATGATGTAATACTTCAGAGAAATTTACAGTATTCTTTCGTACAGTGGGCTATATGTAGACTCAAGTTTCGTTCTTGCAGCCATTTCCTAGGTGGTGTATTTGTGTCAGTAAAGGTTGTTTCCCAGTAGCAGATAGAAGTATCAATCACCTGTAGTTCAAAAAACCGTATGCCCACTGGCACTCCATCATTGTAGCAAAACTGAAATGGGGAAAGTGTGTGAATTTGTTGAATGTTTCCGTTGAATGAGTAAATAGAGTAAGCGAGTTGGAAATGGTCCTTTGTCGTTCAGATAACAACTGCGTTTACTGAGGTTTTGATACCTTTACACAGAAACTTTTTTCAGTAGAAGGATAGGCATTAGGTCAAAGAAGTATCTCAATCTTCGAAGTAACCAGTAGATCTGTACTTCGGTGGGTGAATTGGTGAAGTAATCAAATAGAAATGTTGGTAGAATTACAATTCAGTTTTATGTGCAAAGCTTCTAAGAAACTAGCTATCAAGCCACGAAGGCCTTTGTTCTAATTTTAGAAAGTGCCTTTTTTGCTTTGTTCTTGGAGTTGATTATTTTGCACAGAAGCAGTAAAAATGATAATACTTCATCTAAAAATTCTGCATTTTTAATTTGAGACTCTGGGTTTAAGGGGAAGAGTGAAGATAATACCATAAATAAAATCAATTAAATCCCTGTACTGGGTTGTCTTACATGACAGCAAAACAGCATTGGATTGTTCGGTGTTTTGCAGAGACTTCCTAGCTAAAAGGGCAAAACTTCTTTTCCTCAAGTGACAGCAGTCTTCAAGGCCAGATGGTGATCGTTCCTCAGTCTGCAAGCTATGCTCAAATAATTTTTAATCAAAATTTTCTAAAGTTATTTTTACAGTTTGGAGGGAAGATCATGTTATATTCTTAATGTCTTTGTTGTAATTTAAAAGAACCTTATTTGACTGTTACTAGGTTCTTAAGTTCATGTGTTCAGTATGTTGTTGCAATAACTTCATTTCTCTCTGTTACTCCAATAACTTACCAGAGCTGCGAAATTTGCCAAGAGCAATTTGAACAGTATTGGGATGAGGAGGAGGAAGAATGGCACCTGAAGAATGCTATCAGAGTAGATGAAAAGGTAATCTGATCTCATTTACATGTGATGCTTACAGTAAAACAAACCAAACAAACCTAAAACAAACAAACAAAAAAACCAAAACACCAAACCAAAACCCACAAAACACCAACACCAAAATAAACCAAAGAATTCTAGCAAAAGAAAAGGAGTGCCAGGTCCGCTTTCTCTGCTGAAGGATTCCCATGGTAATTTTCTGGCTTCCAGGTACGTAAGTATCTCAGCCTTTGGAAGTGCCTGAAGTCCTGGTATCATTCATAGAGCCTCACTGGCTTTCCCTTCTGCAGCACTGAAAGAAAAACCCATGTCTCTGTGTATGGCTGTCGATACTGGTTCAATGATTTGCACATGCAGCTGTACACAGATAATTCCTAGTGCTTACCAGGCTTCTGTATGGTAACTTTTCCTAAATAAACATACACAAAATCTTTTCCCATTACCTTTGACACGGCACTTGGCCTGCTCGTGCCATCGTTTTTCTAGACAAACTGCGCTGTGTATAATTGACGCTGTTCTGTTCATAACCACTGATCCCGCTGTAAGTTATTTTTGCATATTTAAATGTGTGACAATTCTTTTTCAGATTTACCATCCATCTTGCTACGAAGATTACCAAAATGTAAGTGACTCCATGTTTTTTGAAGCATTTTGCTTTCAGTTTGTTGGCTTGACCTCTGACTTTGCAGGGAGCGGATGTGTTCGGCACATGCGACCCCTTTTCTCTTGCCTATGACTAGAGAAAGACTCGAAGGCCTTGGGCATGGCAAGTCCGTGACACAGAATTAGCCAAGGTGTATTTCTCGTGATGTACCGTGACAGCTTGTGTGTCATATGTGACTAAAGCTAAACCGTGGTTTGAAAACACATCGTACGTTAATTGAGTAGTGTGGGTAATCTTAGGAATTGGCAAAAATGGAGTAAGTGGGTGTTGGCACGTGTTAACGTTCTTAATGCAGGGGATAGCAGGGAGTAGTTTGTGGTAACGTGCGAAGCGTGTCGTCACTGCTTGGGTGATAACCTTTCCAAAGTAATTGTGGGAAAAGTAATGCTATTAAGGGAAAAAAAAATGTTTTCTTACGATTCTTGATAAAGTAGGATTTTGGATTTTGAATGCCTGAGCATCACGTGTTTGCATTTTGAAAAGCAAAAAAGGGCTAAGAAGCTAAAAATGGTTATTTCAATGTGTGTTAATGGCCGCGTCGATTTTCACTTTGCAGACGTCATCATTTGATTGCACCCCATCTCCCAGCAAGACTCCTGTAGAAAATCCACTGAATATAATGTTGAACATTGTTAAACAAGAAACACCAGAGTCCTGTGACTCACCTAAAGTCAAAGAAGAACCGGATGACACCCCTGCTGCCTGTGCAGAAGAGAGCACACCTGCATCTACAGACATTAAAACAGAACCTGATGAGTCTGTTGAAATAAAGTGAGGTATGAATTTTTTTTTTCTACAGAAGAGCTGCTGTGTTAACTCTGGAAGGCAAATACTTTTTATATGAAATAAAAATGTTCAACTGAGGCAGGGCCTCAACTTACTGTTTGGTTAATAAATACATTTTTGTATTTGAATTTATTGCCTGCACAGTTTCAGGTGTCATTGTGTGAAAGTTCTGTAGATGCGTGAAAATTTAATGGAATGAAACGGTCTATGTAAAAATGTACAATTTTCACTTGTGGAAATGTAAATTATAAATAAAAAGATATTTTTGCTATATATGGAGTGTAACATTTATGCACACCATCAAATGAAGACAGTGTTTCTGTCCTTTTTTCAGTGCAAATGGAATTAAAAAGAACTTTTGCTCAATAAGATTTAGAAAAATGAAGGCAAACAACTTCCTTCAGTTATCTCATAGGCGGGTTATCAAGGGAAGCAGTGCAGGAACTTCTCAGACACAGCCCTAGATTTCTTTTTTTTTTTTTTTTTTTACGCTTATTTGAACAAACTTACATATCCAGATACTAAAAAAAAAAAAAAAAACCCAAACAAAAAAAAAACCCAACAAAAACCTCACAACACAAAAAAAGCGCAACCACCACACAAAAAACCCAAAAAGACAGTTCTGGGTAGAAAGGGAAAATTTAACAAACCAACTAGAGTGCTTGATTGTGAACACAAGTGCCAACAAACAATTAACAAACCAGGATGCCTGGTAGTTCAGATGTTTTTAATGATTTTTTTTTTTCATTAGTCAAACACATAAGAATTTAGTACAGCTGAACAAACTTTTCTTTACATTACAGGGGGAATGACTGTAAGAATGCTCATTTGAAACATAGTTAACTTTTTTTTTCTTGCTTATGACTGGACTTAGATGGTAAACCAGATATCCTGAGATGTTAATATTTCTTAAATGTAATAAATAAAATTAAGCATATATTTGAGTCCGAGTCTCTTCCTTTGGGTAGTGGGTTTGCGTGGCTGGCGTCTCTGTGGGAGGGGAAGTAAATGATCGTACAGCTCTGTGTCCTAGTGTGTTGCGGTGAGGATACTTGGGGATCAGAATTCACCCTTGGTGTGCCATGTAAGTAGAAATAATCAGCTGTGAAGGTGACTTCGCTGCTGGCCACAGCGCTGCTTCTTGTATTGGCAACCAGGCTTCACGCGTGTTTTAGATGTGAATAATTCCTTGACTTGTGTGTTGGGGTTGTAGCTACAGCTGTGAGTGTGCCAACTGTAAAAACACCTTTCTGTTAGAGAAAGTCTAGGGAAGCGGAAATACTTGGGAGATCGGTGGGCGTCAGTCCTTTTTTCGGGGAGAGGGTGGCTGCTGCGGGGAGTTGCTCCCGTGTTACTTGGTGCAACTTCCTCAGGGAACAAGGATGTTGGTTTGGCCCAGGTGACACTTTGTGTCCTGGAATGCTGTAAACTCGGACAAATGGAAATTCGGAGGAGGCTGAGCGGAGATGTGATGTCTTTAAATATGTAGAAGGCTGTTAGAAAAGGGAGCAAATTACTCTGCTTCGGATGGAACAGACCTGTAAGTTGCAGCAAGAGGGTTTAGGGCAACTTTCTAATGACAAGGGTAATTAAATGGACCTTGCTTGGTCCATGTCATTATCAACATGCACCTGTAAATCAGATTGGGAAGGGTTCATCCTGCCTGGAAATGCGGGGTGCTTTCATCGCCCCATGGGCGAGGAGCCGGCCTGCGTGACCGCAGGGGACCAGCCCCTTGTGTCCCGTGAGCATCTCGGTTAAACTACACAGATCGGGACTGGAGTCTGAGAAGCAGGTTAAATACCTCTTGGCCAATACGTACCGATGCTTTCAGAGACGAGACTAGGTCCTTCTCCCCGAGGAATGCCGTGAAGACACCAGCCCAGGGCTGCCAAAGAAGCACCACCCCGCAACGCAAGTTCCCCCCGCCCTCCTCCCCCTGCTCCCCCGCAGGCGCTGCAGCCATGCACCGGCAGCTAGCCATACGGCAGCTCCTGCGGAGCGGCGCTTCCTCCGAGCGGGCCGGCCGTGCTCCCTCCCCGCGGGGGAGCGGGCTCCGCCGCCCCGACCCCGCGCCCTGCCCCGGTCCCCGGCAGGCAC